>OV788328.1:18752583-19352583 GCA_928718305.1 Tetramorium bicarinatum
CCACGTAGTTCTACATCCACGTTTGGCGCGGATGCTAGGCCAACGATCGATCCCACGAAAAAAGCCGGGATGGCCGCTCTCAGGTTTCTCTCTGCCAATAGCCATGCCTCTGTGGGAGAGTGAGCGCGATTTCAGCCAATTTCAGCGTCTCGGTCTCGCTCGGCCTCGGTCTCGGCGTGCTGTGCATGTGTAATCGATCGACGCAGTGATCGAGGGAAGTCAATATCCCGGATCTACGATCGTCGGATCGAATATTTCCTCTGTAGGATGCGAAATCGCCGCGGAACGTCGCGCGTCCTCTGATGTGACGACGAGTTCTTTGCCTCCCGGATATTAAAAGAGAGTCTTCCCTCGCCGTGTGAATGTCGCCGTGAGAGCCGAGCGCCTCGTTTCCTTCTCCGTAGGTTTTGCAAAGGATCCAAGATCCTGAAAGACTGATGTAACACATGCTGATCATCGAGGCTCTTCGGTGCCGACTCGACCGATTTGACAACGTTCCCGCCGCTTAGAATGGAGGTGAGAACTTGTCGCAGCTGTGCTGCACGAGACGCTGTAAACAAGTTGGCTGCGGCCGAAGCAACAGCTGAGTTTTTCCAGTAACAGTACACTCATTAATAATATTGTATTAATATTGTAATTTTTACACGTAAACACACGTAAATGTACGCGAACATGTTGTACACGTACCGTGTTAAATTGTAGAAAGTTATATTGATGCACGCGTTACTAGTAGTTGGTCGGTGTTTATCGAGATCTTTTCAAGTGTCCAAAGTCGTTTAAGCGTCTCTTACCTCTCGATTTGATACGATTTGAACGTGCAAGTAGATAATGGTACGGTTTGTTCTGTTTGCAGTCTGCGGCTCAAGTTCCTTTGCCGTTAGAACCCATAAAATCGAACCAGGTTGAGGACAGACGCCTATGGGTGGGCAATTTAGATTTAAGAATTAATGAGTAAGTATTTACATGATTGTAATTCTTTTTTTCGGAGGAAAGCCCTCGTGCAACGTCTTAGCGAGCTTTGCCTCCCGACGAAAGTTTAAAAAGAAAAACTAACGCTCTTTTTGTCAACCGGTACAAACTCCTGAAACTCGTCCAAAAATACGGCACGATCGAAAAGTTCGACCTGTTGTTTCATCGCGCGGGACCTCAAGCTGGTCAGCCAAGGGGATATGCATTTGTTACTTACAAAACGATCCAAGACGCTAAAAGAGCGAAAGATGCTTTACATAACTTGACAGTAGGAGCTAAGAATATTATTGTCAGATGGGCACACACTGTCACTGAGGTATGGTATATTCACCGTTTGTACATGCGTGCTTAATCTTAAATTTTAAATCACGTAACATACGTAACTTTTAAGTGCACATAAAACTTTGGAACTGTAATAGATATTTAATCTTGAATAACTACAAAAGCAACCGTCAAAAAAATGAAATAAATTCTTGTTTAGTCGGACATGGATAAACCCAAACCAAAGATAGATATACCTGCCTTGGCTGGTGCAAAGAAGGAAGATAAAAAGATAAGGTATGAATTTTGTATCTTAGATAACACATAGAAATGATGAGAGAACGATTTAAATAAAATCAATAATTTTCTGGCAGTCGTGAAACAGCAATTCAGGCGATTGAAGCAAAACTCAAGTTGATGAATGAATCGCCAGAGGAGTTTGAGTTGAACAAACCGTTGGAAGGTTCGCCGCGTGTACAGCTCTATCAAAAAGCAGAAAATCAAAAACCGTCCACCTCTATGCGTTATCACAACCGTGGAAGCTTGTACCATCCGAACAAGCCATATAGTCGCCACAAGCCAAGAAGATAATTCGCATATTTTTTCATATACTTTCTCTCATTTCATTTTTATCAACTAATCAATCATAATGACATTTGTTTCATAACTATTTATATTTATAATACCACGCCTACATTTAATACCGTTTATTAAAAACATATTTTGTCCTCGTGTATATAAAAAAAAAAAAGTTTCGTCGTATATATTTTCGTGTTGAGAGAGATGCTTACATGTCCATAAGCATGTCGATTCCTCGATTGCCGATAGGCAAGTACAAGGATTCTCCTACAAGCGAGGGGAGATGTGAGAAACATATTAGAGCTGCAAATATTTCAAATCGTTCGCGATATAACGTATGTCAACGTACGTGTATTTTCGTAATATATGGTAATCTTTTTTTAACGCATACATGACGTGCTTTGGACGAAGATGCAAAGTGTACAAGCTACTTCCGTCGTTCATACTTTTGGATATTACAAAGATGTGTACACGTATGTACATATAATACATACAATAATACAATTATACAATAAAATGTAACAAGGATTTGTAACAATTGTAGTTTGTCTATTGTCTCTTCTCTCGTAATCTCTCGATTATGATCTTTCCACGCATGTGATCCGGCAAGGGCACTATGCCGGGGCACGGCACCTGTCCTGGGACGTGACATAGGCAGCTCCTGTTGCACGACACTCCGAAATTCGCTGGATTGTCCTTTTTCTCCCGAGCCACGGCTTCCTTGATCAATGTATCCTTTGATTTTCCCACTACTTTTATAAGATGGTCAAGTATCTCGTCCTTGGATTTGCTGTCTATATCTATCAGCATTGTCTTGCCATCCTCTGCAAAATATATTCGCACTGTACAGTTTTCCAACGAACCACAAGGTTGTGTGGTCAACTTGCTGCTACAACAGCTCCAAAGTATTTTTCTTCTTTCACGAAAGATAGAAAAAGAAAAATGCTTCGAAGCCATTGTAGCCGCAAGTCTATCAAAAACAACGATTACACAGTATCTGCTACAAATTTTATTATTATACAGTAAAATGCCAATAGATATAAAACAAACTCCGCAATCAGAATATGATATATATCAGAATCTATAATAAATAACGTGTAAAAATCAAGTAGAATCTATCGTTTTATTCAACAACAAATTGTTTGATTTCTACAATTACAATTTTAAAAGATTTTACTTCTACTGGCACGTTACTATCAGATTACGTCGATCAGATAGACTCCACTGAAATGTCTTGCTCACTATAGATTCTCCCGTTCTAATCTCACATGAAACAAATCTTGTTTATACGTGCAATGAAATTCAAACGATTACCGTAGTAGCATTTTATGAACGGCGACGGGGTTAGGTTCTTAAAGGTAACTATCTGCACACTTGGATTCTTGTACTGCAGCTGCGGTAGATACCAAAACACAAAGTCTCTGTGAAAGCAAAAACGAAAAGGCCCTTATATTAAAATAGAAACAGGCGATCGCGAGTGATTTGCTGATGATCTCACCGCTGCGGTATCTTACCTCGTCCCTTTGTGATGTTCGGTGTGTGTGTTGTAATTAATCGACAGTATTTGTATCTTATCCTTCAGGACCAGCTTGCCGGCCATCAGGTACTTGAGCGTCCGCCGCACCGGCTCCTTGCCTATCATAAACGGCATCCTGCACGATCTCCTGTCTCCTGTCCACTTGTTTATTGCTATCGGTACACACTACGGTCTACGCGGCGGCGAGAGCCAACCTCCGCACCTTTTTTTTTCCACTTACCGGCTCGAAAGCGCGAGCGGCTGACTGACTGACTGCACGTGCGCTGGGTTTCTCTCCCTCTCCTTTCCCTCTCGATCTCCTACACTGCCCTGCACGCGCCTTCGTCAGCGAAGCCGCGTGGGTCAGCCGTCAGCTGTGTGTCGCCTGGACTTTCGTGTCTCACCTTGACGGTAAGTCCTGCAGTCCTGCAGGTCGCGTTCGCCTTTTCTGCCATATTTTTTTATCAAAAACAGTACAACGTAATTATATGAAGGAACGTACGTCGTTTGATATCATTTCTTGGCTCACCTGCTCACGTCTGATGCAACCTGAGGCCATATGGCAAAATCATCCTGCGAAAAACTTGATGAAAATTACACCAATGTCGTGACGTATTTTTTACAGATACAGAACTTGCAGAACCTTGGAGTACCACGATGAAGAGCAGCATGAACGCGAAGCAGATACGGCAAGCTTATATCGACTTCTTCAAGAGCAAGGGTCATGAATACGTGCACTCGAGCTCGACGATACCCCACGATGATCCGACCCTGCTGTTCACGAATGCCGGAATGAATCAGGTACTAGGTTCTGATTTTTTCAATTTGTAAAATACGTTGACTTGCTTTTCTCACAATGTTTCTTACAAATGTGGCAACGGTGTTTCAGTTCAAGCCGATATTCTTGGGTACGGTCGATCCCAACAGTGATATGTCAAAGTGGGTGCGCGTTGTCAATAGTCAGAAGTGCATCCGAGCTGGAGGCAAGCACAATGATTTGGACGATGTTGGTAAAGACGTTTATCATCACACGTTCTTTGAAATGATGGGAAACTGGTCCTTTGGCGATTATTTCAAGGTACGATCGATGGATCCGTCAATTTTTGACAGAATCAATGGTCCGCTCTTAAATTTCTACACTTTCAAATTTATATATATATTTTTTTTTTCCTCCTTAGAAAGAGATATGCGCCTGGGCTTGGGAATTTTTGACAGAAGTGTTGAAGCTCCCAGGTGATAGATTATACGTGACATACTTTGGTGGAGATGCAAAGAGTGGATTGGCGCCGGACACAGAGTGCAAAGCACTGTGGCTTTCTCTTGGGTAAGTAGGACTGTTTAATCACTGTAAAACATAATTGTTCTAAACACTAAATTGTTTATATTAATAATTTTACCAACAACACTTTTAATTTGATATTATACATAAAATCTTACTCCTCTATAATTTTATCTCCATCTCTTTAATATTACTACAAGATATTTTTCAAGTTGCAAAATATAAATGTGCAGAGTACCTGCCTCGCACGTTCTGCCAGGCAACATGAAGGACAACTTTTGGGAAATGGGCGAGACTGGACCCTGCGGACCGTGCAGTGAGTTACATTACGATCGTATTGGTGGCCGGGAGGCAGCTCACCTCGTAAACATGGACGATCCCGATGTGTTGGAAATCTGGAATCTAGTGTTCATTCAATACAATAGGTATTTAAAATTTGTAGACTGTAAAAAAACTCGCTAGTCCTTCTCACCACGAATATTAATTAATATTTCAGAGAGTCAGACGGCAGTCTTAAATCGTTACCAAAAAAGCATATAGACTGCGGTCTGGGCTTGGAACGACTGGTATCGGTGATACAAAATAAACGCGCTAATTATGATACTGATCTGTTTATGCCTTTGTTTGCGGCGATTGAGAAAGGTACAGGCGCTCCACCCTATCAAGGTAAAATAGGAACCGATGATGTTAATGGAATCGATATGGCGTATAGAGTTCTTGCTGATCATGCTCGAACTATTACAATTGCTCTGGCGGATGGAGGAATGCCTGATAACACTGGTAGAGGGTAAGTGATATTATTTTAAACTTTCTTCTCTGCAATTTTTATATATTAAATTTATTTATCTAATCATTCTCATTCTTTTCATAATTATTTTTATCGTTTTATACAGATATGTACTAAGAAGAATTTTACGGCGCGCCGTGCGTTATGCAACTGAGAAATTAAATGCTAAGCCAGGATTCTTTGGATCTCTCGTAAACGTAGTGGTGGATCTTCTTGGTAAATATCTTTCGTAATAAAGGAAGCCATTGTATCTTTCATTATTTGCATTTTATCTAAAGTCAGTTTGCTGTTGCAGGTGAAATTTTCCCGGAAGTAAAGAAAGATCCACAGAGTCTTATTGAAGTCATCGACGAGGAAGAGGCTCAATTTTTGAAAACCCTATCGCGAGGTCGTAATTTGCTGAACAGGACAATAGCAAAGCTGGAATCGACTGATACTGTGCCAGGTGATGTCGCTTGGCGTTTATATGACACTTATGGTTTTCCGATCGATCTCACTCAACTAATGACCGAGGAGAAAGGATTGAAAATTGACATGGCAGGCTATGAAGAATCTAAAAAACAAGCACAGGTATTATATATATATATTTTTTTGTTGTTGTACAACAATTAATTTATTAATTTAATGCCAATTTTGTATACATATTCTGTATATGTATATATATATATATATATATATATATGTGTGGAGATTTTTTATTCTTTTCTTAATTGTACAGTTAATCTCTCAAAATAAAGCTGGCGGTGTGGACGATCAAATTAATTTGGATGTCCATGCCATCACTCAACTGCAAAAGCAAGGGGTTAAACCTACAGACGATTCTCCTAAATACAATTACAAAGTAACCAACTCCGTTAAATACGAAGAGTACGAATTCGCACCATGTACTGGTACTGTAATCGCATTAAGACGCGCCAAGACCTTCGTCGATAAAGTATCTTCCGGCGAAGAAGTTGGAATTCTATTGGATACAACCAACTTTTACGCGGAGCAAGGAGGACAGATATACGATGAAGGATTTTTAGTAAAGGTTGATGATGAGGTATACAAAAAAAATCCAATTTTTATTTCAACTTGGTGCAATGAAAAGCAAGATTGTTAATAACACGGTACTTTGAAAGGCTACAGAGATTCGCGTGAAGAACGTTCAAGTCAGAGGCGGTTACGTGTTACACATCGGTACCGTGGGCGAGGGCACATTAAGAAAGGGAGATAAAGTCCATGCAAACGTGGATATAAAACGTAGACGACTTGTGATGGCTAATCACAGTGCCACGCACGCCCTGAACTATGCGCTTAGGAAGGTCTTGGGAACGGAAGCCGATCAGAAAGGATCATTAGTTGCACCTGACAGGCTTCGCTTTGACTTTACAAACAAAGGTACATATGTTCTCGAGTTAAAATCGAGCTATGTGAATCACATGAATTAATTCACTTATTATTAACTCTTCACAACAGGACCAATGACAGGAGGACAGTTGAAAAATACGGAAATATTTACCAACGACATGATCCAAGCAAACAAGAAAATTTACGCCAAGGAAAGCAACTTGGCTGTAGCGAAAACTATTCAAGGTTTGCGTGCTATGTTCGAGGAGACGTATCCCGATCCGGTGCGTGTTGTTAGCATGGGCATACCGGTTGAGAACCTAGAAAAAGATCCCTTAAGTACGGCTGCCCTTGAAACCAGCGTGGAATTTTGCGGAGGAACGTAAGTATACTAAATAAAATTGGCACGCATTTTTGTTACTTTAAGTTCACGTTTATTCCATTTCTAGGCACTTGCATTACACTGGACACATAGGTGATTTTGTAATAGCCAGTGAAGATGCTATCGCTAAAGGTATCAGACGCATAGTAGCGCTCACTGGACCGGAAGCGACAAAGGCCTTAAGAACAACAAAGATGTTGGAAAAACAATTGAATGAGCTTCAAGCAACGATCGAAGCTGACAAGTCTGGAACGAACTCTAAGGAACATGTGAAAAAGATAGTAGAACTAGCGGAGGAGATATCTCATGCCGTCATTCCTGCATGGTGGAAGGTAGTTACATTCAATAAGACATTTATTTCGGTTGATAAATCACTTCGAAAATAAATTGTCATTTTGTCCCAATACAGGATAACGTGCGCAACACGTTGAAAGAATTAAAGAAGTCTCTCGACGAAAAGGAACGGGCAGCAAAGGCGGCTGTCGCCACCACAGTTGTAAAAGCTGCTCAGTCTATAATAGAATCCAAAATTGGATGTCAGGTCTTGGTTGAGGTGCTGGAAGCCTACAATAATACGAAGGCTCTAGATTCGGCATTGAAGAAAATCAGAGCTATCGCGCCAGACACTAGTGCCTTGCTTATAAGCGTCGATCGCGATGTCAAGAAGATTTTCGCTCTCAGTTCCGTTCCTAAAGTAAGAACTTTTAACTTCACGAGCATCGCGATAAAACTAAAAACAGTCATATTGATGTCGAGAACAAACTTATTCACAGTCCGCGATATCCAAAGGGCTGAAGGCAAATGAATGGATCCAGGCGATTACGTCTTTGATGCAGGGTAAAGGAGGTGGAAAGCCCGAATCTGCGCAAGCTTCGGGCACGAATATAGCAAGTTTGAACGAAGTAGTGAGCAAAGCCAATGAGTTTGCCAACCAAAAGCTTGGGATTATAAGTAAGTACAGAAGCATTAATTACAGTTTGATTTTGTAGAATTATGCTAACTTAGTCAGTAAGTCAGGAATTGGAGTAGCAATTTTCCTATTATTAATTTAATAGTTTATTTTAGATTAATTAATCACAACTGTTAGCACGTGTATCTGCTTTCAGACAATACTGCTAGTAATATTTGTAAGACCTCAGAAACTTTTCGATTACTTAACACGGGATCTTCATCAAAATTGGTGCTTTATGGGAACATTGGGAGCACTAAATGCTATTTGGCACAAATAATCGCGCAATACAGCGGCAACAGTTTGACTGTTAAGCAAATTGAAGATAACAAGACATGTTCTAGCGACATAATGTTAGAAACGGCAGATGTTACATTGCACGACAGCAATGCCATTGCGTTCTTTTTATCAAATTCGCAGCTACGGCGTGAGGATGATTTGCTTGCATCCAGTCAAGTTTTGCAGTGGATGAGTTACGCGCAAAACCACATTTTACCGGCGGTTAGCGGTTGGGTACTTCCGTCACTTGGCGCTTCTGTAACGAAAGATATGAAAGCAAACGTAAAAATTTCTAAGGAAGATCTTCTTTGCACTGTGAAAAAGCTGGATGATATACTGCGTACAAGGACATACCTGATAGGCGAAAGGATCACTCTTGCGGATATTTCCATTTTTACCGCGTTGATGCCTTTGTACGAGCATGTATTGGATCCAAATTATAGAAAGCAATATACGAACTTAAACAGATGGTTTTCGACAATCCTGAATCAGCCGCAGGTAAAATGTGTAGTAAAGAAATTTACATTTTGCTCGAAAGCTACGCGCTGTTAATGCTATATTGATTTGAATTGTGAAAAGGACTCTCATTTTATACATGTTTTTACCGGATTTATTATATAAAAGTTACATCGAATGTTCGCTATCTTCTTTTGTATTAACTCTAAGATTATCGTACAATATTCTAATCTCTTTCAAAAAAGTGGAAATATTCGTTCCTATCTTGGCAGAGATAGGAATTATCGGTAAGTCTACACGTTCTTTGAGTAACTGTAAATTAATCTGAAATATAAATTATACAATCATTATTATAAAAGATTTTCATTATAATTATTACCATGTTACCGTTATCATTAAAATGAAACGCAAGTATATTATGGCGACAATTAAACTAGATAAATAAAAGGAAGAAATTTTAATTTTAACTACTCACCTCAGAATTTGGCAAATCAATTTTGTTTGCTACAATAATATGAGGCCTGTCGTTTAATCTTTCATTGAACTGAGTAATTTCATGCTTTAAAGTTTCCAAAACTTTCCACGGCTCATCATCTGACACATCTAAAATAAATATCAAGGCGGCGCAACGTTCCACGTGCTTAAGGAAAGTTATGCCGAGCCCTCTATTCTTATGCGAATCTTCTATGAGACCGGGCATGTCGGCCACTAAAAGAAAAAATAAATAAATTATAAAGATAGATAAAATACGTAAAAAAAGGTTTATGATATATCTCTATGCTATGTTATACTTAGATATACATATAATTACCTGCAATTTGTTCATAATCATCGTAATGTATCGTGCCTATATGAGGTTTTAAAGTAGTAAAAGGATATGCCGCTACTTTTGGCCTGGCTCGGGATATCGCTCTTAAAAGTGTACTTTTACCAGCATTCGGCAAACCAATCTAGCAGTTTGGTCAACAACATGGAAACATATATTTCGTTCTTAAATGTTTTATACAATAAAAATTCGTAAAGTATTTATATAATAGTTTTGGAAATTAGTAACGGTATTTTTCTTCAGATAATAATAAAATTACAACACGAATTGAAGGAATACTTACCAATCCGATATGAGCCATGCTTCTTACTTCCAGCACATATTGCAAGTTTTCCCCGATTGCTCCGTATTCGCATATTTCAGGTGACTGTTGAGTGTCCGATTTGAAAAAGGCATTTCCGTGTCCCCCGGCACCACCTCTCGCGGCAATAAACATCATTCCCTCTTTGTCCAGATCGGCTACTATCCTACCATCTACGTCGCGCACGATCGTGCCGATGGGCACCTTCGCCACCTTGTGCTCTGCATTTTTACCAAAGCAATCCTTGCTATAACCTTTTTCTCCATCGTCAGCTTTGATCACGGAATCTATATATTTGAGGTCCTTCACATCCGAACTCGCCTGCATGATAAAATTATGTCTGTATAAACTGGTTATACTATACTACATATATAAATTTAGTATGACATCATCTCGATTTTGTATCAGTCATATTTTCGCGATATACTTTAATCGTAACAATCTTACTTGGAACATTACATGACCACCGTTTCCACCGTCACCGCCATCAGGACCAGCTTGATCGTTGACCCACAAACGTAAGAACGACATCTGCCCATCGCCACCGTTTCCTCCGATTGTTCTCAACTAACGAAAAACAATCGCACGCGTTCATGGACTGGTAATATTCCACGAAACAATGCTCTTACCGGTTTTATATCGACAAAATGCTGCAGAGTGTCAGTCGTCGCTTTTGATTTTGTTCTACGTAGAGGCTTAGCTGTAGGTTCCCTTTCATAAACGCGTGCGGTAGCAGACAACGCTCCAAGTCCACTTGAAACTTGACATCTGATTCTGTCCAATAGAGTTTCACAACCTTGCCTTTGAATTATACCACACGCGACGATACTTCTCAAGTGATGAAGACGATGCATCTGAAAGCACGTAAAAGGAAAATAAAAACCTTATATCTTACAAAACAGCAATAATGAGATAAATATATGTACCATTTCAAAGCCTAGATTCATTTTTTTAACAGGGCACAAAAAGATTCGTGCTATTGAAATTATCTTGAAACGACGACTTTAAATTTATCTTCTACAAAATTTGCGATTACATTTTGATGCAATTCAATAACTCTTCTCCTATACAACGGTATATAATTTGATTTGTAATCTATCCTGTATGTTCTCTTTATCTTTCCATCGACAGGAGATACATAACAATCACGCGAAGCTACATTCTCAATAATAGATCCTGCATAGTTATACAGTGACTGATAAAATTCAATTGTATTAAAGTCCCTATCGGTAGATAAAGTCAAGTCGAATGTAAAAGTACACGGATAAATGCATTCGAGTCCATGATCTGATTTATCTTGGATATTATTTATCATGTTCTTCCATGTAATATTATCCACAGTGTCCACAGTGCCGTCAGAAATATTTTGTGGACTCCTAGGTATAATATTGTGCATCATGGGTGGCTCGCCCTTTGCGAAAAAATGTGTCAACGAGCCCGCCGTGTGGAACTGCTTCGCTAAACCGCGATAGCCGGTAACAACGTAGTCCCGGAAAGACTGCCATAAAAAGGGTTCCACTCTCGTCAATAAAAAATTCCCGTGCGCAGCCATTTCTACGATTTTCCAGGAATCGTCCCAGCGTCTCCTAGGCTCGTCCATAGGTGTTCCACCCTGGCCGTTGCACACGGTCACCACGACTCGGCCGTTTTCCTTCAGTACTTTTACAGACGACATGAAAAAGCCTCTCAGCAAGTCCCTGTTTCGTTCTATTCTCATTTTACCACCGACGTGGGGGAAATTAAAAATGATCTTGTCGAACTGTCGCGACTCTAACGCAGGACAATCCTCCAATTTTGTAGCGTCCACGTCAAATAATACGCAGATACCTGAAAAGAAAAGCTTAGGTCGTTTTCCTTCATCACACGTGTCGGCACTGCAAATATTGCGTACTGTAATTTACTGACCATTCGCCCGAAGATAATTTACATTTCTTTCTGCAGCCTCTTGACACGCGCTAGATTCGTAGCAGGTAGCAACAAGTTCTATGTTGAAATTTTGTCGCGACAACGCTGCAGAGAATGAAAAGTTACCCTCTCCTACTAGCAGCACGGAGTCATTTTTATTAAAAATCGACATTCTCGTTATCCTCGTTACTGCAAAAATAATCCGTATATTAGATAAATGCTTTTCTTTTCAGGTTCGAATATTATTCAAAATTTACCAAAGATAGATTAGAACAGGTTATCTCAACATTATAGGTTAGGAAAATAGGTTAGGAAAATAGACGGCCACGTAATTTTTCGTAACTTCGCAATTGAGCAAATTCAGCAAGTTCGACTGACCTTCTTTGATATTATTCTCTCGTATCAAAATACATAACCAGTTCGGCCACAAGTGTATCTTTGCGCTGTGCTTGTGTTTACAAAAAAAAAAAGAAATGTCAACGTAAGTTGACCACCAACAACTACCAACAATCGCCGGCGAACGTTTGAAGTGGTTTGAAGCTAAGTCCGATAACGAGAAGACGGTCGGAAGTAAAACGCAATCTAATAGATACAGTACTCGACGATGAATGCGTGCACGAATTTATAAATAATAATATCGCTCGATATCTCGCGTGAATAATCATCATCGTTGAAATAAAAAATAATCTTTCGATTATTTCATTGTGAGTTACCTTTGATAATTTGTGGCACAAAGAATTTGTTGTGTTCAGCAGAACGAGCGTGGTTGGGCAATGCACATGTTCAGAATGAAATGCTAACTTACATAATTATTGCAAAATAATTATTACATTTTCTAACGATTAAGGTAATTATTTGTTTTATTTGTAATTATTTTATATATGTAATAGATTTATAACAGTAAAATTCTTAAATTACAGGTGAGAAAGGACGAGAGGAGCTAATGGTTTTGTAAATGACTGCGTGTATATGAAACAAAATATATTTGTTCAGGAAAAAGTTGAGATAATTTTCAAGAAGAGACTCTAGGAATATACATAAAAATGTTTACCAGTGGTAGAATCGTGCTTAGCTGCGGCACAACGGCCGCGGCAAGCTGTTACATGTGGCTACTGCGAAGTAAGCTGTATAAAGCAAATGTAAGTTTCCAAGCAGAGCGATTCCTGTTTTTTATTCTCTGATCTAAAGCCAATGATCTTCTACATTCACATCGTGATGTAAAACGTATGAATTTTCAGTTTCTGCTAAAGGATCAAACTAGAATTTCAGCAGCTTGTGTCCACAATTTAGTTCATAATAGACCGGCGCCGGCAAAGGAACCAGCTTCACCAGCCAATAGATACGTCCTGAGAACGCACACGTGTGGCGAGCTGACGCTCAAGTATGCTGGAGAGAAAGTAAGATTGAACGGCTGGATGGAATTCCAGAGAATGAGGAAGTTTATAACGTTACGAGATTTGTATGGATCAACGCAGTTACTTATACCGGAAGATGTATGCCGACAATCGTTATATACTGAAATCTTTGATAGATAATCGTGTAAAACTCTACCTTTCAATGATTTCAGAGAAAGGATTTAATAGAAATTTTAGAAAACTTGCCTTTCGAAAGTGTCTTGAGCGTGGTGGGCAAAGTCATGCCGAGACCCGAAGGTCAGCAGAACAAGAGAATGAAAACGGGAGATGTAGAAGTGTACGTAGAATCTCTGGAGGTTTTAAGCGTAGCGTCGCGGAATCCTCCGATATTCATTAGAGAGCACAACAAAGCCACGGAGAGTCAGCAAATGAAATATAGGTATCTGTCGTTGAGATATCCTCAAGTGCAGAGAAATTTAAGATTACGTTCCTCCCTCACAATGAGGATGAGAGAGTTCTTAATAAACGAGTGCAGTTTTGTGGACATCGAGACGCCAACGCTGTTTAAATGCACCCCAGGGGTATACGTCTCTTAATATCTAGACTAATATCTTGACTATAAATTTAGTTTGTAATTTTTTACGGAGCAAAAGTAATTTTATCATATTCAGGGTGCACAGGAATTTGTAGTGCCCACGAGACAACCGGGTAACTTTTACTCCTTGGTGCAGAGTCCTCAGCAATTCAAGCAGCTTCTCATGATAGGTGGCCTCGACAGGTATTTCCAAATCGCCCGATGTTACAGAGATGAGGGTGCTAGGCATGACAGACAGCCAGAATTTACACAGGTACATTGCATTCATATACACAAGTAATATTATATTTCATTGTCAGCTACATATTTATATCAGTTGTATTATAGCTAGATATCGAAATGTCGTTTGTTGACCGGGACGGAGTAATGAGCCTAATTGAAAATTTATTCATGTACTCGTGGCCAGAAGACGTGGGCTCCGTAAAAATGCCTTTTAAGCTTTTAACGTACGAAGACGCGATGAAATTGTACGGTACTGATCAACCGGACTTAAGAATACCGTATCAAGTAAGAGAATTAATGTGCACGATTTTTTATTGTTTTACTTGACGAAATAAATATAATACTATTTCGATACAAAACTACTTTCCAGATACAAGATCTCACGCACATGTTTGATCTGCCAGTATTAAAAGAGACTGTGAAATTTGAAGATACAAAAAAAGTATACGCGTTAGTTCTTTCAAAGAAATCGGTAGGTGTTTATTTTAACTTGATTTGTATTCCATTGTTATTAGATAATTTTTATATATTGTAGAAGTACTTAACAAAATCTATTAGAGAAGGACTCTCCAAGATTCGTAGCAATTATTTTAAGACTACAAAACTACTTCAATTAAAAATTGAAAACGATTCGTGGAGGACACAGTTGGACAAGCTACAATTGAAATCAGTAATTACAGCGAAAGAGATATCACAGTACTGTAAGTTGCAGGAGGGAGATGCAGTATTGATAGCACATGGACATCGAATGGATGCAGTGAGTATAAAGTCCGAATTCTCTTTTTCTCCTTTAATGATAATAAACTCTTTTCTCTTTACCTGTAACTATATAGCTATTATATATTCTAGTTGAAACTCTTAGGAAAGCTACGTGTCGAATTTACAAATATGCTAGAAGCCAAAGGCGAACAAATACGTACGTCCGAGAATGAGCTTCTATGGATCACGGACTTTCCGTTATTCACATTTGAAGGAACATTACAATCGACGCATCATCCATTTACGCAACCGCATCCAGATGACATGGAATATCTTACAACGGACCCTCTAAAAGTCGGCAAAAGACTTAAGCGGATTAATTAATTTTTTTCACATTTTTTTCTACGTACTATTTTTCTTTCATAGGTGAGAGGCTTACACTACGATCTCGTTATGAATGGAGCGGAAATAGCGGGAGGTTCCATTCGGATCCACGATGCAAATTTACAGAGGCAGATATTAAGGATGCTAAACATAGACGAAACAAAATTGTCACATATGCTCGAGGCATTGACGTACGGAGCTCCACCCCATGGTGGAATAGCTATAGGTACTGCTTTTTCACATAAGATTTAATACATTAATAAAATTGCATCTGAATTTAAAATGGGATGTTACTTCTATTTTAAGGATTGGATCGTCTCGTTTGCTTACTTTGTAATGAAAAAAGTATAAGGAACGTTATAGCTTTCCCGAAAACGATGGAAGGACGGGACTTAATGTCCGGAGCACCAGGCGTCATTTCAGACGAATTGAAAACTTTGTATCACATACAGACGGTAGAATAAAAATTTCTCTTCTTCATGCTAGATATTGTAGAAAAGATATAAAAAAATAATTATTTGTATAATTAAATGTGGCAGTTTTGATACGTTTTCTATATTTTTTCGCCAGTAAGTCATCATTCAAGCTCTTACAGTTATCAGAAGAGCACGTATAAATTTCGCCGTAAACCGAATAAATAAAAAGGCGAAAAAAAATAGATGTACAAAAAAGTGTTTTATTTATTTTTTTTTTAGTAAACTCTCGTGCGTTCAATCAAAATGTTTTTACAGAAAAATAAAAAATACAATTCAGCCTGCCTACTAAACTATTGACATTCATTTCCAAGAAGGTTCGAAGAGGATTCCCTCCTTTTTTTTTATACATTTCTCGAGAGCCTCTCTCCTGTCAAGTGAAAATTTCAACCTAACAAATTTTTTAACAAATATGTTGATATGTCGTGACTACTAACTGCCGGTAGACGAAAATTTACATCGCTTTTTATTCACATATATATCCATCTTGAAACAGCCCACAGTGTAAATTGGAACGATTATAAATTAACTAACAAAACCTTATTAAATGGCGACGAAATATCTGTTCAGTTTGCGATGCGTCAATTTTATTTGTCAAAATCGTTAAAAAATCCATTAATTAAGATATCTGTTCGATCGATCTTCTTGCGATTTTTAACACGGAAAATGATGCTGTACATCCATAGACTAATTTCACGTACTCGTTCCTTGGAACAATATCGAAGACATTTCGAAGACGAGCGTCACATTTTCCAATTCATGTCGTTACATATGTAATTATTTTGAATATCAAATCAAGTCAGGATATCAAGTAATTCTCACAATTTCAGCGAATCCTGTAGATTCAGATCCAGCCAGCCAGCCAGGCTGTCACAAGAGAAGTTCGCTATGTTCTTCGATTTGGCGTTTGCTTTCAGCAGACGAAGACACCGTTCGTCACGCAGATCCGAATCGCTCCAATTACAATGCGACGCGTCTATATTGTCATACGTTCCTAGTATTCTAAAACGCATGCAGCTTACAGCAATCGACACGAAGCCCTGCCCGGTACCGATCGCGCGACGAAATTTCTCGAGGTGATGCCTCAGGATCAACAGCGAGCGTGGGCCTTCGTATTCTCGTTCCGTCCACTTGGCTGTTAAAAGCAATTCGCACGACGCCTTTTAAACATTAATAATTAAAACATTAAGATCCTCTCGTAGGAACTTGGAAGAACCACAAGATCCGCCGTCTCTTCCGATACATCATACTTTGTTGTTGGTTTTTTTTTTTGTAAACGCAAGGCGAGCTGCATCAACGTGAGAACTATCACATTTAACATCTTTCTTGAGAAACGCATTTACTTAAACGCATTTACTAGACAGTTTTCTCTAGATTTTAAATTTCGCTTATATGCATATATCTTGGATTTAATCCGAACTCTAAATCCCTATGTTAAACAATCGTATGAATCAACGTGATCGGAGAGAGACGTAATCACGTTTACAGTTCTACTAAGCTAATGTCCACCGGATCTCTTAAATAATCACGCTCTTTCGAACACTATCCTGTACGATGATAGTATCTCGCGAAATATTTCGTCGTTACTCTTGAAGATCCTCACGAATTTATTCAATAGAAAAACATTATCGTCAATGTAACGATAACGAATGTAAAAACGTCAGTGAATGGACACGTATGCGGGATGTTCTTCATGTATGTACGTGAGTTTTTCTCGTAATCCTGCACGAGACACGTTTACGACCGTATTTTTCTTTTTTGTAATAAAAGAGTCTTCGGGTGTGAGAGACGATGATCGATCGAATGGAATCGTCTACTTGCATTTTCTTTCTATCTGTGAAAGTGCTAATCGCCGTGGTACTATAAAGGTATCATATATTACAATCTTGTGCGCGCATCCATTTTTTGCCTACATTCTGAAGTAGAGAACACAGTGTTCGCGCCGCACGCTTTTTTATTTCGTCCGCGAGCTGGTTCGCCGTATCGAGTAGAGCTTCGAGCCAACGGTTTTAATCTATACGCTTAACGTAGCGGTAGTAATAATAGCAGCGGTATAGTCGTAATAATAGTACAGTCAATACGCTCGGTTTTAAGGACTCTCAAAATTCTCAACGTCGAACGAGATTGAAGGCGCGGGCCCGTGGTCCGGGCGCTCGCTCGGTTGGCTGGCAGTATGTACGTGTCAAATTGTGTTAAATCTTAAATACGATGGATTGTTTTCCGTAATATTCGAGACGACTCTCAACCCTTTCGCCGCGCAGCATCCATGGATGTAAAACCGCAAGAAGAGACGAAGAGAATTAAAGAGCATTAATTCAATCATGAGGTAATATTCAACAAATACCTCGCTTGTTGAAGAATAATTAATTGTAACTACATGACGTGTAACTGCAAATTATAATTTCAATGTTAAGTTTAAGGCCTTAATGTGCAATGTAACATTAACTCGCGCGCGCGCGCGCGCTATAAATTATAAATGCAATAAATATGTATAATCTGAAGCGCCCTTCCTAGACGCGCGTCCATATATTGTATAGAAGATTAAAAAACGAAACCAGGTGCTATGAAAGAAATTGATTCTGTGTCGATATGCTCTCACCATGCTCTCGTGAGCGTGAGCGACCTCGGAGAGGGATGCCTGAACACGACGTCCGAAACTGTGCAGCTGAAGGGTCGAGGTCTTTGTACTCCCCTCTGAAATTTCTTTCTTTCCCCCTCCCCTCGCTTAAGCGCACGCGAGATTCGTCCCGCGCGAGTTCGCACAGGTACGCCCTATCAATACGATTCTCTCGCGCGCACCGCGTCGCCGTTATAAAAAATACTATTTTACAGCGCAGGAGGCAAGCTCTCGCCCATGCAAATCGCACGCTCACACAGACGGAATCTCGCGCATCGGATACAAACAAGTATAATAATCACATAATCGCACAGCACAATCGTTCGCTCGTACACGCATACACGCACGCACGCACGCACGCACACGCGCTATCGAATAAAGTATCACTGACCACACGCTCTTGCACGAAACATGTTAAACGGAGATGCCTAGAAAACTCTACAGGAAATAATGGATACTACACCGTATATACATACACGAAGGGATGGAGAACGGCGGGCGATCGAATAGAATATTCGTCGAGTTGGGTTCACCATTTTGATCTCGCGGGATTTATAAGAGAGAGAAAGAGATTTTAAAAAGAGAGAGCTAAAGAGAAGGGAAGAATCGGACACTCGTACAATTGCGACGTAAGACTCGCCGTCGCGCGGCTCCGTGCGATCGTAGCATCTGTACATTTCATGCACGGACAATGCAATGGTGAAGTTTTTTCTGTTTCTGATTTTTTTTTCAACGAGGAAACAGCTAGATGTACATACATACGCGATGACGATCGCCCATTCGTTATTCGCCGCATCATTCGCTTCGCAAAGGCGGAATACAACTCGGACGTAATCCCTCACAGTCGCGTTTCCTCGCGATCAAGCTCTTACACATGCATACGTCATACATGTATACATAATTGAAGTCTTGTTCATCGAGAGATGACTGTGAGTCACCATCTTGTATCGTGTACAACGCCAAAGAATATTACCGGATAAATTGTAACTTTGTGATAAAATGTAACATTACAACTTAAAAAAAAAGAAAAAAAGAGGAAGAAAAGAGAAAATCGCGCCTCCTACCAATGTCGAACGTGTTTTTTATCCGGCCCGCCGGTTCCACGCGTGTAGATTAGTGTATGGTATACACCGTACCGTAATAATAAACGTGAATATGTTGTCGACAATTACGCACGCATGTCTTTGAAGTGAATATTATGCACAGCAACATCTTTTCGCGCGGAGGACTTTAATCTATTCGTAAATTTGCGAATGGTCTCCTTTTCTTCCTTCCTTTTCTCCCCCCTTTTACCTTCATCTTTATCACTGATAAGATACAAACTGACTTCTTGTCACGAATAATAAATATGTTCGGTCGCATTCGCGTTTTCGCGCCGACGCGTACATCTGGTGCGCCTTTTGGTACATCCTCATCTTCAATACCTCTCACGGATGCAAACACGCGAAAGAAACGTCTCTGACTTTCCTTAGAACGAGAGCGAGTTTATTTCAAGAGCGATAGTGAAGCCTTTTCCATCGTCGACGGTCTCCTCTTTCTGCTGCCTTCGATTATCGGTGCATCGGAAATACGCTAGGTAAATAAATTACGCTTTTTGTCTCGCCTTCAATGTGTGCGTACGCGTGTGTACACAGGGCGCACGTAGATATTTTCGATAACCTACGTATGAAGACTGCGCATGGCCGCATATAGGAACGAGAAAGATCTCAGGGCCGACATTGAATGTTCTTCTAGTAAGTCTTTTCGCATTTTACAGATTTTACGAGATAATGTTTTCTATGCACCACATCTATCTAACGCTAGTTACGTTCGTGTTTTACTCATAATTATGAGATAATATGCGTTATCTCGCATTACTTAGATCTATATACGTTGAAAGTTAAATGGGTGATGAGATAAGAACTGAAGGCTGATGACTAAACTTAAGATTACGGCCAGTTACCTATGTCGTAAAATGAACAAAATTATCAATATCAAGAGCCAAAATTAATATCACGAAGAAAATTGGAATTCCATCCTTCCATTCTGCGTGATAATTCCCCGGCAATTTCGATCAATCTAAAAAACTTGTTCTACATGCGACCATGCGAATGGTATTACAATCAGATGAGATTAGATTTACGATGCTTAACGGGCTGTCTGTTGAAACGTCGATGGGATTTGAATGATTATTCGAAAATCGTTCGCACGCACTTTTGCGTTTCTTAATTAAATTAACATTCTAATGCCCGTAAGCAATGTGACCGGTTATCAAAAATGTAAGGCGTTAGACGCATAACAACAATATACAGTGCAATTGAACCGTCATACTACGTGAGCCGAGAATGAATCGCCGATGATATCGATTCGACTTGGCCGGTGCAACGTCTCCTTACACGGTGCATTCAATCGCACGAGGCTGTATTCTTGTCAAGGACGTACTCTTGTAGTACGTGAATCCCTTTAGCTATTCGAAAAAATTATCCTACGTTTAGCTTCGGCGTACAAAATTTTCGAAGATGATATCGCTTCAAAACAGAACATCGTTCTACATCGCAGGCTTGTTTCGCAACAACTAGCGCGACGAAATTCATTCTACAGTGATTTTTCTTCAAACGAACACAATCGGACAAGACGGTTGACTGCCCGGGAACAGACGAAATCCAAAAAGACGTTGCCTCTTTCTGTAGACGACAGATTTCGTTCCATGTATCGTTAAATATATTTAATATAGATATGCAGAAAGAGGCTTTGTGTGTGTTTGTGTGTGTGTAATATATATATGTATGTATGTATATATATATATATATATATATATATATATATATACATACATATATATATATATATATATCTATGAGACATTCGAAATGTTTACAAGACATGGATCTTCCTATATCGGTGTAATGAAGACAATGACGTTGATGATGACAGCGATGGAAAGTTGTATTCCACGTGGACCTTGTTGAAACACGAACGAGCGAGCGATGGTCCGACTGTTTGAGCTCCATCGTGACTTGTTGTTTTGCTCCCTCGGTTACGTTTCAGAACTGGGATGCCGTACGTGATTCACAGCAGCTATTCCAGTTTCGTACATATAATGTAAATGCAATGTAAATGTATTCGCTCGAACAAGTTATAAACATCCTTCGACCGGATTCTCGATTATACTCAGCTATCTGCCTCTCTTTCCGCAACTCTTCCATTCTTTCTCTCTCACTCTCTTCCTCTTTCTTTCTCTTTTATGAAGTGTAGACTCTGGCCATGCTCCGCATTTATTTTGATAAATTAGTCTTATGCATTTTCGTCGATGGTGGGCAGCCAGAACGCCATGTTGGTGCACGCCGACGCCAGCATCATGTACTTGGGATTGAATTGGATACACTGCACTGGCGCTGGATGATCACCGTTTAACACGCAAACTTTGTAACCGGTCTCCGCGTTCCACACGTGCACCCTACCGTCGGTGGAGCCACTGAACACAAATTGGGAATCTGGACTAAAACTGGCCTCAATGGCGATCCCCTTGTTGTTGAGGTGTCCGGCGAAAGTCTGTAAGGGCGTACCATGAAAAGCGTCAATTAAACGAATCGTACTACCATTAGTGGAGATCAGGATGGTCTTTCCGTCCCTACTGAACTTGAGTCCGGTCCAATCGCACTCCTTCTCCTGAGAGAGCTTGAAGGTGACAAACGGGCCTTTGTCGAAGCTGCGCAGGTCGTACAGCTTGATGCTCTCCGAATTGACTCCGGCCGCGAAGATGAGACCCTCGGGATCGTACGCCGCGACCGGTCGTCCCGAGACGTTCATCACCCCGTGGCAATTCGGCGAGCGCAGGTCCCACAGTCTCAGGGATTTATCTAGGGAACCGGAGAGGAAAGTGTCCTCGATAGGACTGATACATAATGAGACTACCTTTTTCGTGTGACCGGGAAAGTAACGTATGTACTTGTTGTCGTGCAGACTGAGATAACGGATCGTGTCGTCGACCTTGGTGCTGCTGTGTATCGCGGTATTCTTGGCGTGGGTGAAATGTATCAGGTCGACGCCGTACTTCTTCGAGTTGACGGTCCGCACCTGCGTGCCCTTCTCGCAGTCGTAGATGACGATCTGGTCGTCCTCCGAGCAGGAGATGAGGGTGTCGCCGTTCGGCGAGAAGTCGATGCTGTTTATCCGATCCGTGTTCTCGCGGAATACCTTGGCCACCTTGAAGCTCCTCACCACATGGTCGACGAGCTTCATGGTGATGGACGGCGCGTCCTCCCTCTCCTGCCGTCCCCTTAACCTCCTTGACTCCACAATCTCTGCGTTTGTGCTGGGACCGGGCGCGAAGGCCGCCGGGCGCGGGGGCCGGGCGCTGATCGCGGAAGCGGACGCGACCGCCAAGTTTACCTCCTTGCCGGGAGGGAGGGAAGGGACGGCGACGGCGACGGCGACGACGACGACGGCGATGACGACTCGCGCGCGCGTCACCGCGAGAGGATAGAGAGAGACACACAGAGGGGAATGCGGGACAGTCGCGAGCCGCGGAGACGAGATGAAGTGAGGAGCAGGAGGAGAAGGAGGAGGAGGAAAAGGAGGAGGAGGAGGAGGAGGAGGGAGCGGGCGGGCTGCTGTCCGCACCGGGACGCGGGCGAGGGAGATCCCCCCTCGCGCCGTCGTTTCTCGCGGAACGCTCACCACCGCTTGCACTCACTCGCTCGCTCACTCGCGCGCGAGCGCGCGCCTTCACCCCCGAGATACCTCGCCGCCGACGTGGCTCGCCTTCTTCTCATGCACAGGACCGCCGACACCGCGCGTATCGTACGCACAACAAATCCTGCCAACCACTCGTACAAATGGACGGCACGAATCCGTCGTCTTCCTTGCGCGCGAGTATTGCCCGTACCTCGACTCGTGTGTGAGCGTGTCCCTCGCTCCGCTCGTACCCCCGATCGGTAGCGGCGAACTCCTCCAAACTCTGAACTCCTCAGCTAAGCGGCATCGACTCTGATCGACTCTGCCATCAGCTTCTGCACTCCGCGCCGCGTCAGAATCGAAAAACTGATCGAAACTCGAACAAACGTGAGGGCAGCTACGCATGAAGCCTGCCACCGGAGAGCAGACGGTATAGAAGCGATCCTGCGTGCGAAGGACGCCTTGACCGCGAAATTCGCCAGCACGCTCTCGCTTCGCGCGATCGATCGAGCGAGTTAAATCGCGCTCCGAGACATTTATCGAATTTTTATCATCGAACAGCTTCATGCGAAGCGGCCTGCAAGTGCACGCGGTGCATAGAGGTGCAGGTAAAACTGCGAGTATGCCACCTTCATAACTGCGTTCATAACTGCGATTCTGCTCAGTCGATAATCATCGATAATATGTTGCGTCGTGTAGCACCTTACTTTTTCTTTTTTTTTTATTATTTTTTCCCGGCGGATTTTTCATTTTTATTTTTCCAAAATCTAATTTATAGGCCTGTTCGTTTTAAGTTAGAATAAAACAAATATACTTTTTCTTGTTCTAACTTGGTGAACTAATGCAGAAGTGCAGCGAAACCGAACAGACTATATATCTCTTTCTCTCCAACGTTTATGTCTATTTCAACCAATGCAGAGTAGTTTAATCTCGGTTTAACTTACTTTCTTTTTTTAGTTCTAAGAATTGAAAAAGATAGAAAGTAAGTTAAACCGAGATTAATGTTAATCCTCATAATATATCTTTCTCTTTCTAACCTCAACAATTTACATATATCCATCTCTTTTTTTCCAAAGTCCAATTATATTTATTTCATTTCAAGTGCAGAAAGTGCACGCGTGGTGCAGTTACGCAGCAGCTTCTCTCGCCCGCCCACCTGTGTTTATGTGCCGCCACGACGTCCATCGTCCACGTTCTTCTGCGTAGAAGAGTGGTCGCCAAAGTGAGGATATCGATGGGTATTCCGTGCCACGATGAGCGGCGACAGGAAAAAGTCCAATCACCTGGCGGTGTTTAAGCGGCGCACCAAGGACGAGGATAACGATGAATTGTCGAGGAACGTTATTCTAGAGGCGAGAAAGACGGGGCGGTTGAATCTCTCGTCGAAGGGACTGTCCACGGGTATATATATTTACGAGCACTCGCCTGTGCACTGAATCATAAACTCGACGATGGAACGATCGACGACTCCACCATTCACATGAATCCGTTTTCTTTCTTACATTACGTTTACATTCTTGTCACGTTTACGTCGCACACGTACCTCGAGCATGCCCTAGTTTTTCTATTTAGATTATAGCTCGGAGAGCTTATACTCGTAATTGAACGGATATGCATGCTTGCGGTGATATATCCAAGTACATTCATGTTACACATAAAACATTTATGATTTCATCGATCTACACACATACAGTCTCAAGTACAATACGCAGTTCTGTCTGTTGCCTGTTGATCATCGCTTGGATGTTGCAAGGAATATTCAACAAGTATTTATTGTTAAATTTTATTAACTGTATTCGATATGATATGCACACGTGCGTTGTGAACAAGAATTGCAAAAAACGAAGCAGTATCAAATGTTTCCCTAGGTTTGTTTTTTTATTGTTGCACTAGACTGTATTAACATTTTTCTTTTCGTTTTTATCAAATTTCAAATATGTGTATATGTATTTCATTTAAAATATAAAAGGTAAACTAGTTTAGCTATAAAAAGCAAACCTCCTGTTAGTCATGTAAAATTCTTTGAGAGGACATTTTTTTTATGATGTAAGATTAAAATGTAAGTTTTTTTCTAAAGAGTCTAGATCCCAGAGAATCTTACACAATACAACATGGAATCTTATAGACATGAATGAGAATGCAAAGAAGTGAGCGGCGCATAATGTTTCCGTTATCCGTCAAGTTTCTTTTTATGTATAAAATACCAAAATTTGTATCTTGATATATTACTATTAGTTTAGACAATACATGTTGTACAGTGACGTGGCAGCTTTGTGATATATTTATATCCTACAAATAATTTAGCTGTAAGTTCAGTAATGTAGAAGTTAAATAAATCTGGTTTCACACAATTGTGTTTCTTTTTTTATGTATATGTACTTTTAATTATATATATGTATATATAAACGCAAGTCACAAGTACATACAACAAAATTCCAAATTCTATCAGCAGAAATGTTATGTTTTTTTTTAAGTTTAGGTTTAACATTTATCTTATTTGATGTTGTGTCACTAATGGGTTCATTATACATGCCAATTAATTAAAAACAATCAATGCATATATAATTTTATATTTTTATAAGTGAAACATGCTTGATATCACATGAAAATCATTACTTTTTAATAAGTTGCTTTGCATGCTTTGCTAAAAATCGTGTATTAGAAGATTATTCTCAGATGTGCTCGACAAATAATGTAGAAATAAGTTCATTCTCACAAGGTAAGTAAATTTAATCTGACGTATTCAATGAATGAATTTAATGGCAACATTGCGGAAAGGACGGAATCCTGAACATAGGAATTCACATGCGTTACAGTACCTGACAGAATATGGAATATAAACGAATTAACGGAAGAGGAATTACGTGATTTGCATTTCGAGCTCGATTACGTACCAGAGGAAGAACGATGGTGGGAACATAAGCCGCTGAAGATGTTAGATCTGAGCTTTAATAGTTTAACTGTAATCAGTGACAAGATACAATTACTAACGGAATTGAGCACTTTGGACGTACGTATAAATTATTTGTCGTGCGCCCTGTGATTTTAAACGTGTAATTCATTGTTAATATTTCAGTATATTCTATCTGAAATATTTTCCAATATTGTTTCCAGTTGCACAACAATTTGTTAGAAGAACTACCATCTGAGATCGGTTCTCTGTGCAGACTAAGGAAATTAAATCTATCAGACAACAAGTTACAAAATTTACCTCATCAATTTTATGTGTTGGAAGACTTGTGCGAGTTGTATCTAAAAAATAATAATATAAGTACACTCGAAGCCGAGTTTGGAAATTTAGTCATGTTAACTCATTTGGTAAAAAATACGCCGTACTATGCATTATACATGATTGTGTGAAGCCAATTTTTTAAACGAATGAATTACATGTTTTTAGGATTTATCATATAACAATTTAAATGAATTACCAATTGGAATGGGATACTTGGTGCGACTAGAGACATTAAATTTATGTCACAATATGATAAAAGAATTACCACCTGATGTAACAAGTATGAGATGTAAGTTTCTCTTTCTCTCATATACACCGTAATAATTAATGCAAAAAGTAATTCATATTTTGCGATATTCATTTGGATTATATTTTTTGGCAGCGTTAAAAACGTTAGACGTCAGTTTTAATCAATTGGATACATTACCGCCATTAGGGGAATTGCGAAAAGTAGAAAAAATTATGCTCCAGTCGAATAATTTGCAGGAATTTCCAGACATATCAGATTGTTCAGCTTTAACAGTATTGCATTTGGATAACAATAACATTCCTGTATGTATTAACGTATACATTTAGACTTGATTCAATCAAGACTAAAATTCAACTTTCTGTTACAAACTGCTGTTTTACTAACAATAAAACAATTCCTTTTCTCTTGTAGGAAATTATTCCGGAACGCTTAGAAGGAATGAGACATCTAAAAAAGCTCACATTACAAAGCAATAAAATTGAAGTGATACCTGAAGAAATAATCAAATTAATCAATCTGGAAGTTTTTGACTTGTCGCATAATAATATATCTTTGTATGTTTATATATCTTTTTCTCTCGACGCATTTAATATTTAGATCGTTCATATTCATTAATATAAATAAATCTTTACAGAATACCCTTTTGCATCGGTATACTTCCCAATTTAAAGCAATTCATAATTGAGGGTAATAATATAAAGAACGTAAGGGCAGACATAATACGATGCGGTACATCTCGCATTTTAACACACGTTCGTCAAATTGTAGACAGTACAAGTATACACGCGAGAGAATTATTACAACCTAGTGTCAGCAACAGCATTTGTCCTGACAAGTATGTAAATGCTGATAAATCTGTTACGTGATATGATCAATCGAGATGTTTATTATATTTAGAAAAATCTTTAGTATGCAGTATTTTATGTGTATACAATTACTTTTACAATTAGTAATAAAATTAATTGCAATTTATATAATACTACAGATACATAATGAAGAGTACAAAGTTGTTGAGCTTAGCTGGACAAAATCTTGTGGAATTACCTGATGAACCCTTGGAAGCGGCAGCGGAAGTCTTGGTCACAACCATTGACTTGAGCAGAAACAAACTATCAGTGCTGTCTGCGAAAATGTCGGCGATCACTACAGTGACAGACCTAAAATTAACGTCAAATCATTTAACAAGCCTGCCAGAATGGATTGGTGAAAAGTACAAATGTTTACAAGTTTTAGATTTAAGTAAAAATTCGTTGCAATCTCTCCCCGCGAGCCTCGGTTGCCTGAAATACTTGCGAGATATCGACATCTCATTTAACAGGTATTGCAACGATGATTTTAACTTTGCAACATTTTCTTTTAACATCAAAATGTATATTATGCAAAATGTATGTATTATTTTGCAGATTTACCGAGTTACCAGAAGCTATTTATGACGTTGTAGCTTTAGAAAGTTTAATTGCCAATGACAACCTAATTGTAAAAATAGATGTGCCACTTTTGGAAAAATTAAAAAGACTAGCAGTTTTAAATCTAACAAATAATAATATCGCTCACGTACCCCCTGAGCTTGGAAACTTGAAAAACTTGAGGTATGAAACGTTTCATGTATGTACGTCATTACGTGCATACAATTGCCTATATTTATATTTTTATAATACCATTTGTTTTCAATAGACATAACATGCTTGGCATTTCGCCATGTCTTAATTATATAAATGTTTTTCGTAGGAACTTGTTATTGTCTGGGAATTGTTTCAAATATCCTAGACAAGCAATTCTAATGAAAGACACAGAGGAAATACTGAGCTATCTACGTAATCTAATACCTCACGAACAAATGAAAATAAAGTAGTATAAAATATATAAATAGAATAGAAATTATACAAAAAGATATCCATTCGTGAAAATGTTAAAAATATGTTTGTTGTTATACATGAATGTATTGCACGTAAATATTTTATGTCTATGTATAATATATAAATACATTTTTTTACCTGTCTCTAAAAGTTATATATAGTCCCATCCTAAATGAGACAACGCAAGTGCAAAATAATTAGAATAAGATAGACTAAATTATAATAGGAAACTGTGTGTAAATGTAAGTATAATAAATAAAAGGAGAGAAGAAAGAGCAGAATCTGCAGCAGGAATGCCTGAAAGAAAATATTCGAAATACTTGATATTAAATTGATATTAAATTTATCACGTATGTGTAATAAATACGAACAAAACGAAAGATATAATAAATTATAATAAAGCTAAATCAACATAACAAGTTGTAATAAAGACAAATCAACGATAATTCATAATATGTTTTGTAATATTTGACAACCTGCATGAAGAAAATATTTTTTCTTCCTAAAAACAATAGTGCAACAATATGCTAAAGCTTTATCAAGAATTGGAAAATGTATTGCCAAGATGTAACTACTTATATTAACACTTCTATTTACAACAGCAAAACGGCGGTCAGTCACACGAGACACGAGCTTTGCATTTACACACCGCGACAGCTGCCATAACCTGCCACAACCACTCGACTAGTCGGCTGACTCGTCTGACTCGGCCCTCCTGAAGTCCTGAACAGCAACAGCGGCTCGTACGTACATACGTTTGTGTGCATACAAGGCATAGAATACTAAACACAATCGGAATTCCGTTGTAGTCATGTCACGACGTGCAACGTCGCGTGAAAATTGATGCTCTGACGAACGCCGCTGGATTTCGCCGACAAATTTCTCGTAGGTCCATGGTCAGTGTGTTGCTTTGGTTATCCCGCGTTGCAGTTGCAGACGCATCGCTCTGCATAAATATTTATGTATTTTCCTCCAATGCTTTTAAAATGGATAATAACAACGTACGGTACGTTTCTCAGGCACATCTGGAGGGTGGAATGTCAGAGTCGGAACGAACGTTCGAGGAGGAGCTTTCTATGGACCTGTTCTCGGATGTGGAAGTGTCGCAGAGCACCAACACGGCCGCCACGTCGGACTGTAAGGATCCCGCGTGTAAATCGTCCTTTGTGTTGAGTTTAATATGCAACGGTGTCTCTGGTTTCACTCATTGTCAGCGAGCTCCATGTCCGTTGGCGTTAACGAGCCTGAGCCTTCCGACGACGTGCCCGAGTGGAAGGGAATGAGTATGGACGAGATACGCAAGGGTCTGGGTGTTTATGAATCGCAGGAGCATCCGCCGATCGTCGTCTCTCCTCGTCATACAGTATTCGTTCTGGTATGATTTTACATTAACAGAACAGTGTGATATTACATTCTAAATTATTAATTTTAACTTTGTGCTTTTTCTCCACGTAGTTACCGTTGCGGACGCATGGACCACCAAAACCGTATCCGACGCATCAAACAGACAAGTGGAGCCAGGGCTATGTTAGGATGCCGCATTCCTCGCATAGTTTGTATCCGATAGAACAGGTACATGTTGCCAAATTAAGTGTCCAATGCTTGAACGCTTTTCCACGGAGATGAAAACTCTACGGACGTGGAATGGTTACGGACTTGTCGTAAATTGTCCACCATTATCATTCAAAATTTTAATTGTGTATTTCCGAATTAAGCTCTCGTAAAGTAAACTTAAGTCGTACCATTTTCTCGTTATTTCGTGCTTTGAAAAAGTTCTTTTTACGTGCTCACAAAATATTGTTCAAGTATCTTAAGGATTTTAACATACTCGAAGAATTTCGCATTGAACGCGACAGCGTGTGAGCGGCAAGATATTCTATAAAAAAATGGATATATTGATTCGATTCGATTCAAGTCACGGCTTAACTTTTTAATATTGGATTATGATCATGGTTCACCTAGTATACCTAGTGCAAGCGATTCGTGATATTACGTAGATTCTATTTTAGAGAACTGGAAGTCGCAGCTGCCGAAATAGGTGGGAGATGATCCAGGAAGCCTTGTTAAGAAACATTCTTTCCAGCCAACAATTAGAAGAGGCTATACTTTCATACAATCAAATTTATGCACAGCGCTGGAATTTTGCAGCGCTCCATCATTTTTTCTCAGAGGTGCATTGTATATGTATTTGATGTGCATTCTTTAAAAATTATAATTAACAAGAAAAATTTTGATGCAGGTCATGGACTCGGAAGAGACGATCATGTTCTTTGAACGTTTGATGCCAAAAATAGTCCAATTGGCATTGCAGCTTCCTGTGTTGTTAACTGGTGCGGTACCCTTGTTGAAACGTCACTGCAGCGGCTCTATTAGTTTAAGTCAATTACAAGTAGCTTCGCTACTGGCAAATGCGTTTTTTTGTACCTTTCCCAGACGTAATTCCAGTAATCCACAATCAGAGTATGCAACGTATCCATATATTAATTTTAATAGGTAAGATTCTAAATTATCTAAATTCGTTATTTAAGATTATTTCATAAAATATTTTCGTTCGTTCGTTCGTTCGTTCGTTGGTATTCTTCTGATCGCATATTTTAGATTGTACGCTTCTTATAACGAGAAACACAACCAATGCGACGCGGTAATGGAAAAGATTAAATGTCTTCTCCATTATTTCAGGAGAGTAACAACTAAAGGTGAGTACCGCATAATTATGATTTCTTTTATATAATGAATAATATTTCGAATGAATATCTGTATACGTTGTCACGACGTCGTAATAAAGATCGCACGGTAGAACTTGAATCACCGTACAATTTTTACATAGAGCAGCACCTGAAGGTATAATAACAATCGAACGACGTTACATCCCGTTGGAAAACTGTCCAAAGTGGAATTTGCAAGACCAAAAATTGCCACCGTTACACATAACGAGTAAAGGGACGATCGAAAGTGAGGGAGCTGGATTGCTCCAAGTGGACTTTGCAAATAAGTAGGTCTTTTGTGTTCTGGCTTGAAAACTTTTTACCAAGTATTGTTTAAGACATTAAAACGTCTTTAATGAACGTATAAAACAGACATAGCAAGAAAAAGAAACACGAGACCTAAAGAGATTTTTTTAAATTATTAATTTCTTTTAATATTTACTAATTTTCTTTCTCATATATGAATAGATATGTGGGTGGAGGTGTGCTAGGCTTAGGCTGCGTGCAGGAAGAAATACGATTCGTTATATGTCCAGAACTTATGGTCACTATGTTGGTCACGGAAGAACTAGATGATACAGAAGCGCTCATCGTCAGCGGTATCGAGCGGTACAGTAAATACGAAGGGTACAGCAATACTTTCAAATGGAAAGGCGATTTTGTTGACGAGACACCGAGGGACAATAGCGGTAGACGTATGACGTCAATCGTCGCTATCGATGCCCTATACTTTAGACAATCCTCGATGCAATTCAATATGGACAATATAAATCGTGAGCTTAACAAGGTTCGTAGACTCGAAGTGAATGTCATCACAGTCAGAATGGATTTATGTAAAAGTTTGTGAAGCTTATGTCTCAGATGAAGCTGTCTCAGATTCCTAAATTCGCATAAACGCGAAACCACTTTGTACCAAATGACGCGTATCTTTGTCATTTTTATATAGATTATCACATTTAGTATTCTTTTTCAATAATATTCTCTCTAAAACTCAAAAACTATTAATTGCAGGCTGTAAAAAAATTATTTATTTCAATGTGTGCCTATATAATGCTTTAATTCTATCGCAATGTACGGTATTTTTCGCAGGCTTATGTTGGATTCGTCGGATCTGACATGCACAAGAACACGTTGCCGGCTATCGCAACGGGAAACTGGGGATGTGGCGCGTTTCGCGGAAATCCGAAATTGAAAGTTTTGATACAGTTAATGGCTGCTGCAGTTGCAGGCCGATCGATGGTCTATTTTACTTTCGGAGACACGAAGCTGCGGGACGATGTGGCAGCGATGTATGCACATTTGGTTCATCACGATATTGCGATAGGTATCCTACACATAAACATGTTCATTAAAAAGTATTAATATATACCGAAATTATAATCATTTTTATTTATACGTTAATTTTTTTCTTTTTTTTTTTCCCCCATTAACTTCCAGCGCGACTTCACTCAATGTTGTCGGAGTATCATCGAGAGTGTGCATCGAGCGCTGATTCGGATTTTTATCGTTTCTTATACAACAGAAGTAGAATAAAACCATTGAGCAAGTACTTCCCGGTAAAGACTGCAAGCTCTTCGGCGACGATCTCTGCCAAGTGTCTGAAGGAGACGCTATTTAAAAGAAACAAAACCGCGAACTTATCGAACAAAGACGTCGATAACAAGCGATATCTTTACTCGGCAGCCAAGGAGAAGGAAATGGCGGAAGAGGAAAAGATAATGAACTGGCTGTCAAGTTGCGAGGACGCGAGCAACGACAATACTAAATGCGCGGATACGCAGACCGAGGATACGCGCGATAAGAAGAGCAAGAGTAACCCAAGAGAGGCGGACAGTCACAAAAACAATGGTTTGCAGGATGATCATTTTACAGCGAGCCTTATCGACGGGAAAAACATACAAATGGAAGATAAGGTATCTAGGAAGTCAGACAACAATGCGACGATCTTGAATTCGGAGGAACCTGAAATTCTGTATCTTCGCGATAATCAAGATATCGCGAAGAAGATAAAAGCTGAATCATCGACAGAACTAAACGACAGCGAATCCGTCAAGATCTTGAAAGACTCTGCTCCGGAATCGTATAAACAAAAATCCCTGCCGAAAAAGAGTGGCCAGAGGAAGATCTCGGACTTCTTCCAGCGAATCGCGTGAATCCGCCGAAGGATTTCGAACCACGGAGCGTTTGCGCACTCTGTAATTATAAAACATTCTGTATACGCTGTATGCGTTTAAATCACAAATCTTGAAAGTTTCAGAGTACAGTGTAAATAAAATTCTGTGTAAGATGGTGTTTGTGGGACATGTTAACATTTTCTCATTTTGTATTCAATGTTATATTAAAAAAACGAATGTATACAAAAATATACCAGAAAATAGTCAAGGAACAAATATCTTGTAGCTTCCAATGTGCAAGAAACGGAATATACATATATCCCAGCAAATTTTGCAGCGACCGTGCAACTGTTCTGCGTTTCTCGGACGACATACGTTAACCCTATACAGCAAAGAACGGGCATTTCGAACAACGTAGCTTCTGCGCACTCTGTAATTATAAAACATTCTGTATACGCTGCATACGTTTGAATCACAAATCTTGAAAGTTTCAGAGTACAGTGTAAATAAAATTCTGCGTAGGATGGAATTCGCAGGACCGTTTCTCATTTTGTTTTGTTTCAATGTTGGAAATGTTACTGCAATATTCTGTGTCGTATGAGAATATTCATTGTTTCCCAGTAAACACAAAGTAACGCGAACGCAACGTCACGGCGTTTAAAATTTCCCACTCAATTTAACTCCAATGTAACATGTAACAAATGTAACATGTATATAACAGTTATACAGATATATTGTTCAGTAGGAAATTTTGAACCGTGACGTTTTATTACTGTCACTTAGTGTTTACTAGTGTTCTGATGAATACGTCCTCGCCGATTCTTAAATAACCAACCGCGACGGCGAGTCCCTTTAAAAATCGACCTTTAAATCTCTTCGCCGCCCGTTCGGCGGGAGAGGGATCTCCGTGCCGTGGGTCACGTGGCCGCATATTGACGTCGCACTCGCGCGTTGAGTCGAGCGAACTGTCAACGGCGAAGATGGCCGCCGCCGCCGCCGCTGAAATATTAAAGTCTCCCGCCGTGAGAATCGACGCGACTTGCCGAGAGAAAATGTAGAATTCCTCGGGACGGAGGCGCGTGCCAGGTAATCCCCGATCGCGCGGGCCGCGGCCGTGCATACGTACGTACGTACGGTGCAGGTGTGTTACGTGTGTACTGTGTATATGCGCGCGCGCGCGCGCGCGCGCGCGTGTGCGTGTGTGTGTGTGTGTGTGTGTGTGTGTGTGTGAGACATCTCGTCTGACGTTTCGCGAGAGAGTGCGAGCGGGCGGACGTAAATATTGAGCCGGATGCTCCGCGGCGGACGGCGCGGCCGCTGCTGATCCGCCAATCGCCGACACGCCGATGTTCCGGCGCCCCATGCTGCTCGCGACGTCGACGTCGATGTCTCGACTCGACTCCCGCTGACGCCGCCGTCATGCCCTGCAGCCGCGCTCGCGTTCGCGCTCGCGCGACGCATCCTTCGCCCCTTGCCGATCGCCCGAGTTGCTGAAAACGCGGATTCAACGTATGTTTCCAAAGCCTTGTATGATGTGCGCCTGTGTGTCGGTGTGGTGTGCTCCCCCTCGCCTTCTCTCGTCTTTTGCGTCGTTCCTTCCGAACACGTTGACATTTTCGTCAATTCGCTAAAATAGCTCCGTCGTATCGATCAGCCGCCTCCTGACCCGTCCAGCTATGACCAGAAAGACCGAGCTCGTGCCGTTACTCCTTTTTTTATTTTTAGAGCACTCGAGGGTACCTTTTTGCAGCGCCTTCCCTCTTTTTTGTACATACCTGTACGTGTCAGCCTAGCAAACACAAAACATTGCACGGTTGTTACAATATTCTCTGCGTGTGCGTGTGTGTCAATAATGTAATTGTTCAGTACGTTTATGTATTACATTCGTGAGGGCCGGGTTTTTCCAACTTCGTGGTAAGCTATTCGGCCGCTACACAGAGACAGAGACGGAGACAGAGCCCCAGTGACCGTGCAGCTATCTTATACATAAGCATTCAACAATGTAAATGTTATGTAACACATTTATATCGTTGAGTGACAAAATTGTCGACACGTCGGGGATTTAACTCGTAGTTAGCTTTCCAACAAGTTGGAAAAACCGGCCCTGAATGGGAACGTATACGTGTTAGTGTTTACTGGGTTGCAGTTGAGACCAAAAGAGCGTGTACCTGCTGTCACTCTCCTTTTCACGGTTGCTCGAGAAACACGGAGAGAACCTCTCACACGTGAAAAAGTTGCCCTCCCGTATAACACGCGGAGAAACACAAGTTTCTCTCCTATGGTCACAGCTGGAAGAACTTTGCGCTCCGAGCGACCGCACGCGGAGCGACCAAGAAATCCATCTTCTCCTGTTTCCTTTGCAGCAAATCTCAAGTATGAACATAATGCGCAAATTACGAGGGGGTACCAGCGTCGGAGGAGGTATGGGCTCGAGCGGTACCGGTGGCCTGGACGACTGTGCCGGCGGCACGAATCCTCAGCACACCGCTCTGGGGCTGATGCACCTCAAGAAACTCTTCTCCGAGTACACCCATCCGCCGCATCCCCTCTCTGACACTGAGCGTGATGCGAAATTGTACAACATGTTGCCATTATTTTGCAAGGTAGAGCATAAAAAAGTGGATTCTTTTATGTAAGACACTCTCGTGTCTTATAATAACAAACGCAGCGCGTGCCGAGATGCAAGTGCTTCCTCCTTCCCTTCGATCGGATAGAACGGCGCTCTTTCTTTTACCGTCGTTTGTTATATTAGAATATACTTCGCGCACATTCTTTTCTTGCGCGCCGTCACCGTCACCATTAATTACAAATAAAAACCGTTAATTACAAAGAAACCGGCTCGTGCACTCGTAGGTATTTGGCTCTAGTCCATCGGGAGACATGAACGAAAAGTTCTGGGACATTTTGGCGTTTACGCAACAAGTATCAAGACTGATGGTGTCCGAGATCAGAAGGAGAGCGAGCAATCAGAGCACCGAGACGGCGAGCTGTGCCATCGTCAAGTTTCTAGAGATCGAGAACAGCGAAGAGTCGAGTAACGGATGGATGTTGCTGTCCGCGTTGAATCTACTGGCAGCCGGTGACACGTCTCTGATACAAGTGAATTGAATCTCTCCGGCTACCTTGATTCGCCACACGTTCCGAAACCGTACTCTCTTTCTGCAGCGTGAAATTCTTTCCAGGCCATGACCGCTGCCTCGGTCCCGTCAACTTTGGTGAAATGTTTATACCTGTTCTTCGATCTACCGGAGATGAACGAGGAAGACGCCGATACTACAGATGCAAATAGCGAATTTACTCCTAGAGAGCGTAGAATACTGTTACAAAAAATATTCGTTCAGGTGATAATGATTTTTCCGAAATAACAGCTTCATATTTTTCCCGGAGGGTTAATTTTCGTCGCGAGATTAATTTCGTCCATTGTAACTTACAGTTATTGGTGAGATTATGTAGCCACCCTTATCCCGCAGAGGAACTCGCTCGCAAGGACGATCTTACCTTATTGTTCTCAGCAATAACCAGTTGGTGTCCACAGTACAATATTATGTGGCGTAAAAGTGCCGCCGAAGTCTTGATGACGCTATCTCGACATGGTCTTACACAGAATGTAGTAGCCTATATTCATAGTAAGTTTAACACTTTACTGTACGTCGTAGAATAAAATTCAAGATCAAATCTATCTAACGCCGTGATTGACCGCTTGCAGATAAAGGATGCATAGCACTCTGTATCGATAATATGCAACGTGTACCTGAGCTGGCACCATTAGAAGTTGTAGAAATGTTCGTAACAGTGTTCTGTTTTCTAAAAGATTCCAGTGAGGTTTCTCAGACATTGCTAGATGACTTTCGTGCTTGTCAAGGCTATATCTTTCTATCTGAATTTCTGTTAAAGTAAGTCAATGAAATGCCGGGTTACCGAAATACAGTTAGTCGTACTTGAAGTAAGAAGGATATTTTTATAACATATAGACACGCACCGTCAAGATTAGAGCAGGATAACAGAGCGGAAGCACAAGATGCTATCCGAAATTTGGTACTAATGTTAGCATCTTTAACAATGTGCGGTCATACAGAATTGAAACCAAGTCAAGCTAGCATGGGATCTTTGTTTCAAATGCTTGGATTTACTCTGCCACAGCCAAGTAACAGAGGTAACGTCGCAAATAAGAAACTCTTATGAAATAAAGATATACGGTGAACATCGTTTATATCGTTTATATCGTTTTATTGTCGCTGCAGGAGGAAGCGTCCGAAATATTCAAGCATTCCAAGTATTGCAGTCTGTATTCGTGAAATCTAATTCGCCACTTTTGTGTTGCACTATATTGGACGCAATATCTAGTGTGTATCACAGTGATAACGCAAATTATTTTATTCTTGAGGGACAGAATACCCTGTCTCAGTTTGCGGAGAAAATCCATTTAAAAAATCCGGAGATACAAGAGAAATTCTTTCAACTATTGGAGTTTATTGTTTTCCAACTTAATTTTGTTCCCTGTAAAGAACTTATATCTCTGTCCATTTTATTGAAAACGAACAATTCAGTCTCTTGCAGTATTATGTGTATGGAAACTCTCCTCAATATACTCAGGTATTGTGCTGAAAAATTTAGCTTGGAAAATTTTATTTTAAAATACATTTAAATATAGACATTTTTAATGTAATCGTTCATTTCAGACACAACACTATATTTAAAGATGTTTACAGAGAAGTCGGTATGTTAGAAGTTTTTGTGACTTGTCTTCATCGATATGCAACATTACTTAAGGATAAGCAAGCTGCAATTGATCAAGGATTAGGTAATCTTTGTTAAAGATGTAGTTGTACGCAAGTCTGTGTACACGAGTTTTGAGAATTTGATGTGGTTTTACAGAATACACGATATGCCCCGAGGATGAACGGTTGGGTGCCTTAGTAATGGAGGCTTTAACAACATTATTAGCGAGTAATGTTCAAAACGCGAATGTCTTTAGAGAATGCGGAGGCGCGCGTTGCGCTCATAATCTAGTGCCCTATGTAGATTGCCGGTATCAAGCACTCGGTATTGTGAGAGAATTGATACTCAGTGCAGGTGGTGACGATGACATGGCGACACTGTTAGGAGTTATGCATTCAGCATCTCCTAATGCCTTGATTTTAAAGACGCATATACTAAAGGTGAGTTTAACGTTGCTCAATCTCATCGCTATTTACTCGTAAAATTATTAACAATATAATTATTTTTCAGTCTCTGTTAGCCTGTTTGCGTGAGTCGCATAGAACTAGAACGGTTTTCCGAAAAGTTGGGGGCTTTGTTTACGTAATGTCAGTTCTGGTGTCTCTGGAGAGTCAATTAGGCCCGCAAAGATTGGAGAAGAGCGAACCTTGCAACGATATCATACAGAGAACTTTGCAGGACGAGAGCCAGTTGCTAACGTTGCTACACGTAGTATTTCATACTATAAGTACAGCTATGCGATTTGAGCCAGCAAATGCAAAATTCTTCCATCATGAGGTACATTCGGATTCGAAGCATATTGTAATAAATGTACTATTGATAGCCTGTTATTTTTATTGCATAAAAATAATATCGATTTTGCAGATTTGCCAATCGAGTCTGTGCGATACTTTACGTCTACTTGGATGTTTCTCGACGCAGACGAAAATCACGGAGATGGATATGATACCAACTATGAATTACCATAATATGCTAATATCATTATTTACTGGGAGTATATTGGAACCGGTATTTCCAGATAATATGCCAAAGACATTAGGATACGCGTGCTTGTTGCTGCGTTTGCTTTATGACGTGGCACTCGATTCCTTTGATAAACCAAATTTAGCTAACGTAGGGATAAGATCCCCAAGTCACAAGCAAAATAGCATGGAGGTATACTCTTTTTTTTCCAGAGTATCACCAATATTTCATCTTTTCAAAAATAACTATGGCTATGCGTTTCAGCACAAGTCATTCGACTCTCCTGGAAGCGGTAAGAGGTGTATTATAAATTCCTTAAATCTAAGCCCGCCCGCACCTGAGCCAATTGTAGTTCATCCCGGCATAGTGGTGGGAATGCTTCACCTACTCCCGTCTATATCCGAATTATCCAACCCACAAATGGCACTAGCGTTACAATTGTATGTGGCGGAGATCATCAAGAGCTTAGTAAGGTCAGAAAGAAATCAGCAAGTGATGTGTGAAGCTGGTATGGCTGGTGAACTACTATCAGTAGGTAGAATTGCTTTGCAAGATGAGACACATCCGCTTCATCAACCTCTGCAGTACATCATAGAGAGACTTGCCGCGCAATCGCTTGAACCGAGAGATCTAAGGTAAGATTGAGAGAAAAGTTGAAGAATATTCCAATTGTCGTCATTCGTAATTTAATTCTTCTAGAGAATTTCTACGTTTGGGTGATCCGTTATGTTGTATTTCACTGGACGATATTGAGCCGAACAAGTTTAGAGGTGGACCAGTTCCTTTAACGCGGATTAAGACGTTAGTGTCGATGACGACGCCCAAGGATTTCAGAGCTCATGGTTCGTGTACCTTACCACCCTTTGTGGAGCTGGATATGAGCGCTGAGGGATTTGCGTGTTTATATCTACCGAGTGTCGCGCCGCAAAGTACCACGCCTCCTACAGTTGTCTCCGCAGACAATAGTGTACTGGGAGGAATTGGATCAGGTATTAATTGTATATTCAATTTATTTCTCTATTATCTATGTATTGAACATAGAACATATTGATGAAATATATCAATATATAATAAAAAAATTCGTATATAATCATTCTTATAAACAATAACTATAATAAAGATCTAATAATAATAAAAACTTAGTTAATTTCATCATTTTGGAAATTCTATAATGATTTTTATTATAAACAAATTTATTACAGGCGACAGATTATTTCCACCACAGACCGGCTTAACGTACAGTACATGGATATGTGTTGACAAGTTTAGTGATCCCAGAACTGATCCCCACTGTGTAAGATTACTCACGTTGGTGCGCACTCCGCAATCAGCAAGAGATTTAATTTGCCTGACTGCAGTACTTAGTGCTAGAGATAAGGCTATTATTGTTTCCACTCAGGAGACACCCATTCCGCAAAGTGAGTATAAAGTGTGCATTATTAAACTCAAGTGACGTAATGCAAATTAATGTGTATATAGATACAGGTGAATGGGAGCCCGAAGGAACGGGTGAGTGTGGTGCCAGGGTTTGGTGTCCCGATTTACTTCACGAAGGACAGTGGCACCACATAGCTATCGTGCTAAACCGCGCGGTTCTGAAAAACTCCAGCTTTTCATTATACTTGGACGGTCAACATATCCATAGTCAAAAGGTAATTACCATTAAAACAAAAGTGATGAAGCAAAGGTTTTCTAGATCACATATGCAATGTATTTGTTTTTAGCTTCATTACATCACGCAAGTTCCTGGAGGTGGAGCAGCCAATTTAACTGTGGCTTCTCCGGTTTACGGTTATATCGGCACGCCGCCCTGCTGGCGCAGATATTCTAGATTGACATGGAAACAAGGACCGTGCCATTTGGTTGAGGAAGTGTTTAATTCTCAAAACATTGCCACTTTATTTAGACTGGGGCCACATTATATGGGAAGCTTGCAAGCACCGCAATTAAGTGGTACTGAGATTAATGATTCTAATCTTCAGATATGACTGATAATATTTAATTCTATAAGTAATATTAAATAATAATAATATATATTATTATTTTACAGGCCCTGAACCTCTAGCACCTCTTGTAGCTGAAGAAAAGGTTGTGTTTGGATTGAATGCAAAAGCTATGTCGCAATTAACTCTAGCGAAAATCAGAAAGGTTTATAGCCGAGCGGATAATAAATCAATTGCCAAACAAGTATGCTTTAAGTTAATTAAGTTCAATCCAAAATTTAAACTAAATGATCAATATCCGATTATTTTATACAACAGCTTGGTATGTCATCCCATGAGAATGCCACACCTATTAGAGTCCTCCATAACTCCGCGGGACACCTCAGTGGTCCAGCCAGAGCATTAGGTGGTGTAGTTGTCGGTTATCTTGGCGTTCGTGTATTTAGTCCTAAGCCAGTAGCTACTATGATCGACAATGTAGGAGGATGTTCAGTGTTATTAGGTACGATTAAGAATCAAATGGCAAATAATACTTATCTCGATATTGTACGATGACAAGACTAAAGATTTTTAATCTTTTTTTTAAAAGGTTTAATAGCTATGGCCCAAGATGTAGAATCTTTATATGCGGCTGTAAAGGCACTAGTATGCGTAGTGAGATCCAACCAAGCGGCCCAACAAGAGATGGACCGCAGAAGGGGATATCAGACCCTGGCTATGTTATTACGAAGAAAATGTCCTCTCCTAAACAGTCATATATTACACTTAACGTTCAGTCTCGTGGGGACAGTCGACAGCGGTAGAGAAACCAGTGCAATTCCTAACGTTACAGCGTTTCAAGATCTCTTATGTGATTTGCAAGTAAGTTTATGATACTGTCTAATATGTGAGCGAATGTGCATTTAAGCAAACAACTGATTTAACTGATTAATTCGTTCATTCAGGTTTGGCATGAAGCACCTGGAGAACTGCTAAGATCTCTCCTTGAACATTTATACGAGCTAATAGCGGAATCCAGCGAGAAACGAACCAACTTGCGATTAATGAGAGATTTACAATTAGTACATAAATTATTGCACATCTTAAGCGACGTAAAGCTAAGTAGCACTAGACAGATCCTTCTGGCACTTCTCAGTATATTATTGAGTCAACCACGACAAGCTGATCTACTATGGTAAGGAGTTCTTTTGTTCACATTTGCATTACTATACTGTTATATTAATTAGAACTACGTATATATACAACTTTCTCATCTGTGTCTCGCAGGTTCGGACAATTCATTGTGGCTACCTTACCGTTATGTTCCGAAAAACATCTAATTCTTAGAGAAGGAGAAGGTACCAAGGATGGAGAAGGCGAGAGTATACTTTTACGTAATCGTTGTTTACAGCTTTTACATTCGTTGTTGTTTAATGGATCCAAGGTTAATGTAAAGTAAGAAATTGTGCTGAGATCTTTGATTATTACGTTATACATGCTGAATATGTGTGTTCGATGATGCAAGTGCAATTGTACTTTTACAGTATGTGTGAAGAAGTAGCTAAAGTTTTGGGCCTAGATTGGGTGCTACTGTTCCTCCAGTCTGGTCTTCATAGTACTACAGTTGTCTGGGGGTTACGTATACTTGTAGCGATATGTTCTGTGCAATCGATTCTACAAAAGTTCAAGGAAGGCACGAGCAACGGTGGTTGGCTGCGGCATACCGATCACAATAAGATGGCACTAGCACTTGGTATATAGTAGCATGTTATATTTCGTGCTTTAATATGTAGTTTATTTAAAAAAAAATAGTTGCAGTAATATAATATAATACAACATAATTATAATATGCGTAACAGGTTGTCATCAACAAATGTCAACTGGTGAAATTAAACCATCTGGGCTTCATGTACCAGGATTTCAGCATCTGGGCTGGTTGCTTCCGCAACACATCGATCTTGTTCCGGAACTTTATTTTCTTTTCATTGCTCTGATGATGGGACAGCCTGTTAAATTGTTACCTACCGATTCAAAGGTAAAAATATACATAATTAATTTTATCTTTATATTAAATCAATGTAAATATGTTTTAAATCAATGTATATGTTTTAAATCTAATCGTGAAATGATTTAGTTGCTCTTTGTTCCCTGCAATCGATTCTGTTGCTCCTTTATTAGCGTTTAATAAGGAAAATAATTATACTAACTACATGCATGTTACAATTATGTGGCAGCTCGATTTAGATAACGTTTGGAGCTTTATGTTCGGAGTCCCGGCAAATCACACATTATCGTCCTTTGCTAGTAGAATTAATCTTTGTCCCGAAGCAATGGTCACGTTACTGGCTATGGTGCGGACTATGTTGAACAGCCACTCGAACAAGTGAGTTATCACGAGGAATTATTAATCTATCTCACAATCAATATAATTATGTCGCATTACGTTGTAATATTAATTAATTAATTTTTTCTTTTTAACAGCCCGGAAGTATTACCAGCGTGGTTAAACGATTATCCCGTGACAATAATACAATTCCTGTTCTTCCTTTACCGCAATTTTACCGACTTCATGCAAGTCTTTATGTCCGCGGAAGTTTTGGGCGCCTTAGCTGGAACCTTGTTTCCGAAACCCGCGAGTTCTAGTCAAGATAGTAGTGGTGCCAGTACCCCAGCCGACGAGGTAATTACAGTAATTTGAATGTTTTCTCTACAAAAAAAAAAAAATACTTTTAATTTTTGAAGAATTTTTAATGTTTAAAGAATCAAATACTATCAGAATCGTCCATGATGCTTTTAAAAAGCTTGCTATATAAATTTGTAAAATTTGGAAAATATCTTTATAGAGATATTACAATTAAAGGTATTAACTTTAATTATTGCAGCAAGAACCAGTATTAGTAAGATCGCCGTCGAAAGATGTTGGGTTGACAAATCATCCGGCGAAGAAGTTCGTAATGGACTTTTTTAAAGTTATCGTTGTTGACTCACTCTCATTGCCAGTTACGGCGAAGTCGCCGGCGATAGATCTTGTCCTGGAAGCATGGCCGGAACATGCGTCAACGGGACAGCAAATGCGTTATCAGACAGAAGTGCTGTCTATATTAATGGAACATTTATTAGCCGCGGATGTATTGATAGGGGAACAGGCTGCGTTGCCTGTCGTTCCTGGTGGATCGGCCAATAACATAACTAATAATGTTTGCTACGTGGCAGCCAGAATAGTTGACAAATTGTGGCAAGGTAATAGTTTTAGCCTGCGCGTTGCATGTGTAAATCTAACTAATTAATAAGATTAATAAAACTATGATATGTATGATTTTTCAAATCAGGCGCTCTGACAAAAGACCCACATGAAGTATTCGAGTTTATTGTAAAATTGATTGGACAAGCGAAAAGGCGACCTGGCGCTGTTAGTATGGAAGGCCTTCATCACTGCCTGAATAGGACAATTTTATTCTTACTGTCACGTGCGACCGATTCTATTGCCGATCAAATGGCGGTATTAGATACGTTACATAAGCTTACTACCCATAGGTATGTACAAGTTGCGGAAGGCTATATACGTTTATAATATGTATTTATATTTTTGTTAAAAGTGAAGAAAATGTAAATAAATTATGATTTATCTGCAGATTATTAGTATTCGGTGCTGGCAATCACGAATTAGAATTTATCGGCTGTTTAACGTACTGTCTGTTACAACTGACCGCTGATATAAAGATCATGTTGGACACTAACATGAAAACCACGTGGCACGTGAATCCACAAGTGGAATCCAGCGACGACAGACTGATGTCTCATCAGGGGCAAAATTTAATGGCCGTAGCGGCAAAGAGAGTCTGGGAAGAGTTGTATGTATGTAAGAAGCCCGCAATAGAGGAAGTTTTCAAAGTGACTCTGTCAGCGCCTGTGGGTAACGAGCGGGCACCAGAATTGCCGGTTGTGAGAGAACAAGTTCACGAAGCTGCATCGAAGCTTTGGCTGAATTACGTAGTTTCGGAAAGAAGAGCCTCGTATAGGGTTCCCTGGGAACTCCACAATCAAATCCAATCGGTATGTTAAAGTTTTCTCTATACCGTTATTCGTTATCTGTGTTGTCAGAATTATCAGAAGAATTATACTAAATGCGTATTTGCATAAGTAATATATGTAGATATGTATAATAAATAATAAATATGTATAAAAAAAATTACAGAAAATCCAAAAGGTGACAGGAGGACTGACAAGATTAGCGAGTCGAACAAAGGTGCGAAAAGAAGAATCTGTGCGCGTAAGGCTTAGATTACATCAGAATACCGTTGCTCAGTGGACAGAGCAACACGTTGCGTTAGTCAGGGAACTAGCTGCAGTAAGGCGTTTACAGCACCAACAGACCAACCTGCACACTCAACGTTACGTATATCAAGTAAGAAATTCTACCTATTTTTATTCTACTCATTTCTATTTAATTTTTTTTTCTCCGAGAAACAAAGTCGACATTTACCTTGTGCAAGAGATATTCCGCGTTAATGGAAAACTTAACAAATGGGAAAACTAATATGCTAAAGTATGGTTACAATTAATTTGTAGGAGTGGCTGCAAACCGAGACGGAATTGACTAGAGAACGCGGTCTTTGGGGACCTCCAACATCTACCGTCCTGGACAAATGGATGTTGGACATGACTGAAGGTCCGTGTAGAATGCGAAAGAAGATGATGAAGAATGAACTCTTCTACATACATTATCCATATCGGCCTGAATTAGAGCACCCTGATAATGTGAGTTTTATGTTTTTTGTATATAATAATAAATCGTACAATTATTGCGAAATTTAAATAAAAGTCTTTACATGTATTCGCAGTCGTAATGCGTTGATCTATTAATTGTTTAGAAACAGCTAAAGTACAAAGTAGCGACAAGCATGGATAGTAAGGAGTACTACCTGAAGCAACTCGGCAATTCGTCCGGAATGTTCGAACGCGAACGAGACCCCGTTATAGATGATACACCGTTAAACGTCAATGAAACTTCTACTGAGAGCGAGCCGCCGATGGTTCCGTGCACGCTGGAGCGCCACGCTAGCGAGCCAGACGAGGCGCCCGAGGATAACGAACAGGAAGAAGAGAACAATCAAACTGTTCCAGACAATCAAACTTTGATACGTCTACTGGAAGAGCATGAGAAGGTTTTTATTTCTATACGATCGATGTTTACGAAATTGCTGCAATGTTCTTTTTCTAATATCTCTATTTGTGTTTCAGATAAGTCACATGTTCAGATGCGCGCGAATACAGGGTTTGGACACGACCGAGGGTCTCCTCTTATTTGGAAAGGAACATTTCTACGTGATCGATGGATTCACACTGTTGAAATCTAGAGAGATAAGGGATATAGAGAGTCTGCCGGACGCGTACGAACCAATCTTACCGTCGCCGGGATCTCCCAGAAGATCCAGGGCAATGAGACAGTGTTCCAAGTTTAATTACGAAGACATCAGGTATTCTCGAGAAAATTATCTTTGCAAAATATTTGAATATCAACATTTAGATCGCTATATGAACTTTGCGCTATATGAACTTATTTATAGGGAAGTACACAAGAGACGATATTTACTACAACCCATGGCACTGGAAGTATTCAGCGGGGATGGTAGAAATTACTTACTGGCATTTCCGCGAAAAGTGAGGAACAAAGTTTATCAGAGATTCATGACGTTTGCCACTGCGATCGCTGACAATGCTCAGCAATCTGTAGCTGGTCAAAGGCGAACGGCAAATGTCGAGCAAGCCACTGGCTTGCTCTCGAATCTCATAGGGGAAACTTCGGTTACTCAGAGATGGGTGGTTAGTAGTTACAATTACTATGTAAAACAAAGAGGATAAATAGTAGAGTCTGTGTTCCTTATCAAGTATAAACATTTTCGTCACAGAGAGGAGAGATATCTAACTTCCAATACCTGATGCATCTCAATACTCTGGCGGGTCGTAGTTACAACGATCTTATGCAATATCCGATATTCCCGTGGATCTTAGCCGATTACGACAGCGAGGAACTCGATCTCACGGACTCGAAGACGTTCAGAGATTTTAGCAAACCTATGGGCGCACAAAGTTCCGAACGATTGTTGCAATTTAACAAAAGGTACAGAAAGTAAAATATATATGTTGTGAGAAAGACACATTTTTAAAAAGATTATCTTTTTTTATAGATATAGAGAATGGGATGATCCGCACGGAGAGACTCCTCCTTATCATTACGGCACACATTATTCGTCAGCGATGATAGTATGCTCCTATTTAGTGAGAATGGAACCGTTTACGCAACACTTTCTCAGATTACAGGTTTGTACATAAAATATCGAAAATACAGTCTTCTTATAAGTAATTTTTTTCACAGTAATTTGTCTTTGATCTTTGTAATAATTACAATTTTTGATAGGGTGGGCATTTCGATTTAGCCGACAGGATGTTCAATAGTGTAAAGGAAGCGTGGCTGTCCGCTTCCAAACACAACATGGCCGACGTGAAGGAACTTATTCCAGAATTTTTTTACCTCCCGGAGTTCCTAGTCAATTCGAATCAGTTTGATCTAGGTAAATTTGCCTCTTTGCGTGAATATTACTTGGGTTTTTTTGCATGTAATGGTCTCTCATGCGTGACATTTTCCATATAGGCTCTAAGCAAAGCGGTGTTCAACTCGGCGATATCGTTCTTCCTCCTTGGGCAAAGCAGGATCCTCGCGAATTTATCCGCGTACACAGACTCGCGTTGGAGTGCGATTACGTATCGCAGCATCTCCACCAGTGGATTGATCTGATATTTGGATGCAAGCAGAACGGCCCAGCGGCTGTCGAAGCCGTTAACGTATTCCATCATTTATTCTACGAAGGCAACGTTGACATCTACAAGTTAGTTTACATAATTAATTTCGTTCATTTATGATTCCCGACTTTATCTATAATAACTTTTCTAATTCCGTCTCGATTATATCATAATAGCATCGACGATCCGCTAAAAAAGAATGCTACTATCGGCTTCATCAATAATTTCGGTCAGATACCTAAGCAATTATTCAAAAAACCGCATCCGGCGAAGAAGATGACGCAGAGAACCAGCGTTATAGATCCCGGGCCCATTACTCCTGGACTGAGCATCACTACGTCGGATAAATTGTTCTTCCATAATCTTGATAATTTGAAACCGTCGCTGCAACCCATTAAAGGTTCGTCGTCCTCCACCGATATTCTCCCCATTAATCTAACGTCAACTTATTTTTAAACATATATTAATTTTTTTCTCACAGAATTAAAGGGTCCTGTTGGACAGATATTGCACGTTGACAAAGCTGTGTTAGCAGTGGAACAAAACAAGACACTCATCCCACCCTCCTACAATAAATACGTGGCATGGGGATTCGCTGATCATTCTCTCAGAATAGGAAACTACGACAGCGACAAAGCGATTTTCGTCGGCGAAGCTATGATGCAAAGCAGTGGGGAAATAGTAGCGTGTGTTTGTCCGTCTTCCAAATTGATAATTACTGCTGGCACTAGTTCCGTAAGTCTTTTGCTTACAGTTGTAAAATAAAAAACTTTGAACAACAATTTCTCTTTTTCTGAAAGAAAGACGAATTATTATTATTAATAGAAAATGCACGTTGCACTCCAGTTTAATTACAGTTTAATTACAGTTCAGTACTCAAAAAGATAGTAGTTTAGGAGGACTGGCTTGTGTGAAAAATTATTGCTTGAAATTATCTTTTCTTATTCTATTTTATTTTATTAAACGCGTGTGTTCGAAGGTCGTCACTGTTTGGGAATACGCCAAGCGGCAACTTTCTATAAAACAGTGCCTGTACGGACATACCGATGCAGTGACGTGTTTATCATCCAGTCCCGCGTACAACGTTATCGTATCCGGATCACGAGATGGTACGGCGATTATATGGGACTTGTCCCGATGCTTGTTCGTGCGTCAACTTAGGGGTCATGCAGGACCAGTGGCTGCAGTAGCCATAAATGAATTAACGGTATATTAACAATATATGTAAAGACGTAATGAATCGATATATGTATGTGATGTGATAAAATGTTATATGGAGAAATATGTTGCAGGGAGATATAGCTACATGCGCAGCTACGTGGTTACACGTGTGGAGTATCAATGGAGAAGAATTAGCAAGCGTGAATACTTGCGTTGGCCGCGCTGACAGAATGCAACAAATATTATGCGTCGCTTTCAGTCAGACTCACGAATGGGACTCTCAAAATGTTATTATGACTGGCTCCACTGATGGCGTTGCTCGTGTAAGATATAACACGATTTCTATTTCTTTAAAATATTTTTTAACACTTTAACACACGAAATTTTATCAAAAATATTTTCCAATATTACGACAGACTACGAAGCAATTTGTTTACAGATGTGGTCAATGGATTACGTGCAAGTGCCTGCAGAGGAAGAAAAGCCTGAAGAAGTAACAACTGCCAAAGAAAAGAGTGAGAAACACAATACGGAAGGCAATCAAACTGAAACGAAAAAGAGAGTTCAGGAATTAGTCAAACAAATGAGTATATCTGCCGAAGGATCAAGTAAGTAACATCGCACATTAATATCGCATATTAATAAATGCAGTTGTAATGGATTTTTACTTTTGCTTCAAGATACACTTATGAAAAGTGGCTCTGAGAGTAGTCTCTCCGAAGCGGAAAATGCCAAAGAAGCTTCCAGGCTTCACGAGGAAAAAGAAGAGTGTTCCGATAATGAATCCAGTAATGGTTCAAGTAACAAACCTTCACCTCAGAATAATCACGCGTCACTGGTTGTGTTGCGTAGAAAAAGTCGCGGAAATCCGATGTTCAGGAAAAGCGAAGGCGGTGGACGTGCCGATAGCGAGGGCACGCAAACCAGGTAATACAATTTACAGTCCCAAGTCGCGGAGACTCTATTGTAATCGTGGGATATCCCTGTTATATTTTACAGCGAGTCCACCAGCAATCCCGGAGATTCCGAAGGGGCATTAAGGGCTAGTAAAAGCGATACTAGTCTCACCGACAGCTTCGTTATGGTTACCGAAGCTGACACGAAGCCGCGAAAGATCAATCCGCAAAATATTTTGCGGGACGGTTTCAAGTGGCAAAGACAATTGGTATTCCGCAGTAAATTAACAATGCATACTGCCTACGATCGTAAAGACAATGCAGAGCCAGCGTCCATCACGGCCCTAGCAGTATCAAGGTATTTCTGAAGCTGATATCATATAATATTGTTAAAATATATACGGTTAAAGTTATAACGACAATTTTCTTATAATAAAATAAATTTTTTTAGATTTGTATTTATTGACTCTTACGATCTCTTTTTCAATAAATATAAAATAAATTTGAAATAAAAACTTGTCTCAATTTTTCGTCATATTAGTTGCAGTATATTATAATTCTTATATATCTTTTGCAATTATGTTATAGAATTTAATTATTTATAAGTATATATTAAGTATATTATTAATTTTTTAAGACAATATATGTATTAAGTATATTATTGTTGTATTGTTTGATTCATAGGGATCACAGAACGGTGTACGTGGGCGACACTCGTGGTAGAGTATTTTCATGGAGCGTGTGCGAACAACCTGGGCGCACAGTCGCCGATCACTGGTTGAAAGACGAGGGAGCGGACTCTTGCGCTGGTTGCGGCGTCAGGTTCAATCTGTACGAAAGAAGGCATCATTGCCGCAACTGTGGGCAAGTATTCTGCTCGAGGTAAGTTTCAGAGATGTACTTATTTTAGAAAAATGGTCCTTGATGCTTTGCGTATTTAGCCGAGTTAATTACTTCACACAGATGCAGCCGATTCGAGTCCAAAATATCCAGGCTCGGTATCCTAAAGCCGGTTAGAGTCTGTCAGGGCTGTTATTCGTCATTACGGTCTCAGAGTAACTCCACCGAGAGTAACACTTAATGTGACAGCACGAAATCTTATATGAATCGTTAAAGTATATGAAAAACTCTTAGCAGGTTGTAAATACTTAAGTGTACCTATTATTATTAATTGTTCAGTTGAAATTCTGTACATGAACAAAACACAAAGTGTTCTATTCTTTCTCGTGCGCGAACTGAACGCGCGATCTATTGTATTTGTTTTTATGGATCAGTTCATACAATCGTGATTCGAATCTGCGTAAGCAAGGATTGTTGCATTTTTATTCTTCGTGACGATATTTTTTCTATTATTAATTGTTCTACTGAGGCAACAACAAGGTACGATTCTTATAGATATTAGGTGCTAAGTTGTACATTCCTTGTCAATTGTTTCAAGTCATGGATAAGATATTATTAACTTGTGAAAGAGAGAGAGAAATAATTCTAATAAAAAAAATATATATATATATACACAAACTTCTTTTTACCATTGACAGGGCTGTATAAATAATTACGCCAATTATATATATATATATATATATATATATATATATATATATAATTTTTCACTCTCTCTACTCCTATGTTTTAAATCAAGTTATAAATTATATGTTAACCTTAAGATTTGCATTAAGGGGGGCGAAGTAAGATGTACTTTCCAAATTTTCTTAATTAAAATTCTTATATATATATATATATATATATATATATTTATTTTTATTCTATTTAACACAGTAGTGCATTAAGCTGTAAAATGATAATAATACTATCTCCAATCATTGTTTAATATGTTACCTTGATTATCATTCATATCGATTGGTTACTAGTTATTATAGATTATTAAATATTACTAATATACAAGATTAATTATAATATATATGTATAATCTGTGATTTTATTTTCTATTTTTATTTAAAGATTCACATAGATATTAATTTGATATTAATTATGTTATCATATCGATATTTTATAATTTAAGTTATTCATTTCATAATTTCATATTTTAATGTTAAATTTGAAAATAGTTTCAACTAAAAATTTCGATTTTTAAATATATTAATAAAAAAAGATGTGTATATGATTGTTTTCTTATATAAATAGATATTTATTTTTTAATTTCGTTTGAGATTCTTTTCTTATTTTATATATCTTATTTATTTATACCGTTAATTTTTATCTGCATACATATATTTATCTGCATACATGTTTTGCAATTTTTAAAGAGAATTGGAAAGTATCTCTTTCTGATGCAATCGTACAACCATTTTTCTTTCATACATTGTATACGTTTGACTTTTCTATCGCGCATACGGTATATAACCGCTATTTAAGAATTGTATTACAATTTAACAAAAAAAATATATATATACATATATTACTGCAATGTATTCCTAATCTTTTATCCAAAGATATAGAAATCATAACTTCGTAATAGACAATACCTATCTATGTAACATATTATTAATTATAAAACACTTAAACAGAACCATAGATAAAAATAATGAACCATAGATAAAATCCACCAGCTAATGTCATTAGCAGTGACATAAATGTGAAATACAAATGATTGTGGTTTACAAATTAATGTGCCGTGATCCTTATATACATGGAAACTAGTTGTGGGATTGATTTCCAAAATGAATTTAGAATTCCTGTGTATGAGAAATTTATAAAGTTCACTACATTCAACGGTTATAAATATGGGTACCTTCTAAGAATTTAAGTTTCGGATGAACGCGAGATATTTGAAGAGTTTTACAAATTTCGAGGTCGATTTTACGATCAATTGCGAAATTTATATTACCAATCTACTCTATTTGTATTCCCTAATGATACATCTCCACTTCCGTGAAAGCACAAATTTTATAGAGAATGAAAAAAAAGATTGAAGTTAGCGATACAATCACAAGATATAAGCGAATGTATTTCGACCGGAATTTTTTTTTTACGTTTCTCTACGTTGATAAATACGCAGACCGAGGTATTATAAGCACAACATTATCGAATGATATTCTTCGAACGAGTGTACAAGAAAGACAAGAAGGTCGAAGTAGGTAATACAAATGATATTAGAGAATATTGGCACTCTAACATGTGAATTATGTATATGCACATTAGTTCGAATTACACGGCGTCAATTATTTACATTTTGTTTTCTATTTGGACGAAAAGTCTGTTGAACTTTAAATGACCGGCTGTTACGAAGAACTCACAATCAGACGAGATACGTGTGATTTGATAACATATATTTTCGTAAAAGTAGTATGAGGGAAGAAACGTAGATTATTATTTCTTTGAGAATAATTCACCAATATTCGTTATTTTTGAAAAAAGAATATACCAAAGAAAGGGATTATAAACGTTTAAACGACAAAGTAAATAATTAAGTTGTGTGAAAATTATAAGAAAATATATCAGTTATTATATAACAGTACATGCATATTTTAAATCACAAATCCCAATGGCATTATCATTATAGATTTATAACTATAATTTCTAGTCATACACATAAGTACACAAAATGGATTTATTCTGGCAAAATTTTACTTCATCAGACATGTAACAAAGTATTATTTGTAATTATTGTATAAATAGAATATATTTGCTGAGTCCCACATAGATTTTTGGATATAGTTTATTATATAGTTTATCAGAGGAATAAAAGCGTAATACTTTTGAAATACATTCTACATTGTACTGTTGTTATACTAAAATACAAATTGTTTGTAAGTATAATACATTGTGGTTTTATCGTGTGCAAAAATTCGTAGTGATTTATTATTTGCAGATTATTCTGATGAAATAGCGAGTAATTTTAATTTTTTTAAGATGCACGTTTTTGTCTTCTTTTAATGTACTTTATATATGTATAACATACGATGGTATAACAACCGTACAATTCTTCCGTAAAAATGGTAATCTGCGATAAGCGATTATTTCATCGACGACACTGTGTATTAGCAAATTATATTTTCACAATATTTTTTTAAATAGTGTACGGAGGAAATTTTTTCCTTAACGATGCTTCGACGGTCACTTCATTCATCACGATTGCTATCCATTAAAATGGATTTGAATAGTGTAATAAGAGAACTGTGCATTATACAGCTAGAGACTTGAAATTGTATATAAGTAGAATGGAGAAAAGCATCTAAAGAGATATTTATTGCTTAATATTGTATGATAAAAATAGATCTTAGAGAGTAATATATAAATAAATACATATATATATATATATATATATAAAACACATTGTAATACCCGATATACGGATGTGTGAACTTCTGCACGAGTGTGTTATGCGCGTATGCGAGTACATTTGCCACCCTTGCGCATAGGAATTATACATGTACACATATAATATATTATTATATATATAATATTTATTACACACATATACATATATTATATATACCAATCACACACAAATTATACAAATATAAATATATAAATACATGTAGTTAAAAAGAGAGAGCGACTGTTAGTTGATATTCGTACATATAACATTGTATAGTAGAAGAGAAAATTCTGATTGGTATAATTATATTGAATGGGCCAAAGTTGTAAGAAATCATCTTTGTTTAACTAATAAGGGAAATATAATAATTTATCGAATTTGTCGTAACGTAAAACTTTGTTGCGGATACTTCGTGCTAAATTGCAAGACTACTTTCTTCTTTTAACTTTTCTACGGAAGCTGTCACTTTTTTCGTCGAATCGAAAGAAAATTTCTATGTCTTAATCCCTTCGTTTTTATTGTAACGATCAGTGTACGGCTATACGCGAATAACAGAATAGCACATAAAGCTGAATGTATATTAATATTAAGAAAGTCAATTCAATGTCTTGCCTTTTAATGGACTTTCCCTAAGAATGTAATCTCCTCGCTGAAGTTTCGGATAAAATTCTACAGGATCGGTAACTTTTTTCGTTTATCTAGAAAATAGTGGTCGGGATTATACTGGCTCAAGTGCCGTAACAGCAAAGAGAGAACAAACAAATTCTAAAGACAGTAAATTATTGTATTTCATTAAGCCAAATAAGACCATAACGTATTATATAATTTACAAGATAAGTATATTCTAAATGTACGAAATAAAGTTGTGTGTATTCAAAAAAGAGAGTATCATCCCTAAGAATCTCTCGATGGACAATCTTTTTTTTCGTTATTATCTTTGCAGTAAAAGAAGATGACATATGTGCAACTTGATATCTTCTCCCAAGTTAACAACTATAAATATGAAATATGTATAGAATAATATATCTTAAGAGGAGAATATTATTCTACATCAATGTTATTTTATGCAGTACTTTCAAACATTATCACTCTTTAATTTACTTAAATATCTTTGTTTCATTAATTTTGTTTTTATTAAATAAAAAAATTATTAATTAAAATTTTATTTTTATTTTACTATTATCAATTATCGATGCATGAGTTAATTTTATTTCGCTTCTTTATTTTATTATTATAATTTTAAGAAATTATTTATGATTAATATAATAAAAACTAATAATATTAATTGTAAAAATTAACATAATAATTAACTTATTTTTAGATCTCCTTTCGATCAGACGGTAATATACCGATATATTTTAAATATCGATTGATAATCTAATATAATTGTTATTAATATTACGACATTTTGAAATAATATTACAACATTACTCATTCAACAGATGATGTTATTTGTTGTTTATTTGATAAATAATTATGGGCTAATTTTTTCAAAATATTATGTTGTATCGTGCAACTACGTGCTAAAAGAACAAATATATTTTATTGATTACCTCGTCAATCCCAAATTAACTTTATTATTTCTATTCTCTTCGTTATTTTATTGAAATAATAACCATGATTAAACAATTATTCAATGAAATCTCGTGTAAAATCTTGTAGCCGAAATATAATTTTTATATAAAAGATAATGTTAAAGTCAATTTAATGAGATTAACGATTCATATTAAATATGTTATAAAAAGTATCATACGCGATTGTTTGAATTCATAACAAAAAACTATCAATAATAATCCGATAAACGATAATTTATACATGTCGTGATGTACAATAGTGCACGTACAAAAAAATTCCTCAATGTTCGAATCGATCAGATTGCTTGTCGATATATAAATTGGACGAGCGATCAATGTTTGTATCAAGAGTTTCTTCCCATTCCTCTTCGCGTAATTAATTCGTATGGAGGGAAGAAAAAAGAAAGAGGGGGGGGGGGAAAGAAAAGCGAGAACAGACGCGACATATTTTGCGACTCCTTTCTTTTCGTCGCGGCGTCTGAGGCGCGACGATTAGATAAGGCTTCGGTTCATAGTACGTCCGAGATGCAGACCTCATAAGAGACCGGGATGCTCGAGGCCCAGTCTCAGTTAAAGCTGCGTGTGCAAACCGGCAATTAAGGAGACGGGACGAACCGCCCCGAGTAGTTCTTCCGCGATTGGTATTAGCAACAGCCTAGCGCCTTAATTTTCGTGTATGTTGTGTCAACTGATCGTTTCCATCGCTACCGTTGCTTCCGACGAGAAAGTAAAAGGAAGATAATTTTTCTTCTATCTCGTATTTTGCATCTTCTTCTTCCTTCGTTGTTAAAACACTTGGGAAATAACTTGAGCAACGGTTATTTCCCAAGATCGAGGTATGAGTCCTGGGTATAAGGATTTTTACCGATCGGCTGGGCCCCTCGATTCGTAACCCTCTCGGACGGGGTTTCCAGAAGCGAAACACCAAACGGGAAACGGCAAAGATGCCCGCCTGCTCGAGCGAGAGCTCGTCCAGATTATGGTCCTCCAGCCCGCCGCGGTCGCGAAGTAGCAGCATGTCGCCGTCGCTACCCGGCACCCCGTTGTCCACATCACCACCCCGGATGTCGCCCGTGTCCATGTTGAAGCGCACGACGTCGAACGTAATCGTGCCGACGTCCAACGCGCCGACCAATCTTTCCCGGGCGTCGTCGCTCTCGAGTATGCCAACGGTGATACTTTCCCAGAGACGACAGCAGCAACGGAAACAGCAGCAACAACACTCGCTGTACCAGCAGGGCAGCACCCTAGCCGCAGCAGACACTCGGAATGTCGAGCGCAGCAACGATTTCATCCTATCGAGGATCATGTTTTGGTACTTTGGGCTTCTGCTGGGTCTACTTCGGGGTGTCTTCAACGTCGTCGGCTACGTAATCTGGGCGCCTGCCCTCTGGGCGTCCGCCTGGGTCTGCCTGTTCTGGGTGATTTTGCAGCTGCCGTTGACCGCGCTCAAGTGGTTCATCACCGTGCTGCACACCCCGGCGTACGAGAGGTCACGCAACAAGCGGTGCGTGCTGATCAGCGGCGGTAGCACGGTACAGGCGGTGCATCTGGCGCGTAATTTCTACAAGGCCGGCGCCCGGGTGGTGGTGTGCGATCTCGAGGGCCTGTTCGGCTTGGCCAGATTCTCCATCGCCTGCTCCAAGTACTACACGATACCGCGGCCCGGGCCCAGAAGCGTCGTGGAGTACATAAAAGCGCTGCGAGATATCGTCCAGCGTGAACGGGTGGCCTACTACATACCGGTGAGCGCCGCCAGCACCGCGTACTACGACGCCCTGGCGAAGCCGCATCTCGAGATTATGGGCTGCGAATGCTTCGTGCCTGACGCCAGCGAGGTAACCGCGCTGGACGACCCGTTGGAGCTGCTGCGACGCTGCCGCATGCTTGGCCTCACGATCCCGCAGCACTTCCTACTGCGATCGCGGCAGGACCTGTCGGCGCTCTACGAGCGGAACGCCTTCCGCACCGGTACCAGATACATGATGCTGGCCGCGGGCCCCGCGGGGATGCGCGACCGCGCCAAGATCCTGCTGCCGCCCACCGTCCGGGAGTTCCGGAATCAGCAGCATGAGATCAGCGAGAGGCGACCGTGGGTGGTGATCCGTGACCCCGGCGGAGATCACTTCATCACCTGTACCACGCTCAAGGAGTCGCGGATCGTGGCGAACGTTACGTGCCGCGTGGATGAGGACCGGGGCCTCATACTCGAGGAACGTCCGGAGGTCACGCGGTGGCTCGAGCAGTTCTTCGCCCGTTCCTTCGGCGGCAGGCTCAACGGCCACATGAGCTTCCGGCTGGCGGTGTCGGAGGAGACAGGTGAGCTCATGTCCATCGGCTGTCGCGTGGGCGTGAGCCTGCCCTACATCTGCCACACGGGGATACATCCGCGTCTGGTGTGGAAGCCCTGCCGACATTTCTCCAGGCAGAACTCAGCGCTGATGCAGGGCACGTCGAGCCGGCAGTTACTGTCCGACGCTGTGGCGAGCGCTCTCAAGCAAACGGCCAGCGAGACCGCGTCCCATCTTCTGGGTACGGTGCTGGACAAGAGGGAGTCCCTCTTCGTCTATTGGGACCCGTTGCCTTACTGCGCCTACTATCACCTTCAATTGCCGTTTCGGCGCGTCGCGGAAGCCATCAGGACGCAGCATAATCCACCCCTGGCGGTGGTGCAATAGGGTTCGCCCTTCAAACGGGACGGCTTCTCTCGCATTCCTTCCGTTCTTCAGAAACCGTTCCCAAGGACCGCGTCAAGATTGACCGCTTTTACGATTGATTGCTCGCGATGCAACCGAGGACTAAAGTGTCGCTGGACCTCAACGTCGATCGCGTCTCCGAAAAGAAAATGTGCCAAAGAGGAGATCCACGGACGAGACCGTACTTATTTCCTTTTCATGAGTAATTGTGTAGGATGTGATATTATTTATTGGAGAAATGTATCTCTCTGCGCGCGCGCGCGCGATCCGTTTCACACGTAGCTAGTCGGCAAAATCCTATCGGCAAAAAGCTATGTATTCCCTATGTTACATTATCTCGCTGTAATTGTAACATGTAAGTGAATACGAGACTCCAATACAATTCCACGCAGAGTGCGAGTGTGAAAGAGAGAGAGAGAGAGAGAGAGGGAGAAGGAGAGCGCGTACATGTATGCGTGTATGTAATTTCATTCCACTTTTTACTTGTTAATTAACGATTAGAATATAGGTATTTTGCAGTAATATTTCGCTGAGGAGAGAAGGGAAGACGATAGTTGTGTGTTAATTCGACAACTAGAAAGTAAGAACCTAGGCAAGAGCGCGTTCTCCAACTTGTGCTCGAAAGGGAGAAAGAGGAGAGTCAGCAGGGACCGGTGTTCGCGGATTTGAACGAAAGTGAGCGAGTTAAAAATAGGTGCAAAGGTCAAGTTCGGCTCGAGTAATCGGCTTGAAAGAGACGAAAGGGGAGAAAAAAAGTAATGTGACTGCTCGTGCCGTGTGTGTTGCCATTCGAGCCTTCACCTCGATTGGAGGAACGTATGGGGGAGGAGCGCGATTGGACATATGGATGAAAAAATACATGCTCTCTACAGGTTGCACACGCTATCAGTGCTGATTGTACTAAACGGGAGACTTTTGCGCCGTGCGTGATTAATATGTTTCTATCTCTCTGTAGACTGGCACAGCGACAAGGAGGAAAAGAGGGATCCGATTCCTCGAAAAGCCGGTTAACTTCAATCTCACCTTCCTCGCTACACTGAAAAAAATTCTGGTTGAAAACGGACGAATCAGAAAATCTTGTAGGGTTGATCAAATATTCTGGTTCGTATAAAGAAAGTTTGGTTATTATAATAGAACTCAATACTTTATAACTTATAATAACCAGAATTTTTTTTCAGTGTATATTTTACCATAATCGTGAGAAGTTCTATTCAATTTGCCCAAGTCGCCGATTGAGCCGAAGATGCCTAGGAGGAGGTCACACCGATACAAAGAGATTTTAAAACAATGCTTATCACCCTTGCACAAGTGTATGAACTAGCGATATCCTGAAGAGGATAATCTTCGATCTTTCCATCTACCATCATTATTGAATTAAAATCGATCGCAATTTTTTTATGAATGTGTAATAGCGAAAGATGTTTGTATAATCGCTGATAGAACTATTTATGAACTATTGTGCGTTTTCAGATCAATAGGCGCCAGCGATATAAACGTTGCTTTTAACATCGCCGAGCGAGAAAGAAAAAGAGAGAGAGAGAGAGAGAGAGAGAGTGTGTGTGTGTGTGTGTGTGTAATACGATTGCTTGGTACATGTTTTGTAAATACCAGCGCGTAATCGATTGAAGTGGCTTAACCCTCCTGATAGCGTTTCTTTCCTTTATATGAAAAAAGCATGAGGTATTTATATCGATAACTTCATAAAATGCATTTCGATTTTTTTACATTACGTTAAATCAGATTTAGCGATCTTCGTAATTGAGACGTATCTCAGCCCTTCGCGATAAACCAAAATGATTATTTATTATTTTCTTTATTCTCGGTAAAATTTTTCGAATGTTCCTTGGGATCAAGTTACATCTTTCATCGTGATATATCTTAATGATATCGAAAGATAATAATATAATATTAGATTGTCTGAATTGCTTAATGTATTTAAGCGCGTAATTTTCATCAATCATTTTGAAAGTTCAGTTTTGAAGAGAATTCTTCGAAAGATTTCAAGAATATAATCGATATTATTCCCGATAATATAATCCACACTGTCTGTCTTTTGTTAATAAATGTTTCAAAAATCGTCGAACCAATACGTATTTTTATTGTTCCTCAGTAAAAAGCTAAAGCATGTCAATTAATTACATATGTATGTATAATTTAAATATTTTTAATATATTTAAATATATTATTTATATACGTATATTCAAGTCATAAGATCTACCGCAGTGCAATAAATTTTACAAACATACATTTCTCTTATCCCTCTCACTGATTTAGTAAAATTACATAAAGATCAACTACACGTGACGTAAAGAAGGCTACAAAAGGAAATAAAATAAAAATTTGTATAAGCAGTAGTTCTTACGCTATCATATATTTTTCTATAAAATCTGTTACATTGTTATTGCAAATACTATAATAACAAACATATGGAGAATTTTTCAATGAAAAAACGATTTTTGTAATCACTAAAAATTCAACGAGATTTTTATCAAAAAGGAGCATTATTAAAGGAGCAGTGATCAATACACGTGATTGCGATCGTTTTGCCGATCAGGTCGATAATTCGCTGAAAATCGCGATATTTGTTCGTGCTAATGAGCGCGACGTAATGCAGCTTGCATATATCGAGGGCGTTTCGTCAAACGAGTTACTGGGGCTGACTGGTAGAACTTATAATCTCCTTACGACGCGATTGTACGCGTGAAGCTGTAAATAATGCCTCTCTATAGATGGAATGACCCGAGGGCAACACTGGCTGACGGACTTTGACAGCTCGGGGTCGCCGGTTCGTGAAGAGACCGAGAGTGAGAGCGAGAATGAAAGAAAGAGAGAGAGAGAGAGAGAGAGAGAGAGAGAGAGAGAGAGAGAGAGAGAGAGAGAGAGAGAGAGAGAGAGAGAGAGAGAGAGAGAGAAAAGTCAGTTGGTCGGAATTATCTTCCTTTCTTCTCCTTTATCCACCTCTCTTTCCTTTCCTTCTTCGAAATTTACTGCACTCAATCGCTTCTTTTCTTCGAGTAGACTTTCTCCGAGTAGGCAGATTGCCGCGTCAACGTCGCCGAGCAATCAACTTTGCCGTCAAATTTACCCTTAGTTAGTCGCCTTCGGCTCGATCAATATAACTTGCTATACAAATTGGAAATTAACAATCTTATCTAGTTTAATTTCAAGCGAATAATTTTGCACTATCAACAAGAGAAACACTATGTTTATAACGCGTTTCGTTTTCTGCAGCTTGTTCCTCGCACTTTAACGTTCAATACAATCGCACCTGTCATAAGCCCATATACCCGATTAATATCTAATCTCAAAAATCTAATTCTAAAATTATAATCGATAAAAAATATCGGAAATTCATTTTCCGGCGATGATAAAAAAGAAAGCAACGAGTGGAAATGTTTACCAGTTAGCGGAAAAATTCGGCCTGATAAGACACGATATGCAAAAGCTGTCTGGCGATAGTTTTATCGCCGATAATTCTTCCACGTGCCTTGACGTAAAAAATTATGTTAGAGATGAAAGCCGAGAGTGCGACTGACAATGAGATATAAGGACAATAAACTGACATTAAACATTTCGTGAAATACACAGAATTATCTCCGAAAACGAAAATTATCAATAAGAGACTGTTTTCTAAAGTAATATGAATTGTTTTGAATGTGACGTGAATTTAATTTCAACTTTTATCCCTACTTAGATTATATACTAATATCTAAATGAATAAGCAACATTCATCTTATAGCACCTTCAATTCTTTTAGATAGGTATGATATATAAATTTTAAAAAAATCATCTCAAAAAGCGAAAACTTTATTTTGATACATTTTGATCAGTTTCTATCATATAAAATATGAGATACCACACGTGTACTCATTTAATTTGTTCACTTATATTCACTTTACACGGGGTTTGCTGTACAAGCGGAGACAAAAATGAAATACTCTACGTGACCCGTCCCTTTTTTCGCCAAGCAAGGACAAGAGTCGGAGATTCGGACAACGGCTCGGCGGCAATAAAGTGTGTAACGCAGTCTTATCATGCGATAATATTGAAATGCAGTTCCTTGACGACGGCTAGTAAAATAAATCAATATACGCCGGTACCCTTCCCTCATTTTTTACTCTCTTTCAAGAGAAGCACGCGATAAAAGCGTCTATCTTCCCCCCATAAACTTAGCTAGTCGAGCTCTCATTCAGAGAGTCAATGCGATGCGCCTCCGTTTCTCCTTAAGACGAGCATAATACCCTGACATAATAACGATGACTCTTTCTTCGATATAAGAGCGATAATAACGATCGGCCCCGGCCAAGTCGATCTCGCTGTAATGAAGCTTAAAGTAAAAGGACTTAAAAGCCGCTAACTTGGTTTAGCGGCGTGGAGAACAAGAAGTAAAGTCATTTCCTTAGGCAACATGAGCCGCGTGGTTCCAGGCACGGCGTTGTGGGAACCGATTCACCTGGCTGACATAGCGATGGTCTGGTTACTGCTAGGCAGTTCGCATCTCTCGCCACCGTTCGTTGGTTGCAATATTTTACTCAATTCAATACTCTTTTCTTCACTTTTTACGCTGTCTAGACGAAGAAAGCACTTGTTACACCAGATTTGTAAAGGCTACGGTTAATAAGAGTCAGTTTTACGTACATACTTATGTGACATAGGTAAATAGATTCCAATTATAGAGGAAAATAGCTTTTGACTATGTTTTGACTAAACAAATGCTACCTGCCTGGTAGGTGCGTTCCAAAAGATAAACAAGGATAAATGATGCATCATGCATGAAACGGAACGCACCTCTAGTAAAAAATTATTTTCCTATAATAATCTACTTGCCTACTACATATATAATACAAATCTATTTTCATTAAATCTTTTAATATTATTCAAAGGGCGCGACAATAACAAGATGTTTCTTACGGCGAGCTTCGAGATTTATTATTTAGAAATTACAGAGAATTATTAAGCAGTCAATTATGAATATTTTATCGTGAATATTTTTCTTCTTTACCATAGACTTGTCGGAAAGTTTTTCCCCATATTAGCTTCTCATTTCCTGCGATAGATATTCTGAATCGTAATTGTATACGATTCCATGATGAATCGCGATCGATCATCCAAGAAGGATAATGTCGTAGAAATAAATTTATGATAAGATTAATTTATAGTTTTAAGCTCCTAAATTATTATGCGTAATATCTCAATTTAATTAGTTATGCATGTGTAATCGCACATGCGTGCGTGGACACAGATCTATGATAGTCGGAGCTGATAGTCTCCCGTACAGCTCCGCTGAATTCTCTGAACAGATAAGGACGTGTGTTTTACACAAACAGAATAAATATAACCGAGAGGTGCGATACGTCGTGCAGAAATGACGCTGTCACAGCGGGGTCAGAGTTGGCAAAGTTGATTTTGCGTGTGCGATGATTAATGATTACGTCGAAGGCAGTACCGTTTGCAGTCGTCGACTTGGTAGTATCGAGAAATTCGATCAAAAAAAATTGCAGAATGGAGCGTCTTTCTCAGACAATTGCGGAAATGCGTTCTCGGAGGAAGAAGCATCGAATGAAAACGCGAACGCGAAATTGTCGCTTTCAAACCCTAGGATTTCAACCTCGACGACTCGTTATCCCGTCACGTCACAGTCTGCTTCGAATTCTGATGAGAAAGCTGTATGAAAAGGCAATGTGGAATACATCCGCTTTGTGTATGTTTAGCTTGATCGGCGTGTGTGACGCCGTTCTCTTGCGATTTTCAGAGCTCGATTATTTTCAGGCACCCGAGATTTACACGTCAACCGATTTCGACGTGCGTTGCGTAACGGCGAGAAGAGGCCATCCGGCCTGTCGATTATCCGTCCGTTCTTCTCGAAACAACACGGCCACAGCGAGCGGGCGGGCGGATATACGATACCGACATTGTATCTAATCTCCGCTGCAACGCGACGAGCAAAATATTATATTCCAGAAGGGGGTACTTTCGGCACGTCGCGACATATCGGCTATTGATACCGTTCGTTCGGTTAGTGCTATCCGAAGTCTCGTCGCTCGACAATAAACCGCCGTCTTTTCACGAAAATATCCGGAGACACGTGCAAAGAGGAACTTATCGTACGTTCTATTTTCTCTCTCTCTCTCTCTCTCTGTCCCCTCTTTTTTCTTAATTTTTTTTTTCTTGACAGTCGGTATCGCTGTTCGATTGGTATTCTCTTCACGTGGCGCATCGTCCTCGGTGAAGGAAATCGAGGCTTGAAAGAGAGAAAGAGAGAGAGAGAGAGGACATGTGGTTCCGATCGCCAGCGTTTCTGCTCCTCTGCGCTGTTTCACTCGCGACGGCGCAGGAAATCGGCGAGTGTCGACAGGGTGCCGACGACGAGCTGATTTGGGAGTATGACGTCCGGAGACCGCACCGAACCGGTGATTATCAAGTGCGTTTCACGATCCACTTGTCAGTCAGTTACCTCGATCCATTTACGAACGTCTTTCGATTGTAATTAGGAGGTGGAGGCGGATTATGGGCCGACGGACGCGAGAATCACGTGCATACGTATCAACTCGCTCTCCGACGAAGATAACAACGCGGCGTGGGTCATCGCCGGAGGAATCGGCCACGACTTCGTCAAGCTCAAGTTCAGGTCCAAGTACTCGCGGGGACTCCACTACAGAGTCCTCGTGTATGGACGGCCCACCCTGAGAAGAGGTTCACCATGGCAATTTTGATGGCTATCCTCATAAATCGTGTCTCGCATTAATATTTAATTCCCCATGTTTGGATGCGTAATCGTTTTATTCCTCTCTGAGTTGTCAATCTTTTCTTTAATATTGTTAAATTTATCGTATGTAGTAGCATCATATGTATATCTCAATAGAACATTGAAAAAAAATTCTGGTTAAAAACGGAAGAATCAGAAAATCTTGTAAACGTGATCAAATATTCTGGTTCGTATAATAGAACTCAATACTTAATAACTTGTAGTAACCAGAATTCCTATTATACGAACCAGAATCACGCCTACAAGATTTCTCTGATTCGTCCGTTCTTAACGAGAATTTTTTTCAGTGAAAGATTGAACAACACGCGTTTCCGCGTCTCGCGATACTTCGAAATCCGCCTACTTAAATATATAATATTTATGATCCGCGGCAGCGTGTTGCACGACGTTTCGGCACTGATGTCCGCGTAATAAATCTATAGACAGATTTGCCACCGTTGTAATTCAGGACGTTAACCCGTCGCGTGTCCCGCGAATACTGACAGAAATGGAACCACCTCGTGACAGGAAATATAGCTTTCTCTCCGATAGTAAATCTATCTCCCTCCATTTTATGTTTTATTTCTGACAAAGGTAATAAAAATATAAATCCAAGTAATTAGGAGTAGATATTTTTCTAATTTACTACAATGTTCGTTCTCTATAACTTGGCGTAATTAGGCGAGGGTAGATTTAGCCGCGCGCATGTGATAAAGTAATAAATCTTTCTACAACCAATGCAAAACCTTGTTTTCCGCTAATCCTTTTTGAAGGAAAAAGTTAATTCTGAAAATTGAAAAATTAATTTTCATGAAGTAATCAGGAAACAATGGTAGCAGTTAATATCATTTCACAAGTTGAAAGCTCATTGTCAGTTTTACCAGAAATCGACAGGAGGGGGAGATTCGCGTTTTCAAATGCGCGGTACCATGTAACCTATATAGCCCTTGTGGGTCAAATTCCGAAAACAAGCTGACGTGACCACAGCGATAAGCAGAACTCGCGTCGGGTTCCACGTGGAAAGGCGCGCTGGGACGATTCTCCAGATTGGAAAAGCATACGACGAGCCAACCTCCCCTCTTCCCTCTTCCCTTTACCCTAGAGAGGAGTGTACCATCCGCGGCGTGCCTCCAATGGCTCCAATGCCTCCATCGACAAGTACGAAAGAAATATATTTTCCCTGCGTGCAGGAAATAATTACGTGGTCGAACATGCGAAACGATATCCGCCGTTCCTTCGGGCACGTACACGAAAAGAAAGTTTTGATCGGCTAGTTCGTGGCGAGGCGAGGACGTCAAGCGGTATCCGGAAGACGAAAGGCTTGCCTGTCATGTATCGGGATCGTCGAAGACATTTTACAAACGATAACTTTAATATAATTAGATGCCTAGATAAAGACAACTTTTTCAATTTGAAAGAAATAGAGACAGGCAGACAGAAAAAAAAGAAAAAAAAACACAAGTAATTTTGCGACTTGGGTGAAGTTAGCACCCCCTTTTTGGAATTTCAAAATTCTAACAGTTGTTCCAGGTTGTTCCAGACTTGTTCTAAATTGTTCCAAAAGATAAAATTTCCATAATAAAAATTTTCAGAAAAAATTGAAAAAAACGATTTTTGGACCTGGCACCCCATTTTTCGAAAATCGAACTTTTCAAGGTTGTTCCAGATTGTTCTAGTTGTTCCGAACATTGTTCCAAAGTATTAATTCTTAAAATAAAGAATTTAAAAAGATATAATAAAAAAATAGTATAAACGCAAAAATAGTATTTTTATGTTTTTCGATCGATAACGGCGCGTCAGCGTCATCAAAGTGTAGAATAATAACAAATATGTATAGAACAACCTGGAACAACTCACACTTTTGACAGAACAAGGTTTTAAAGGGCACTTTACTCTTGGAGATATACAATGTTTTTATGTTTTTCAATCGATATCGGCGCGTCAGCGACACCAAAGTATAGAACAATAACAAATATGCATAGAACAACCCGGAACAACTCACACTTTTGCCAGAACAAGGTTTTAAATGGCACTTTACTCTTGGAGATATACAATGTTTTTATGTTTTTCGATCGATAACGTCGCGTCAGCGACACCAAAGTATAGGACAATAACAAATATGCATAGAACAACCCGGAACAACTCACACTTTTGCCAGAACAAGGTTTTAAAGGGCACTTTACTCTTGGAGATATACAATATTTTTATGTTTTTTGATCGATAACGGCGCGTCAGCGACACCAAAGTATAGAACAATAACAAATATGCATAGAACAACCCGGAACAACTCACACTTTTGCCAGAACAAGGTTTTAAAGGGCACTTTACTCTTGGAGATATACAATGTTTTTATGTTTTTCGATCGATAACGTCGCGTCAGCGACACCAAAGTATAGGACAATAACAAATATGCATAGAACAACCCGAAACAACTCACATTCTTGCCAGAACACATTCTCAAAGGGTACTTTACTCTTGGAGATATACAATATTTTTATGTTTTTTGATCGATAACGGCGCGTCAGCGACACCAAAGTATAGAACAATAACAAATATGCATAGAACAACCCGGAACAACTCACATTTTTGCCAGAACAAGGTTTTAAATGGCACTTTACTCTTGGAGATATACAATATTTTTATGTTTTTTGATCGATAATGGCGCGTCAGCGACACCAAAGTATAGAACAATAACAAATATGCATAGAACAACCCGGAACAACTCACATTTTTGCCAGAACAAGGTTTTAAATGGCACTTTACTCTTGGAGATATACAATGTTTTTATGTTTCTCGATCGATAACGGCGCGTCAGCGACACCAAAGTGTAGAACAATAACAAATATGGATAGAACAACCCGGAGCAACTCTCATTCTTGCCAGAACACATTTTCAAAGGGCACTTTACTCTAAACAATATTTTTATTTTTAACTATCCTTGTCTAAAAAATATGAACAATTATTAATTGTTAACGTTTAGATTAGGCCTGATCTCAAAACCGTGATCAGCGACATCAAAAACCTCTAGAAACATCAAAGGTCAAATTTTGAAAATTTCAAATATGTATAATACTGCTGTATCGTGGATCAAAGGGGCCAGAATGGTGGCTAATCCAGCCAATGAAGGCAAGGACGGTTGTTAATCCAGGCAATGAAGGCAAGATCGCTGGCTAATCCAGCCAATAAAGGCAAGATCGGTGGCTCGGCCACCGTACTTGGAGCGGTAGTGGGGAAACAGTAGATATCGCATCAGAAATGTGGCCGAAAAGGGCAACTAATTCCGAGCACTGATTTAACAATAAGTGATACCCGGGGAATTAAATAATACAGACCGCCGGTTCCCTAATATTAATACTTCTACCATCAAGAATGAAGTACCTATAAAATTCCTTTAACAATTTGTTCTGGAAAAAATGTGAGTTGTTCTGGTTTGGTCTATAAATATTCGTTATTGTTCTACACTCTGGTGTCGCTGACGTGCCGTTATCGATCAAAAAATATAAAAATATTGTATATCTCCAAGAGTAAAGTACCCTTTGAGAATGTGTTCTGGCAAGAATGTGAGTTGTTCCGGGTTGTTCTATGCATATTTGTTATTGTCCTATACTTTGGTGTCGCTGACGTGACGTTATCGATCGAAAAACATAAAAACATTGTATATCTCCAAGAGTAAAGTGCCCTTTAAAACCTTGTTCTGGCAAAAGTGTGAGTTGTTCCGGGTTGTTCTATGCATATTTGTTATTGTTCTATACTTTGGTGTCGCTGACGCGCCGTTATCGATTGAAAAACATAAAAACATTGTATATCTCCAAGAGTAAAGTGCCCTTTAAAACCTTGTTCTGGCAAAAGTGTGAGTTGTTCCAGGTTGTTCTATACATATTTGTTATTATTCTACACTTTGATGACGCTGACGCGCCGTTATCGATCGAAAAACATAAAAATACTATTTTTGCGTTTATACTATTTTTTTATTATATCTTTTTAAATTCTTTATTTTAAGAATTAATACTTTGGAACAATGTTCGGAACAACTAGAACAATCTGGAACAACCTTGAAAAGTTCGATTTTCGAAAAATGGGGTGCCAGGTCCAAAAATCGTTTTTTTCAATTTTTTCTGAAAATTTTTATTATGGAAATTTTATCTTTTGGAACAATTTAGAACAAGTCTGGAACAACCTGGAACAACTGTTAGAATTTTGAAATTCCAAAAAGGGGGTGCTAACTTCACCCACGTAATTTTGCGCAATCCAATGTAAAATATGTATTAAATATATACCTAAATATATGCTCTAAAAATGATCGATACTTTTTTTCCATTTTCATTACATTATGAATAACAATTTCCGATCAATATTCATTTATCATTATCACGTAAGTATATTCTTACGATTTTAAATTATTCCCTTATAACGTTCTTAAAATTATTAAATCCTTTTAAAGCATCAATACGCACGTGCTGAATTGCATAAAACTGATAAGATACCAAGTTGAACATTCTGTTCGTTTACGCGTAACCAAGTAGCAAATTTCGATTTCTCCCAGCTCGACGGTTCACACCACTACCATCGGGGGATCTCACCCTCGTTCGCGAGGGATACGTACTGCGCGGCGCGGCGGCGGAACACCCTCCCATACAGCACCCCCATCCCCGTGTTGACTTGCGGTGCAAACGGGGACCGCGTTCAGGCGTTCGTGGGCGCCGCGCGCGGCACGCGATCCCGCCACCCGCGGTGGGATCCCCAGGAACAAAACGGCACAAGCGTCGCGACGCCGATTCTCAGTCAAGTCCGGCCGTCCGTGGCGAACGCAAGCCACCGCACCCCCGCTGTTAGGGTTGCCGTTGAGAAGCCCTGAGGAAACCGTACCGCCGCCAGCTCGCCTTCCTCGTCGCCGAAGAAAGCGCGCTCGCTTTCAATCTCTTTTGCGGAAAACATCACGTGTGACATCACGTCGAACATCGAAATACATTTTTAAAATGCCGCGGGTAAGTTATATCAATTTTCTTTTATCTTGACATCAAAGAATATAAAGGATATAATTGATTATTTTAATTATAGATTAATAATTATATAAGATTATTTATTAATTATATATTAATAATTTTTAATATTTTTCAATAAAGAACATTTAAGTATTTTTTCGTTACTTTGAACCCAAGTTAAGAAATTATTAGATATATAAATAAATTAAATAAATTACTGAAAATTGTCAAAGAGAATCTATTTCAAATCTAGTTCAAATTTAGATTTTTTATATGCTTTTGCATTTGAGATAAAAAATAAGTCTCGGGCTTTAAAAAAATATGACAAAGTAAAGAAAGCGTAATTAAAATCGAATATCGTTTTTTACATTGTCATAAATATCTGCTTTTATGAATAAAGTTGTAGAAATTAACAAGAAAATATTGAATATTTTGATATTTAAAAAATTGCATTTCTGTCAAGAAGTAAATAAAATAATTCTATTTTTTCATTTAATTACACATCTAATATTTTAATAAGTACGCATATATTAATATCAATACGACATAGCACTTTGTTTTCCAAGTTTCTATATAGACTAAACTATCTAATGTAAAGACAATTGAACTTCGATTAGACATGGATTCCCGATGCCTAATTACATACGGCGGCCTTATCGTGCACGTGATCGACCAAGTCTTCAAACAAGCGGTTAGCCCTGTAAGGTTCAGTTAAGCGCTCGCTGAGAGCGTAGAATGAAATCGTTAGCAACATCGGTTAACTAGTTCCACACCAGCGAGAGTTGATTGACTCCTTTCATTATCTCAAACCGCACAAACACTGGTGGTATGGAGAGAAGAGATCCTATTACTGCCTGATTCCCTCACGATTCAACCGATATGGACGTAAAATCTAATTAATAATAAAATTTTATGACTGATAGATATAATTTAATTTTTAATTATTAAAATTTGTAACTTATGATTATTATTTGTAACTTATGATTATTATTTGTAACTTATTATTTCGATCTTATGACAAATGTTGTTTACAAATCTTTAATAATATACATTATAATAGATACCCACGATCGTAAAATCGAGAGTGACCACTGGGCAGTTTCACAGAGTATGACGCATTCGTCGTGATGGGGGGTATCAACGTAAAATCATAATAATCTGTTCATGAACTGGGGTTCATTCTGTCACGTGTCGTAACCTCATTCATCGGTCATATGTTTTGATACGTTACAAGTGTCTCGCTACAAAATCATACATGCTACATACAAACGCCACGATAAAAAAATATTTTTAGAAATGTATTCGTATCCGTACAATTCTCAGCACGTGCTATAAGCTAAGCGCGTCTGTTTTCTGTTTTCTTTTTATTGAATATACATAAATTACATATCTATGCGTCGTAGCGTATTATTAACGAAGATTCTTTACTGGGCGGAGACACATATGGTCCTTTCTTCTCCCTCGCGGTCATTACATCATCGTTACAGAGTTTTGCACTTAGTGCGCTAATACGAATCATAATTGGGGGGAAACCGGACGTAGAACCGAGTTTCGTTTTCTGACCATGATAAGGCAAATGCGCGACATATGCCGTACATTGCGTGTATTTACTCACATGTGTGCTCTACACGAAATGTAAACCCGCGTGCACTGTATACGGTAAGAAGCTCGATCGATACGACACATGATAGGGTACAATATCCTTTGTAACACCGTTTTTTCTCGAGGGTCTTGCAGGACTCTGATAATTAGCCGATTCCATTGTAAGAATTTCTTTCTTTCAGAAGAATGCAGACTTTTATAAAGCGCCGGATGCGCTTTAGTCTGAATCGCAAAAAATGTTATCGCATGTCCGTGTCTTGCATAATTCCGAAAATGCTGCGGTTTATAGATTACCGCGGGCAATGTTCACTACCGTTATATAATTGTATCAACTGCGCAACATTTTAATCGACGTTCGAGTGAAATAAACAAATATGTTTAATTTTATATATTACTCATACACACGTACATATACGTATACATACGTACACATACGTACGTAATGATGTGTAATTCGCTTTCTTTTTACTACTTTCAATTTCTTACGGTTTTTTATTTTCACGATAAATAAATGATATTATTTTAACCCATTAGACTTGGAATTTTAATCATTGGACATTGGCCACGAGTAATTTCCGTGTGTAAGTTGTTTCTCTCCCTTTTTAATTTACTCGACACTTCAGGATAACAAAATTATGCCGATCACGCAGCAAAATCCGCAAATAAACGGATAAAATCGATTACAAAGGTGCTGGATAAAAATCGAAGTCATTAATAGAAGTGTTTTGAAATGTTATCAGAAAATCCAAAAGCGGTTATCGTTAAGAACACTCGCGGTTTAGTAACGAAATCACGTTTCGCGCACGATACGTTAACATACATAACATAGACATTTTCCATAATCTTTTATTTTTGCCCTCGGTACGGCAAAAAAGAAAGCGATAACGTGTGAAAAATCTTATCTTCGAAATAAGTACGTAGATTAGTTCTCTGAGAGCACTTCTCGGCTTTATAATAATAACGATTGATCTCTTAATAAAGTTCGTGACACACATACGATAACGCGAAATGGAGAATTGGTACAGTCTGCATATGATCAAGGGCAAAGATACTCCATCCCTTACGAAACTGCGTGGTCGCGAATGTCCGGCATGTCGACGTGACGTCCCGTCACGTTGCGACGCGGCCGTAGGCCATCATCTCCCGTGTTCGCGGATTATCTATAACTTTTCTCGAGCTCGATCGACGCCTAACACCGAAATTCACGCGATTTCCGATTGTTCCGCGAATTTCATGCGCAACAGGCTACGTGACTTTTGTCAAAAAAACAAGTTCGGCCTTCGCCGTAACTTTTTTTTTAACGTGAAATTTCTCGCTCGCACTCTATCGTTCTCGACTTTGTGCCATCTTGATGAAAAGGGGGAAAAAAGTGGAAGAAAAAGGAGAACACGAGCGCATGGAGTCCTCTACATTCTGTTAAAAATCCGTGCACAGTTCTCTACGACGTGCTTATCGTCGACGAAGTGAAAAGGCCGAGAGAAAGAGGGAAAAGACGATATAGTCTCACTGACCCACGAAGCCATAGTCTGCAAAAACTTACTTGTCAGATACAGACAGGCAGACACGACTCGATCAGCCTACTCGATTGCTGTCCCTCACGGAGGTCTCAGAGGCGGTGGAGAAAAAAAAAAAAGAAAGGAAGATTCCGTGACAAACTTGGAAACACTATGTACATACTTCTCGCTTTAGAAACGGCCTTCCTACGACGCGGACGGGGCTATCACGACGCGGCACGAGGGCCGCGAGTGATCGGACTCAAAAATCGATATTTTTGTGTGTCTTTCTTTCTAGTGAAAAAATGTTATTGCCTACCGAGATACCGCTATCGCAGGCATAATAAATGAAGACGCCTCTCTGCAGTCTGGGTCGTCCGTGATACCGAAACGAAGTTTTGCACTTTGAGTCAGACATTTCCGCACTTCATTTGTCACTCGTGACAAATATACGATTATCTGAAATTATTGTTGATCTCAAAGTCCAATGTTAAACTACGTTCCGCGTGGCACGTGCGCCTCCAATAAACAGGAGCTAAATATCGGTACATGTTTTTTATTATTGCGCGCATTTATGTCGGTCAGCGACATAACACAGTGCCGAAAAGTTGCTCGTGCGTTTTCTTTTTTGGAATAATTCTGAGCGAGAAACAAAAATCTCGCTGCGAAACTCGTTTTACTCGATACACTAAAATTATCTCGATTTTATAATACGATTTTAAACGATCAGAGTTATAGATTGTTCTCAACATCATGTAAATCGAAAGAGAGCCAAAACGACCGGCTCTTCGCGTTCCCTCTCGTCTTTTACGGTCTCTCTTGGGGAAATCGGATCCCCCTTTCGGGGGCGAAGCGTTTAACTCGAGTACGGCGTGTCTAATTTTTGTCTTCCCTACGAAGGGCCTCTAGTATCTGGCATCTGAGCGAATGGGAAGTAGAAGAAGCTCGAGCCACTGCCAGGCACTGAATGGCACCAATCGATATATGCCCAACCTGGTCCGCCAGGATATCACCGCCGCGCCGGCTTGATTTCCCGTACGCGAAAACTTGCTCTGTACGGCTTTAAGTAGACTTACGCGGACTTAAATGTGCGCAGCGTGAACCGGCATGGTGCGGCGATACATTTCAGTTTCCACTGGATAACGTCATCCTTGCGCATGGACTTTGCCCTACTGATCGTAGCTTAATGATTTTTGCATGTTCATCCTAGATTGTAATTTTCAAGGCGTTCAGTAACTCTGCCGCGAACATAAATCGCACGTCACTCTTTTTTATCGTTTGCGTTAGAAAAAAGATCTTTAAATAGATAGACATTTTGACAGATACTTTTCTCATGCAAAGTCGCTTTGTATGAAACCTATTGCACTGAAAGAAAAATACAGTTACTTTTGGACCCAACCATAATTTTCGAATATTTCTAACACGAATCACACAAGTTTTTACGATGAAAACTGCGATTCGAAAGCCGTCGAAAATCTATTGAATTCTCAATTATTGTTATAGGTATGATATCTTCTCTCATAAATTTTAATCCCGATTTTTTTTCGGAATGATGCTGTTTCGCGAATGAAAGGCGCAAAGGGTGAAACAGTCAGTCGATCGATCTGATTATAGGGGTAGATCTTGCGACGTATGGTTCCGCCTCCGCGGCACGTTCCAGCGGCTATTTATTCGCGCGATCGTACACGGTTACCAACACCCCATGAGAATTTAGCAGCTGGGTTAATAACTACCGCGAGATAAACCGCAAGTCCGGTTCAACACCGCGTTCCGTCGCCAGCGATATGTACATACAATCAACACCGTTGTAAGAATCGCATAAAGCGGACGTTTGCCGTGACAAACATAGCATTATACAATGTGTGTGATTGACGACAATCATTGACATTATCAAAGACTAGTTTTTGCATTCTTTTTATGTATTATTAATATTATATTCCACTTATATTCCACATATTGCAAGTCACGATAACATAAAATTAATCTGACAAATCTAACAAAATTCGATCAATTGTAATAATATTATTTAATTTACGTCTATCCCTCACCTCCGCGAGGAGGATGATACTAATTTTATGCATTTTATTTTCGAGTCTATTTCTGTACTGACAAACGCAAAATAAAATTAATTAGATTACATTATCTCGGTAATGTGTTCATCCAAAAACGGCAAGAACGATACGATCACGATGAAAGATGTTACGGCGGAGACAAAAATATTTAGAATTTCTACTTGGTCAATTTGTTTCGTCTTCGTATCGCGATAACGGCGTATTTCGATAGCAAAGACTGCCTTCATGCTGCAATCTATAAACTATAAACAAGCTGACCTATCGTTACTATAAATGTGTTGAAAGTTGATGCATTAGAGGTCGCGGGTTCAACTATTAGGGATCGATAATAATCTACAAGTGAAAAAATCGAACTGAATGGCGGCAGATTAATCCTGTTATGTTTTATCAGCTTAATTAGTGTTAATCTACTTGCTGAAGTATGTCAAATGAGAAAACAATTCTACAGTCTGGGCACGTACGCTGATAAGCTTGAGCGTAGTTTGTTGAAAATTCGAGAGACTATCAATTGCGGAATTCTCGGAAAAATTTTCGTCAAATACGTAGGAAATATTTGAAATAATAATACTTAAAAAATAGACTGCTGCAATTTTCAATTGAAGCAAAGATATAAAATAGCGTGCTGTTTATATTATACATTAACTGAAAAAAATTATGTGTGTTGCAGCCAGTTTCGAAAGGAACTCCACAATTATCGGCACGGGGACAGGTGGAGAGGCGGCGGCCACCGTTTCTCAGAGCTTCCACCAAAGCCAAGGAGGTAAAAGAAATAATAATAAATCGAATTCATAATCATAAATGCAAACACTGATGATTTTATATGAAAACTAACAAAAATTGAGCTTTCTTTAAAATTATCATATCAAAGAGAATACTTTTTTTGAATTTGGACATAATTAAATTCATTAAAAATATTATTTTATTATCATTGTTAATGTATAAAAAACATTAACATCTATTAAAAACCATTCTAAATTTCGATAAAAGAATAATATATGCGCGTAATGTACGCACAAACATAAAATTCGTGCGATTTAAAATTATACTTTGTATTATAAATAAAAATTGAATAAGAATTTTTAAATTATGTTTAATTTAAAATAAAATTCTATGAATTCAAAATTATAAAATTTTCGAATTACAACATATATTAATGAAAATTCTATTTATACGTAAATTTTTCACGGTGGACCATTCGCTACGCCAATGAATCTGACGTCATCCATGCCATGGCAACCATAGTACGAAACAATAAACAGAACCCTAACCAAATTTAAAGAGGCACATGACTCCGTGTGTGCTCTTGATTCGTCACCCTTTATATTTATTAAATACTTGTATAAATTATCGATATAATATTATTTGTACTATATTAAAACGACGTGTGGATAAGTTCGAATTAGGATGAATCATCGCATCTTAATTATGAAAAATAATTTTAAATAAAAATCTACAATAAAATAAATTTTTCAACAGCATGTTTTATTTTGTATGTATATGTACGCAGTTCCTTTCCCTTGTGTGTTGTTTCTTTTACTTTGATATCGAAAAATAGAATTTAATGTCCTGGTGCAAGAGTGTAATATAAAAGAGATGTTTTAATTGAATAAAAATAAAAATGGAATGCGATTCCATGGCGGTAGTAAGTGCAGCAAAAAATTGTGCATTTGTAGACGGAGCGAAGCAGTAAGATGGATTCTGCACGCAGCGGGGGTGCTATAGAAGAACAGGGTAGTGATGAAGATCTATCGCCAGACGCTCTAGTCAGACAAAATTATGAGCTCCGTCATCGCTTGGAAGAGGAGACCGCGAGTTACAAAAGACGTTTGGATACGTATCGGCAGGCTCAGCAGCATCAAGCTGCTCTTGTTTCGCGCTTACAAGCTAAAGCAAGTCGCGCTAGTTTTTTTTATTAAATAAATCTCTAATATAATTGATGCATGAATTATGAGTCTTGCCAATGATAAGCGAATAACAGTTGAAAGTATTTTAGGTTCTGCAGTATAAACAGAGATGTTCGGAACTGGAGAATCAGATGGCAGAGACAATTCCGTGCGACTCTACTAAACCAGCGACGGCCACAGTATCTTCCACCACCGTGCTAGAGGCTGCCCATCAAACACTTCGGGATATACGCGAGGAACAAATACATGACTTGGATACTGCTTTGAAAAAACTCGGAGAAGAACGGCGAAAGTATGTACAAGTAAAATCGGGGACAAAACAAATTTTTCTCTATAAAGGAGACAGTGAATAGTTTTATAAATACGTCAGCTTTGCAGATCAAGAAAATATTATGCAGGAATTTACATAACAAATTTTCACAATTTTTTTCTTGGCGAAATATAATAATAATAATAATAATGAGAACCGCAGTTTCCTAACCCTTTGGTTAAATTAGCATTAAGCATCGCTACATCGGATAGATATACATAAAATCGTGTTGCATTTTAAAGATGCTTCTTTTTTTTCTGCTACAGATGTGAGGAACTTTTGCAACTAAACGCATCCCTGAAAGATCAACTCGAGGAATCTCATCAAACGAACGAGGCACTAACCAATGATTTGCAAAAATTAAGTAACGATTGGGATATATTGCGAGAAGAATTAGCTATTAAGGAAGACGAGTGGAAAGAAGAAGAACAGGCATTCAATGAATATTACATCTCTGAGCATAATCGATTATTGAACCTGTGGCGTGACGTTGTCTCCGTTAAGAGACTGTTCGCGGAAATGAAATCTACTACGGAGAGGGATCTATCCAAACTACGAAATGAAATTGTTTCATCGTCTAACGAGATGACATCGGCGTGCAATAGTGCGAATTTTACTATGAAGCTTCAAGCAAGTGCAGCGCAATCCACGGTAGGATCTACAATTGTGTTGATAATTACGTTTGTTATTCAATTTTTACATTGTTCTCTACTTTACATTCAGCCGTCTCATATAATACAACAGCAAGAGGAGGAACAAGCCGTGACTATCCTAAAAACAGAGATTACAGCACTCAAACAACAACACGCTGCCGATCAGCATGAAATTCGTACCAAAGATGACCGGATAGATCAGCTTATTCGAGAGATACGCAATTTAGTAAGCGTCAATTCACTTCAAACACAATTTGTATTACAATTTAATTTTGACAGTATACCACCTTTCGACATGCTAGGAAGAAAGATGCGGCGTTTCTGAGGCGGCAGTCACCCAAACCGTGCGTATGCAGGAAGATATTGAGGTACTGGAATCCGCGTTACGAGACATCGCGCATGCCGTTATTCAGGATGCCGAGAGTCGGGATGCCGACCCTAAACAGGCATCCTCGCATATCCACCTGTCGCCTAGTGGGCTGATTCAGCAGAGATCGCCGAAGAGAAGCACGCGAAGTAGCACTATACCGGCGTTTGCCGAAAGTACCATAAGCGCGGTACGAGCGGCTCTGCAGAAATATCAGTTAACGATACGCGAATTACAGGTATGCGATATTCTATTTAAAAAGAAAAAATTTTTTTGCTCACAATTAATGCCTTGAATTTTCTCTGTTAGATAAAATCACAAACGAATAAGGAGCAGATTTTAGCGATGCGCAAACAGTGCGATACTGCGGAGGAAAATGCTCAGATGTTAAATACAAAAGTTGCGGAATTGATCTCTCAGTTGGACACATGTCGTTCGCAATGCGCGCAACTAGATCAAGAAAAGGAGATGCTGCAGAAAAGTCTCGATACTGTGAAATTGGAGAAGAATGCGTTGGATAAAAACAAAGTGGAACTTAATAGCACAGTAAGATCCATTAATCTTTCCTATATGCTAATTGTTATATAGTTTATAATATTTTTTATATTATAGATAGAGGCTCTTAAAAATAATTACGAGAAACTGCAGAAAACGAATAATAAATTACAAAAATTGTGTGATAATTTGGAAGATGAGAAGTTGTATTTGCAAAATGAGCTTGGCAGAATATCAGAAGATGCCGATATAAAGTAAATCAATTAATTGTATTTTACATATCACTTTCAATTATGTCAGAAATGATTATATTTATATTATATTTAATATTATACTTTTTATAAAACGATTTCCAGGGAATTAAGCTTACGATCGGAAGAGGATAGATGCAGTAAAATGAGAGAGGACCTTTTGACGTTGCGAGAAGATTTGAGTAAAGCTTATCTTGCCAAGGACATGTTGGAACAGCAAAAGTTGGAAAGCGATGAGTTAATCTCTCAAATCGAGAAAAGCAAAGGTATCCCGAATATTTTCATTTACTACAATTATGATGTTTAAATAAATTGTGATATAAATGTCTCATAAACAATTTAGGTGATCTTGAATTGGAATTGGAACGTATACTATTGGAAAAGTCAGATGTACAGGAGATTTTGATGAAAATGGAAGCACGGTGTTCTAACAATGAGCAGGATAAGCAAAGATTGCAGGAAGAATTGAAAAAAGTAACGTCTAACATTATCATTATCAGTAATGTACACTTGATATTAATTAAGGATTTATTATGTAGATGACAGACGAGAAAAATAAGCTTGCGAGTCAGTGCATCGATCAACAAGGGGATCTGAATTCATTGAGAAAGGAATTGCTGCAAGCTGAACAAACGCGGCTTGACGTGGAATCTGAGAAAGTTACGTTGAATGAAAAGATTAAGTTTCTGGAGATCGAGAAGGAGAAGGTGGAAATGGAGTTGGGTCAAGTGACACGCGAACGCAGCGATTTGAGCAATCAGTTATCGGTCTTGGCGCGAAAGAAGGAAACGTTAAACGAGGAGCTCATGAGACTTAGGCAGAGATTAGAACAGTCCAATGAAATGAATGCACGAATAAACAGAAACTTGAAAGATCTTGTGAAAGATAATGAGGAGAAACAGGCATGAATAATTACATTAATACTATATTATACATACATATAATTATATATAAATTTATAATTTATATACATATTTATATGTGTATATATTATTGTGTGTATGTTATAGGTATATCAAAATGATAAGCGAATTATCTCTTTGTACAGGTACTTTTAGAAACAAATGAGAAGGAATTTCAAAGATTGCAAGAGCAGCTAGCTTCAATGCGCACTGAGAAAGAAATATTAGAAGGAGTATTGTTTGATACACAGACCAATTTGGAAGCTACACATATCAAGAAAACACAGTTAGAGAAAGAGCAGAAAGAGATATTAATAAAACAGGAAAGCTTGAAGGGACAAGTCACGCGTCTAACGAAAGAATTGGAGAACAGTGAAAAACGTGCGCAAGATATCAAACAGTCACTTACGCAACAGAGTGGCGATCAGATCGCGGAATTTCAACAAATTATATCGAATATGAAGAGACAATCGGAAGACAGCTTAAAGAAGCTAAACGACGAAAAGGTATTTATTCAATTGTTTATGAATTTGAACTTTCCTTGACTGTACAATCCATTGTATTATTTCTACAACACATGCCACATTCATTGTTTTATCCATTTTTCTCCGTTATCTTTAGGAGCAAGTAAGAATAAGTTTAGAGAAACGGTTACAACAGTCTCTGTTACAAGTAGAAGGAGAGAAAAATGAAGAAATTAATCAATTGCAACAGCGTATAGAAGAGTTGCAGCAACACATTGAGACGTTGTGTAAGCAGCATGAGGATGCGCTTCTTAGAGCCGAGAACGACAAGCAACAGGCACTTTTAATAGGTATATTTAATACGTAATTAAATATTCTTGATAGAAATTTTAATTATCTTTATAGTATTTTTAATATACATATATAAAACATAATAATACAATATTTGATATCAATTATTAAAATATATTTAATTTTATTATAGCTCATCACGACCAACAGGCTTTAATCGAAAAGATTGACACTATAATGCGTGAATTAGAAGAAGAAAAGAACACTCTGGACCGTGTTAAAAGAGAGGCTGCAGCGCGCGCCGAGCAAGAACGAAATAATACGAATCAATTGCGCGACGAGTTAAATCGTCTCAAAACAAAATTGGACGAGACAAAATTGAAGGCTAACGAGGAAAAGCTGAAGCTTGACTTGAAGATAGAGGAGCTCTGGAAGGAACGGGAGTTGACGCAACGGGAAGTCGAAGAGTTGCAAGTTCAATTGCACATGACGGAGGATAAAGTAGACGGTCTGCAAAATCAGTTGCACGATACTATTAGAAAACTCAAAGACGGTAATAAACTTTCTTCTCCACGTGGTTTTATTTCTCGATCACACAGTTGTCATAATTTTAATTTATTATTTTATCGCAGCTGACACGGCTAACGAGACGATGCGCAAAGAGCTAGTTGACGTACGAAGACAATTAGCGGATACCACGTATGAGAAAGAAAAATACAACAACAGTAACAAGGAATTGCGGGAACACGTCAAGCAACGTGAGAGCGAAAGAAGGGAACAAGGGAGAACGTTGGAAGAATCGTATCAGAAAATAGCAAGTCAGTAATCTCTTTTATCTATGTAGATGTTTGGTGATTCGACGTAGTTGCTAAAATGTCTGTGTTTAGCATTGGAAGACACGAAAGCGACCATGGACGTCGAGAGGACGCGTCTGCAGGCGCAAGTACGCGACATGGAACGCGACGCGTTGCAACTGCAGCAGCAACTTCGCTTCACGCAGGACGAGCTGCAAAAATGCCACGAGAACAACGCCCAGGCTCAGAACGAGGAAAAGGAGCTGCAGGCCAGATTGGCGAACGAGATCGAGGAGAGAGAGCGAATACAATTACAGTTACATCAAGTGAAGAAACAGGTAAAGAAACGCGTAGATTTTATTTTCTACACTGATTTACTACGAGTCGCCTGTGCTCCTACTCACGATTTGGTTAATTTCATTAAAACAATGAGATAAAAGTAGCGACATCGTGGGTGAGTCTTATTCACGATGTGTTGTTAATTTATCCAATTTAACTTCCAACTTTTAATTAAAATTAATGAAAAATTGAATAGGAGCAGTGGCGACCTATGGAATAGTTAAAAATGACTCAAATTGAGTATATAATTTGACACTACGAGTTTAACAGTGTGTACGTTCAACTGTGTGTCAGTTAGTTAGGCCGGTTAGACAAAGAGATCTCTTCGTGTTGCAGGTAATCGACTTGGACAATAGTTTGGAAGTAACACGGCAAGAACTTGGTAAGCTACGCTCGCGAGCGGATGAAGAAGATGAGCGATGGCGTGCCCGAGAGCAAGAGTTGCTGGTGCGGCTCGAGGATAGCCGCTGTCGCGAAAGAAAATTGGAAGATCAGAAACATAATCTGGAAGTTTGCTTGGCCGACGCCACGCAGCAACTCCAAGAGCTGAAGGTATTTTCGAGAGAGGAAAGTGGCGACATGAAGTTGGCGTGTCGGTTTGAATAAAATTAAGGCTGTACTTGTACGTTGTTCAGGCGCGCCTTGGAGGATCCGAAGGCAGGGTGAGAGCACTTGACGCGCAATTGTCGCAATTGGAGACTGCTAAAAGGGAAGTAGAGCAGAAACTGAGCAGCGTAGGCTCCACGCTACGTCGTATCGCCGGTATTCAAATGGACGGAAGCGTAAATATGCCGTTTAAATTAATGAGTCCGTCGAGAAGATGGAGTCCAGCACGTGGTAATAAAAATTCTTATTTCGACTTACAATATATTAATATAGTATTCTATTTTCTTTCTCACAATGCAATGTAAAATGCAGTTAATATGTCGTTTCCGGTTCAAGCGCAAGATCATGCTGACAGTAGCAGAGACATCATACTGGACGTTGATCCTGAAGCCGTTAGGAAAGGAGTACGATCGCTAATGCAACAAGTTGCTCAAATCGAACGCGAAAGGGTACATATAAGCTTACATTCATTTTTTTTATTCATACATAATATAAATGAATTATATAGGCGGATTTGTTTTTATGATAAAATTTATGATTTATGTTATACTTAGGATGATTACAAAACAGAATTGTGTAGCTTGAAGAAGCACGTGAAAGAGTCTCAAGAAAACCAAAGCAACACGGATGTAAAAATTAACAATCTTATGACTAATATTCGGACGCTTCAGGAAGAGAGGAAATCTATGGAAGCAAAACTATCTCAAACACAGACTGGCTATCAAGCACAAGTACATCTTCCTTTTATGTTTTGCATTCCAATTCCAATTCCAGTGACCAGTCTTGTTTTCCTTTTTAAGGAAGAATTAATATTTTCATTTGTTTTCAGCTGGATGCCGTCCAACATAAGACAGAAGAATGCGAGCAATTATGTGAAAAGGTTACAACCTTAGAACTGAAGATGAGTGCTGAGTCGGACGAGAAATCTCAGTACGAGGTACACAATCTAGAAGAAATATTCTCACAATTACTATATACAATCTCTCAGTGCATGTAACTTTGCATTTGTTTAGGATAAGTTGGAGAAAATGAAACAAGAGTTGAACAGATTAGAAACGGAGAAACGTAACCTTCAACAACAAGTCCGTCACAGCGACTCTCGCGCAACGGAAATGGAATTGCACAGAATGTCCCTAGACGGTGATCTCCAAAGATTACAAATGATGCTGCAAGAAAAAGAAGCACACATTCAAGTAAGATGAAAACACTTTCGATTGCTCTAATAAAGTGTTCTACGTGCCTACAGCAACTTATATTTTGAATGCTACCCAGTCGCGCGCGACAGAGCATTAGTTACCGTACATCTATGTTACAATAATTTCAATAATGTAAATTTAATATAACACACATCGTTATAACGCGAAATTATATAACATAGATGTACGCAAACTGATGCTCTGTGTCGAGGTACTGGGTACATTCGACGAAATATATCAATAGACTGTCAATAACATATTGGTTTTTGTTAGAAACTACAAGACCGCTTTGACACACAAAGTCGTACCATGGCAAGCTTGGAGGAGCGTTGCGCCTCGTTAAAATCTACTATAGAGCAATTAAAACTATCATTAGAGAAAGCAGCTGCTACGGAAAGTGAACTCAAGAGTGAAATACATTTGTTACAACACAATGTAATGGAGATCACTACTACCTCTCAAAGTAACAATGAAAAACTCAAACAGGTAAGAGATATTTGTATGCTGCTACATAATGAAAGGTTCTTTATATTTTCAAACTATAAATCAACATCCATATATTTGATTTTAGCTGCAGAAACAACTGTCGAATGCCGAAAATGATCGTAGAATATTATCTGAACGTTTGGAGACGGCTCAGCAGACCCTGAGCACGTTAAAACATACCAATCAGTCATTGATTGATCAAAATGCACGGCTGCAGAATGAACTAGCTAATAATGAGGTACAGCGATCAGCATTAGAATCGCAATTAAGACTGTCCACATGGCCATCAGAAGGCAGCGCGACTAAGGATGAAGAACTATTGCGCCAACTGCAAACTGCTCAAAGAGAAAGAAGCGAGCTGAGAGGAAAAGTAGATGCTCTTAATGACAAGGTGTGAGATTATGCTTGGTAGATAAATGCAAAAGTTTAAGGACGTAGCTACACATAAATAACTTTTAATATTTACGAGATATATCTTTTCGCGTTAGGTGAAGCTGTTAGAAGCTGACAAACGCAATTTAGAGCGTCAGATGGTTTCGGGCAAGAGTAGTAGTATTCGAAGCAAGAGTTACGAACGTCCGGAAAAGGCACACATTGAACTCCTGGGCACTAGTTACAGCCTCGACAATTTGGAGCATGAAAACAGAGAATTGAGATTGAAGGTACGCAAATTGGAGACCCAATTAGCGGAGAAGGAGACCGAACTTATACGCGTGAAATCAACCTATATCCATTCATCTTCGTCGTTATTGGATACGAGTCGCGATAGAAGCGGAGAATTAGAACGTATCAGAGCCGCGCAACTGCAAGCCGAAAAGTTATTAGAGGCGAGAGAGCAGAGTCATCGTCAGCAAGTCGCCCGCTTGGAAAGTCAGGTATGTATACTTATTTTGCACATTCATATTGTTTTCATAAAAATTATCGTTATTTAATATTCGTAAATTTATACAATTTCTTATTTATATGCAAATAAATAAATAAATAAAAACGTAATTTTTTTCTTGCAGATACAATTATTGCGGGAGCAGCTCAATCAAGAGATAAAGCGCAGGCAACTGTACGTTTTACGGAGCTCGCGAGCCGGTAGAGAAATGCAACAATTGCGACAAGCGTTGGGTGACTCTTTGAGAACCGTGGCGCAAGATCCGTCGCTGGATGCGGTGTTATTGGAACACGAGGCGCGTAAACTGGACTCTACCCTGACGAGTACCACGAGCTTACCGCCGTCGTTGGCTTTACCCGCCCCGCTCTCTTACAGATCCAGCACTCCGTCACAACTCAAATAATGTGTGACAAGTGTACGCGCGCGGACTGAACCTGCTCGGAAAAACTGCCAGCATATATACATATATAGGCATCAAAGTGTAGTACTACTTGTATATTCTAAGTGTGGTATCTAAGTACGTACTTACTATACTACGCTTAGATTATATTTATATCATTATATCAGGCTACTTGTAAGTTATATTTCTTGAGAGTATAATATCGAGTACAATTAACTCTCGCGTATATAAAAATATTGCTCGGTGAGCGCTTGAACATTGCATATTGCAGCCACTAGGGAAAGCATACAAGATGATCAAAGTACCGCGCGATGGATTCATAGCGCCTCTTGGTATTTTATAATTGGGACACGCGCGGACTTTTTCGACGACTTTTTATATTTCATTTGATATACAGTCTTTTACATTGAATATATATGGACTTTTTTACAATTTTACTTTATATGAATTTTATGCTTCCAATGATTAACCGTACGTGAAAGAGATCCAGACATATTTCATACAGTTTGTTAATACGCGTGAAATATGTGAAAGCTTTTGTGATATGCGTACATTTTACAAGATTGCTAAATTAATAGTAATATTTGCAACTTTGTTTCACTACCTCGACAAAGAAACCGTTGCATGGAAGTCAGTTTAGTATTTAATACGTAGTAAACACGAAGATCATCTCATTCGAATCCATTTATAAAAAAAAAATTGTATTAACATATAAATTATTATTTATTCTCAACAACGATTTTAACAGCGAAAGTGTTAATTATTGTATAAATTAAGTCTACTAGTCCATAATCCATCCATTACGGTCATTACTGACCAGACGTTAAACTTGCGACGTTACTTTAGACATCGACATATATTGATATTGATATATGTCGATATTCATTTTTCTGATTGTGAGAGGAGAGATATCGCGAGAGAGTAAAGAGCGTGTACGCGCGCTAGTGATTCATGTAACGAGAAATGCTTATAAAAAGTAGGCGGCAACAGTGAAGAGAAAAGATGCTATGTTTAGTCTCGTTTCCGAGACCAAAGTAAATGAGCAAACAGGAGCATTGTAGAGATTACGCTTCCGATTATCAGATAGATGCAAAGCCACAGAGTACATTTACGTAAACGTAAACCGTAGAGAACGGCGTGGTGTAATAGGGAGGGAAGGGGAAGGAGGATTTAAAAAGTACAGACATAGATGACAGCGAGATGGACTGTGTCTGTTCTTTATTATTGAGAATATAGACATCCAGTCCTGCAAATGTAGCCTAAATGTAGCCTGCCTCGGTTGAGCCGTCCGGCGTTGTGTGATACGGAATGGCCGAAAGCGTCCAAGGAAATATCATTTTTAATACTTTGTCCGTGGCACGACATTTTCCCGGGCAAGAAATGTCGTAAAAAATACCGATCGTCAGGAAGACTTTAAGTTGTCAAATGAGGAAAGGCGAATCTTGGCAAAATCTACATTTTTTTATCATTTAAATATCACATCTCGAATTCACAAATCAAGCATCATCCGTAATATTACCGATCTTGCAAATGTATTTTTCACGCTGTGTTTAATTGAAATGAGAGTTTAATGGAAAAAGGGCGCTTTTAGATACGGAGAATCATGTAGAAATATTTATATGTTGTGACATCGTTAAATCGTGTTTTATATTAACGTTCACATTTTTAGAAATATATATACATGTATGCAGCATTGCAAATCTCTGGAGAATACCATTGTTATGTCATTGAGTTATATATTTGAAATTAAATATCACTCACCGCTACTCCGCGTCTCTTCCATATATTCCATATGTGCTTCCTCTCCTAGCTGATCTCCCTCGTTGCCGTCTTCGCGTGGAGATTCCGCGGAGAAAACAGCAGCTGCATCCAACGTGTACCGCACGATCCTTCACTGTACATACACCGGAGTAAAGTTAATTCGCTTAGACGATTCACAGAGTTCCGGCGCGTTTCTACATCGTGGCGGCAGCCACGTAAAGGAAGGAGGAACGAAAGAACACGATCGGGCGAAGCACAACACACGCGACGACACGAAGCAACATACGAATCGCTAATGGCGAGAAAGTTCGAAACTCGCGCGGCTAACTTGACGTGCAATATTCTTTTGCACGGCAGCCGTCCCGGCCCGCTAGAGACCCACTAATCAAATCAGAGTCGCGAAAAACGTCCTCGGTTTTGATTGATGTCGCCACAATGCAATAAGTTAGAACGCGAGAAAGTGTATGTTTGCTTTATTCTAACTTACAACTTTGATGAAAAATGATAACCTAACCTTCACGACTATTTCGCGCGCGCGACTCTGATTAGAGGATCTCTACGTCTAGCTCTCAGCGCCACACTCTCTGCACTTCAGTGAGAAATGGGGTTGGTCAAATCGATGTCAAATCGATATCGCGTCGATATCTTTTGCGTCGAGAAATCGATTTGTATCGATCATCGCGACTTCGCGTCGATGCCTTTTCGATCATCATTTCTCATTGGCTAATTGAGTTGTCGCCCCTGAAATGACAAAAAAGATATGTTACGCGAAATATATTCACCGTTAAGATTTTATTTTATTCAATACATAAAAATACGTACATTATTAAAGCGAAAATACCTAAAAATCTAAAATACGAAATAAATACAATAAATCTCGTTGTGGCAACTTACACTATAATGTTTGAACGAAGACAATAAGCTAAGCGAATAAGCGAATGAGATATTTAGACAATTTCAGCCAGATTTCGAATATTCTCTTGTAAATATGCAGTATAACGCTCTCTCCTCCGATTTTCATAAATCTTTCTATAATGCATTCTACGCACAAAAATATTACAGATTTATGAAAATCGGAGGGGAGAGCGTTATACTACATATTTTTTATATTTGTTCGTTCGTGTCCATTGTAATTTTCACGTCGCGACTCACGCGGTCCGAAAATTATCTCGTGACGACCGCGTGACGAGTGGAGAGTGGCGATTGGCGATCGGCGATCGGCGCATGCGTGGCGAGGCGTCATTTGAATTTGAGCGAGACGCAACGAGCGGTTCGCCGGTTACTCGGTCAGTCTTCCGCCGACCACCGGACCACCACCGATTATTGGCAATGTGATGTGATGTAATGCGACGCGAGTGCGACGCGTGTTCGCAAGTGCGCAAGTTTTCCGAGTGTGACGATAACGAGAACGAGAGGCCTACTGCGCGGTCTGCACGACTTGTTTTGCGAGTTTCGCCAGAGGACAGCCCACAATGTCGGACAGCATTAAAGTGGCCATTAGGGTTAGGCCGCTCATCAAGCGGGAGAGGGACGAGAATTCATCGATTCAATGGATCACTCAAGGAAACACCATCGTGGCCACCGATGCCGAGCTGAGAAAACGAGCTGACGGCGGATTCGAGTTCGGTACGTAATTAATGTCTCACGGATCGGTAACGCGAGTCGCGACACGGTACGGTTTGTTTGTCTATCAAAAATTAATTTTCCATTTTCTCGAGTCCTTTTCGACTCTTCTTCTTTTTTCCGTCAGTTTTTCAATCAGCTGCGTACTCTTTAGACAAAAAAAACATGTTTACGAGATGATACGACGAAAAAATCATTCAATATTGATATGATGTGTGAGGTTATGATCGCCACGACAAACACCGGCGTGTCGCCGCCGTCGTTTGTTCCTTAATGCTAAATAGCCAGATTGTTTATATGTTACGTGAATACGCGGTGTTGTGTTCACAGATCATATTTTTGATATGAGCGCCAGCAACAACGACATGTTCCATAATGTCGTTAGGCCTATTGTCGACGCTGCAGTTAATGGATTTAACGGCACAGTTTTCGCGTACGGGCAGACGAGCTCTGGTAAAACGTACACTATGATGGGTACCTCGGCAGAACTTGGTGTAATACCGTTAGCTGTTGAACATATGTTCGACGCGATAGCCAATACTCCTGGACGCGAGTTCTTATTGAGGTTACACAGTTATGCTGTCTTGATAAAAGAACATTTCTCAATCTCTCTTATCTTTTAAAAACTTTTCGCTGCACAAGTTGTAATGCCGCGAAGAGCATTTTGACACAGTATCAATTTTTGCAGAGTGTCGTACTTGGAGATTTATAATGAAAAAGTTATTGATCTGCTGGGCAAAGACTCGATAGATCTGAAAATACACGAGGACACGAATGGCCAGGTATTTGTCAAGTGTAAAGAAGAAGTTACAAATTGTCCAGAGAACGTTTTGTCGATAATGAACAAAGGGAATAAAAAGAATAATAGGCGAGACGAACATGAAGCGAAGTAGCAGCAGGATACAATATTTAGAATTGTAAGTAAGAATGTTTCTTTAATACAAGTAGTAATAATATAAATGAATGAAATTCGATAAAAAAATTGCATAATAATCTATACCGTAAAAAGTTGAAAGTTAAAAAATTGGCATATTATGCAGACAATTGATTGAAAGTCGAGAAGCTGGTGACTCTCGGATGGCATACAAGTTTCGCAATTAAAAATATGGACCTTGCTGGTTCAGAAAGAGCGCGCCAGCCAGACAGGTACCGGAGAAGAACGTAAAAAGAACGTCATATATTTGTTACAAGTGTGAGTCACATTCACAACAAATATATAAATCCGAGAAGATTGCTTCTTCAAGCTTTTTGGGGGGCAAATGGCCAGCTAGTCTTAGCGTTAGTATTTTTTTTCTTCTTTATTTTAGTGGGTCATTTCAGTTTATAGTTAAAAAAAAGGATTTTGGGAATTTTTTTTCAAAACTTACAAAGTTTTTTAACCTAGATATTTACGGGTACTTTTTTATCTTTAAACTTAAAAAAAATTTTATAACCAAAAATACATTTTTTTACTCAAAATATACTTTTACTTACTCAAAAAGTAGATGGCTCGTTGGCGTAGTAGATATCTTCACTTTGGAACATCTGAAACAAAAAATTCAAAAAGATTGTTAAATTATTAGTCAATGACTATAGCTGGAACTAGAAAAAATTAAGTTTGAAGATAAAAAAAAGCACCATAAAAAGTCTATGTTAAAAGCTTTTGTAGTTTTTGAGAAAAAAATTCTCAAAAATCACCTTTTTTTTAACGCTGCAAATGACTGGACATGGAACGTAACTGGAATGACTCCTTAAGGAGGAACAATAGAGTGATGGCAATACTTATTAATTTTTTTGTTTACTCATACATTGCAGAAATGTCGGAGTTAGTAAGTTGAAAAATACATATTTTAAACTTAGTTTACGAATTTTTTTTATTTAGATATATGTATTTTAAGGTACAATTATAGAAATAACTGCAACACACTGCACGCCTTATTGGTTGTCATCATAACTCGTCTAATAATGATCTGAAAATCAAAAAGGAAATACTGTTTTAACCTAGTATGGTTTCAGTTAAGCATAGGGATTTTTTTATATTAATATTTATTATTTTTTGGCTCCCTGAAAAGATGAATTTTTTTTACTAATTTTTTTAAACTTTTTCTTTAAGCTCTGCCATTTTAACAATTTAACAATAATTCGTTTTTTTTTTAATCGGATACGCTTAACTGAAATCATACTAATATAGATTAAAACAGTGTTTCCTTTTTGATTTTTATATCATTATTAGATGAATTTTGATGACAACCAATAAGGCGCTTTTTCTGTGCAGCGTGTTGCAGTTATTTCTATAATTATACTTTAAAATATGTATTTCTAAATTTAAAAAGTCGTAAACTAAGTTCAAAGTATATACTTTTCAATTCACTAACCGACATTTCTGCAACGTATGAGTGAGTAAAAAAAAATTGTAAATATTGCCATTCTTTTATTGCCGTCACCCTGTTGTTCCCCCTTAAATTGTTTCATGTATAGTGATGTAAATATGTTGCAACTAATGTCTTATTTTTTCATTAATAGATTCGCATCCAGAGCGAGAAATATCAAAAATAAGCCTGAACTAAATGAAGTTATGTCTGATGGTGTACTTTTGAAACGTTATGCAAAACAAATAGATAAATTACATGCAGAATTAGAGGTAAGAAGGACTATTCGAGATCTGGATTGTGAGTCACGCGCTTTCGACTAGAACCACACGATATCCCAAATTATTAACATGATAAATTAATTTTTTTAGAGAATGAAACAGCTGACTCAAACGACTGATTTTCAAGAAATGGAATCTAAGATGCAAGAGAAAGATCGCATTAACCAGAATCTGGAAGAGCGTATTAGATTGTTGCAAACTCGGATAGTCACTTCCGCTAATCGCAATAATGCGGTGCCATCTAAGACTAAAGAAAAAAGAAGACAGACTTGGTGCGGTGGTGGATATAAAACGAATACATCTATCTTCCCACTATGTACAAATTTGTCACCAATTAAAGAAATGTCGCCTCTCAAATCACACAGTAGAAAGTCAACTGATATCATGAATGTTGAAATGAATGATACATGTATGCTAACTTTTTACAAGTTAAGTATTTTAATAAATTGGAGTATATATAAATTAAATGTATTATTCTTACAGCGTTCCAAATAGCTTTTACTGATTTTGAACTGGAACTGATAAATAGTGAAGCAAATCGTGACGAAGAGAACGAAGAGAGCGATGAAGATACCTTTGTGACATATCGTAAGCGTAATCGTGTTAAATTTATGGACGTAATTGTTCCTAAATCGCCTTTAAACTACAACAATGATAGTACTGAATGTGAGAAAATTGATATATCTATTCAGACTGAAAGGTAAATGATATAGAAAAACTAACTTATTTGAAATTATTTTAACTTATTTTATAATTATTTTAATTTTCGTTCTTTCTTATTTCTTAGTTATCAATCTCCTGGTACACCAAAGCAAATTCTACGGGACAGACTTCATAGTTTGACAGAGGACTATTCACAGCTTCAAGAGTTTACAACATTAGAGAAGCAGCTATATGTTGAAGACCGTCTTTCTGAATTCAAAGAAAAACTTAAGAGATATTTACAATTAGAAAAGCAATTAGAAAATGTCACATCTGATAAGAACGCTTTCGAACATATAGCATCTGAACTTCGTAAGAAGTTAACCGCAGCAGAATTACGTTACACTTTGGCGGAAGATCAACTAAATGCGCATATGGCGGAATTACAAAGAATACCAGATTTAGAAAAGAAAGCCGCGCAATTATCTGCGCAAGAGATAAAGATACAAAATGTTCCAGAGCTAGAAGAACAGCTAACTCTTCTTACTGCTGAAAAAGAGGGATATGAACATGTTGCGTCTGAACTGCGAAAGAAGCTTAAGAAAGCTGAACAACGTAATCTTTTACTAGAAGATAAATTAACGACACGGACTGTAGAATTGGAAGAACCACTTACACAACTCTCGTCGACTAATGAAACATTTATTTCTTCCGAAAAAAATGAATTGCAATGTAAAATAATTGATCTCCAGGATAAGTTAACAGAGGCAGAGTTAAGCAATAATTCAATGAAGAATAGACTGGATGAGCAGCAACAAATGTTACAAAATCTTCAAGAAGAAAATATTGTATTTGATCGTAATGTTTCTGAAATGCAAAATAAATTAATAGAAGCAGAACAGATTAATCGCTCAATAAAAGATAAATTAAATGAGCAGCAATTGGAGATTGAAAAATATCAAATTCAAGAGAAGCAGATAGCACAACTGAAATCTGAGAATCAGAAATTAAAATTTAGTATTGATGATAGTATTGATGAACTTCAAGAACAACTAATAGAAACAAAAGTAATAATTAATGAAAAGAATGATCAAATGTACGAACACCAGCAAGATTCAGATAAATTTCGATCAGATAACCTGGAGGATATTATCAACGAAAAAATGGAACTTGAACGGATGAACAGAGAGTTAAGTGATCAATTGAAACAAGTAAAATTAACAAATGATACAATGAAAAGTAAATTAGATATACAGCAGGAGCTATATATACAAAAGACCTGCGATTTGGAGAATCAAATTGAAAGCCTTGCAGTTGAGAAAAATGAATTTAAAAATATAGTTAGTGAAATGGAAGAGAAATTGAGAGAAGTAGAACTAGTAAACAGTTCATTGAGAAATAAATTAAATGTATACGAAGCAAATGCACTTGAAGCTGACAGTTTAGAAATCACTCCAGAAGATAAATCTGAACAGGTCATTTTCGAATTGCAAGAGAAGTTAAAAGAAGCAGAATCGTATAGTAATTTAATCAAGGAAGAATCAAATGTACGTCAAGTGGAGGCGCAAGAAACGATTGAAGAACAGAGAAAGTATATTGAAAATTTTGCAGTTGAAAGAAATACATTGAAAGATGTAATTCGTAAACTCGAAGAAAAGTCTAAGGAAGCGGAATTGAATAATAATGTAATGAAGGATAAACTAAATGAACAGGAATTCCAGTTGCAAAAGAACCATGATATGAAGAAAGAGATTGAATGTCTCACGTTAAAAACAGAAGAGTTCGAGTCTATGATTCACGAGTTGAGAGAAAAGCTGGCCAATACTCAGCAATGTATTTCAGCAAGAGATGAATTGGATAGAGAACAAGAGAACCAAGTAGATGCGGAAGACGCAAATCCGATATGCGAAAGAAATGAGCAGGACTCTACAACCTCAAAGAGTCCCGGAAAAGAATTGGCGGACAATCAGAACAGAGACGAAATTAATCATCTAAAGAGTCAAATAAATGATTTGCAAAATATTATTCGGGATGTACAGAACGAAAATACATACCTGAAAGAACATGCAGCAAAATCAATATCGGATAATGAATACAACTTGAGTAACGATGATTTGTCGAAGATTATAGATGATTTATCAACTACAAGAATGTCTTTAGACGAAGATAGCGCTAAATTATCTGCGGATCTTATCTTGAAAAATCAGGAATTAGACGAAATAAAGCATGATGTGCAAAGCTTGAAAGCGGGTATAGAAGACTTGCAACAAACTGTACATCTATTAACAATCGAGAACAGCGAATTGGCAAAAAAATTAACAATAGAGAAGGAATGCAACGAGAAATCGGTTATTCAGTCTCAGCAGACCATCGACAATCTTTACGCACGAAACTCAGAGATAATGGACGAAAAACTCGAGTTGGAAAATAAGACAACAAATCTTACCGAACAATTAGAACGTCTTCGCTCGAGAATACCCGATGTGAATTTAAACGAAGAGCAGATAGTTCATAAGTATGAAGAACAGATCCATGCGTTGACGGCAAGAAATACAGAATTATTATCCATTATCACAGATATAACGAAAGAACTTGAAATGTTAAAGGAGAGTAAGTCGCTTCTGTATGGACATGATTGTAAGTACAAGGATATATTAACGGATCTTACGAAGAAATATGAAGATTTAACATCTGAATACAATGAACTTTCTACTGATTTGATGGACAAAGTCGAGGAGAACGAAGGATTAAGACAAGAGTGTGACATTCTAAAAAGTAAACTGGAATTGTCACTGGAAAATAAAAAGAGCATTGATAACAACGATGCGGAACAATTGAGAATGGAGAATACTGTGTTGAAAACTGAGCTGATGGAGCTGAAAACTCATATAAAAGCTTTAACCGAAGAAAACTCGAAAATATCCAGTCAATTAATAGAAACCATAGAAGACTTGGATAATGCACGAAAGGTTAATTCTTGCAACAATACCATGCATCTGTCGACATTATTTAACAATACCGTGATAAATGACACAATGGATAAATCTATATTAGACGATGCAGCCAAAACACAAATTTCAAATCTGCAAGAGGAAGTTAATCATCTCACGCATCTCAATAGAAAGCTTAGCGATTTAAAATTAAGTAGTTGTTCTCAGTGCAGCCATTTGAACGAATTAAACGAAAGCCGACGAATGTTGAAGCTCGAAGTAAAGGTTCTTAATCGTAAATTGGAGAATTTACAGAGACAGTTCGATAGCAAGTCCGCAAAGAGCGATGCACTTATATTGAAGGCTAAGGAAGACGTAAACTCAAGTATATGCAATTTATCTCTTAATGCTAGTTTTTCGGAAAACATGAATATCAGCTATGTCGAAGAGAGATTTCAATCTCTAAATAATGAATTACAAATTGCGAAAGAGAATTATAATAAGTTGTCGAATTTGTACACAGAAAAGTGTAATGAGATCGAAGAACTGCAAAATAGCACTATCACGAATTCAATTGACGACGTGATTTCCAGCACGAGGAAATGTCCAAATAAGACTTCATTAGAAAATATCGAAAGAGATGTGAGCGATTTGCAAAATGAATTCAAAAAAATAAAGGAAAAAAATGAAAGTGTCAAGTCAGATCTTGCAAAGATTATTGATGCGAAAGAATCGCTAGTGAATGAAGTTAATACGTTGAAAATCACTAATGAACAGCTGGTGCAGAAATTGTCAGAAAGTGAAATCGTGCATACTACTGCTCTGGAGAAAGCCGATATCCTCGAAAACGAGGTACAAGATATGACGAAAAAACTACAAGAATATACTGCAAAATATAAAGAGATTGAAAATGCAAAGCTGCTCCTTGAAATCGAAGCAGAAAGTCTAAAAGGAGACAAAGCAATGAAAGAACAAATAATAAATGATTTACGTCAAAGTCATTCCGTTTTAGAACATGAATTAAATTCAGCAAAGAAAGAGAAAAAAGCACTTAACAATGACATTGTTCTTTTGGAGCAAGAATACAAGGAAATGTTAGAGTCACTGAAAGCAATGAATGAAGAGCTAATCAACTCTAAAGCCACTATCTCAGAGAAATTCACCAATTACTCTAGAGAATCAGAAAATAGATTGATGGAACTTGATGAAAAGATAAACAAGTGCACTTCCGAAAACGATTATCTAAAGCAGGAATTGATCAAGCTGCGCGACGTAGAAAATAAATTAGAGAAAATGAAAATAGAATATCAATCCAGATCGCAGCAAGATAAAACATTAGCCGACGATAACAAGAAGCTCAAGAATGAATTGAACGATGCTTCTAAAAACATCATTAAGGAGATTAAGTCTCTTAAGCCTAAAGTCAACACTCAAGAATTCATGGATAAATCGGTGGATGAGCTGTTCCAAATATTCTTGCAAACTATCTTGATGAAAGAGAAGGAAGTACTAAAGACTATGCGGGAGCTGTTCGATAAAGAGAAGCAAAAGCTCGAAGATGAAAAACGGCAGAGTGAGGATGCAGAAAAACGCACGTCAGTGTGGGCGAAAGAATTGGAGTGCGAGACAGAGAAACTTCAGAAGGACTTGTCTGAGCGAGAAATCGCATCCAAAGAATTGCAGAAAGAAATTGCGCGTTTGAAGGAACTTTTGGAAGAGGGTAATCGCGACAGAGAAACGTTGAGAGAGAAGATTAGCCTGCTCGAGACGGATCTCAATAATTTACAAATCGAATACAATAAATATTCCAAGATCGACACGGTGAACGAAGAGGCCATTACTACCGCGCAGAAACGAGAGAAGCAAGCGCAAGAGGCGATAAAGAGTAAAGAAACAGAATTTCAGATGAAATTGAAGTCGGAGAAGGAGATGTACAATAAGCGGGTCGAAGATCTCGTGTGCACAATAGAGTCACTAAAAACGAAAAACATGGATCTAACAAACAACATCGAAGGTCTCGAGGCTAATGAGAAGCAGCTGAAAAACATTATCGACTTAAAAATTAATGAATTAATGAAAAATAATCAAATAATTCAGAAAACACAGATCGAATTCGAGCACCTCTCGGAAGCTTACAACTACTTAAATAAGGAACTGGAAGCAAAAGAGCTGTGTCTCGCGGAAATCAGGGACCTTCTAAAAACTAAATGTGACGAACTGACAGAATATAAAATAAATCTCGAGACAAGCGTGTCCGAAAACAACCTATTAAAGCAACAGATCAGCGAGCGGAAAGTTACCATAGAACAGTACAAAGTGGAAATAGAGACTTTGAAGATGAAAAATAAGAAGGAGATCGACACGATTAAGGATCAACTGAACTTTGAGGAGCTGAGAAATGTCGAGCTGAATAACCAGATAGCCAATTTAAATAACAAGAGCGTAGCCTCGACCGAAGAGACGAACGCGTTGAGAGACGCGTATAAGATGTTACAGCATAAGTGCGCGTCGTTAGAAAGGCGAGTCAGGAATAGTACGAGTAAGATCCAAGCGGAAGAACAAATGGAAGAACTCAAGGACTTGAATAGATCTTTGCGAAATAATTTGGACGGTGCTAGCAATCGGATAGCGGAATTGCTGGCCGCGAAGACTGAACTGATGAAGCAAGTGGTTCTTTTAAACAGTCAATATGACACGGTGTGCAAGGACAATCAGGAATTAAAGGAAGCACTATCGTCGTTCAAGTCTAGACATAACGACACGTATACAGCCTGCGAGAAGTACGATGATCTACTACAAGAAAAAAACAAAATTGCGTTAGAACTGGAAGCAACGAAAGTTCAGTTGAACCAGAAGAACAGGGACATCGAGAATTATATCCGCGAGGTAAAGGAATTGACAGAAAAGAACGCGGAACTCGATCGAGAGTTGGATGAGTTGGCGGAGGTCATTCGCGAACACGATGCTGAAAACGCTAGGCTTCAAGATAAGTTTTACACGTGTCGTGCCGAGGCTGATGAGCTACAAGACAGGATCAAAAGTCTCGAGAAGAATCAAAATTATAAATCACGAACAAGCATGTCAGTCAACAACAGGACTGAAAAGTCGCACGATGATGAGTGCAGTTGCACGACGTTGAAAAACAAGATACGGGAGTTACAGCTGGAGGTGGTGTCGAAGAATGGAAAGATCGCGACGTTGGAGCTGCAAATACGTAGCGGAAGTTTCCCTTATCAAATGAAGTGTACAGAGCTACAAGAACACCTATCGGCATACAATAACAAGGTACTTTATTGTATTTTAATTATCACGAATTGTAAATATGAACTTGATCGTAATTTTATAAATGCGCATTGTTCTTTCAGAATAGTGAGCTAAAAGCGGAAATCAAACGACTGCAGTTGGCCATGTCGCGCATCAGCGCGAAAGAATGCGACGTATGCAAACAGAGATTTGTAAACACGACACATCAATCCTGTCAGACAATGCCGGATAACATGTTGCGATTTTGTAGCACCAGCAGCGGCATAATCGATGTAAGTATATGTATGCAAGTATCTTGGAACTGGAGCAATCGATATTTGTTTGTTCTCAAAATTTGAAAATAAGAGGAAAAAGAAATATACAAATTCAAGATCAATTTTATTTCATTGATTGCTCAAGTTTCACAGTATTATTACATAATAGCATTATCAATTATTAATATATGTTTCACATAAATTTCATGTAATTTTCTTAAGGACGCAATAAGAATATCGAAATTGGAAAAGGAGAAGCAGTTCATGAAGGATGTATGTCGTTCTCGGTCCAAGACTATAAAGGAACTCGAGAAGCGAGTAGAGGAGTACGAGAAGTTGTTGCATTCCAAAAGTTCATAATCTGCAAGAATATTTCATCGCGTTGCCATTGGTATTGACCAAATTATTATTGATTACTATAAATATTAAATTGACATGTAACTTACGGTCTTCTAGTGGCATTTAACAATAACTTGCTCTAAAGTTTACATAACATGTAGAGTATATAAAATGTAAATATCGCTTTTAATGTTAAGACAATATGATATAGTTTTATATTTTTATAATGTAGAAAGAGCTCGATTACTTATTTTGTACACTTGACTACAGATGATAACAATATATTTTTCGCCAATTTTACATGTCTTTAAGATGATATAATTCCTTTAAGATGATATAATTCCTGTGATATAATGAATAATAGTTTAATCAGATAATAGGATATATGTATAAAAATATTTGATCGAATAGTTCTAAAAATTAAATATTAATCACTACATTGTGCCTTCTAGAGAGAGTTTCACACACGATATTTATTTTATATAATTGCAAAAATAATACTACATTGTATTATAATCATTTATAATCATAATAAGTTTTCCAAATAAAACTGCATAATCTTTGTAAAAATCTAGACAATTTCTGAATATAGAGTAAAAAGTGCAATGAAATTTTTATTACAAAATAAAGAAATTTCAATGGAGAGAAATACATTCTTGAATTACATAAAATAAGTTCGACAATCAATTATCAAGTAGTAATATCTGAAAGATTTTTTTATGACAAAAAATGTAATATTAAATTTTAATTTAGAGTACATGTCAAAATTGAATTATTTACATAATTAAGATGTTGCTTAAAATAATATGTAAGAATTTCGTACAAAACATTCCTTGTACAAGTGGAAGCATTAATACACAACTTACTCGATTTTCTAATTATAGGATTTTTTTCTATATATATATATCTTTCTTTAATGCTCTGATGACAAATAGATTAAAGCATGTAATTAGTGCTTTCACTTATATTTCACTTACATTTCGTAAAAATGTGTTAAACAAGTTTTGTATGTGTAATATAACATTTTATTTCTGATATTTTATTACAAATTATGTAATGTTACTTTAGGATTTGTCAAGTTTTGCTCTTTTCGATTTGTATCTCATTATATGTTTATGTGGTCTCTTTGTGGTAACTTTTGTTTGAAACAAATCTGAAACAAAAAAATAATATTGTTACATTAGTAGTATTTAAAAAGTTGAATATCTAAATCGGTATAAAACATTAATTCTATATTTACCTTTATCAGGCTCTTCTCCTACTTCTTCACGATAATATTGCGCATCGTCGTCTTCTTCTAGTTCGCTCTTTTCAGTAGATTCTTTTGCGATTTTTTGTAGAAGCATATCGTTTTCTCTCTTTTTCTGAATTCCTTTCAACGATTTCTCTTTGTGCTCTTGCTTCTGGGCTTCTTTCTTTTTTCTATTTTCTTCCTGCAGTTTCTTTCTTTTCTCCTTCAATTTCTTCCTCTGTTCTCTTTTCCTCTTTATCGCAAGTTTCTCCTCTTCTGTTTTGTGTATAAATTCATGGAAAAGTACTTCACCACTGAGAAGTTCATTTTCCACTTTGATTAACTAAAACAGATTTAGTCAATGTTAGACACAAAGGAGTGAGTATCCATAAATTTATTACTTTTGGTATTAGTTTCGATTAGTTATTTAACCTGCAACGTTATTCTTGGCCCCAGCTCGGATAATCTAATTGCACTCTTAGAATTAGCATAATTCCCTCTAGAAGACAATTTTTGTGATAATGTGACATGACTGCCTTCGTCATCTTCCGCTTCGCTTTCAGACATGGTCGGTTTTGTTAAAAACTCCGAAATATCTTGACATTTAGATAAATTTGGTACTTTAGCTTGCACGATCTTCTTAATACCTCTCGATAAACCCACAGGTACAACTTTGATAGCATAATGTCTGAAGTCAATGGTTTTTGACGTCGTGTTGTAATTTAAGCATATACAACGACGGATTGTGCTCAAATTAACCTGCCAAACGATGTTTTACGAATTAATACTTCTTAAATTGGCCGATTTACAAAATCGTATTTCTTGAATTGATTGTTTCACAAGACTTACAGTGGTCAGGTTTATAGTTGGAAACATATTTTGAAAAGTGGAAGCCATAAGTTTTAGATGCCGTCCCTCCCCACTGAAATTATTTAAAACCAACAAAGGAGAAGTTTTGAAGGCCTCCTCGTACACTAGCTGCTTCTTTAACATAGATATAACATCTCGTGCTAGAGAGAAACTATGTATCTTGAAAGTAAGTGTGGGTCCTCTAGGCAATCTGCAACAATAATTTCAGACTATTATCTAATAAACTTTGATTTACAAGTTAATAGCTTAAAATATTCTTTCTGGCTAGAGACGGTCTTCTGACTTTTTTTAAATATAAGTTTTATTAAAATGTGAATACAGTACTTGCAAATCTTGAGGTACATTCCCAGCTCGGTTTTCGTAAATATGCACATGTGACTAACATGCAGTATGCTCGCAATGGAGACAAAGTCTTTAATAGTATTTTTCTTTCGTTCCTTCAAAGACGAAGCTGTAAAAGGCTCCATAACTTTGCGAAAATCTTTAGTAAGCTCGACGATATGTTCTCCTGGCACGCCACGATGCAGCACAAAGGAATGAGGCGCTTTCACTAACTCTTCCTTTTCCCCTACGTTTATTTGCTTATTTCGCTTTACACATCGACCCTACATAAAACTCGTTTTAATTAGAAAATTAAATCTATCTCTAATATTATATTTTCAATAAATTTGTTACTGTTAAATAATATGCGTGCGTAACTTGTTCATAAGCATTCAATAATTTTTATATTGCTCCAGCACGAATCTTATTAAAAATTTTTCTATTATTAATGACTTATAAATTACTAACTATAAATTACTAATTTATATTAGTTATAATTGCGTTTCTACTAAATAAATAAACCAAATACCTTCTTCTTGCGACCCATTTTTAGGTTACGTTAGGCTAACCTAAAATCGGAGTTTAACACGTGGTCAAAATTCACAAAATTCACGAAATCACGAAAACTTGAAACAAGTAAAATTATAACATCAAAGAGACAATAATTTACTTTTGTATTTTTAATATAAAATAATATTGTCTTTTCTTTTTTCCTCTTTTATTATTTTTCTCTTATGCTCGCCGCCGTTCGCGCACTACTTAACATCTCCCACGTGACGCTTTTTTCATCAGTTTAAATGTGACGTATATAGTATTGTCGGATTGGTAATTTAAAATACAATTACGTACAGGTGAAAACGACGGAAAAACTCGCCGTTTAAAAATATATTCATCACTTAAAAATTTGTGATATATTGAATATAATATTCCGCATAAATTTCCTTTATATGCTAAACGTTTCATAACGATTGATCACGATTGACAGAAAAAAAATCTCGGCGCTCGGCAGTGTTCGGCAGCACTCGGCAGTGCTCGACGGGTTGGCGCGCCATTACCGGGTTACCGCGTCCATTTGTTCCAAGCGCTCACCGACCGTCAAGTACGCAGACAGTGAGCTACGTACATACCGAAACGCACGTATATTTCTTGAGTATAAAATTAATAATTAAAATTGGCAATTTTTTATTTTAAATTAATAAAACATGTATGATTATATGTATAACTTACGTGACTTCATCGACTGTAGTAAATGTACATACATACATCAGTTATATACCGCCAATTCGCAATCATTAATTATCGGCATTATTTTCCAATCATAACTAGTATACATATATATGTATGTATATTTAAAATATTTCGATGAAAAAATGTAAAAATTTTAAATCTTAAAAATCTTAGCAAATTATCAAGAAAATATAAGACAGGTGACACTAATTAAAATCTTAGAAATTAGCAGAAAGGAAATTCTAAAAATTCCTTCAATTTTATGTTTGTAAATTTAAACTGCGAAAGATCAAAGTTAGAAACTTACAAAAGATAAAGAGTATACTAATTAGCAATCAGCATGAGTAGGATAATGAAATAAATGGCACAAGTCCCGTGTATTATAATTTCAAATGTTTTCGCCGCCGCGAATTAATTGTCGTTTCTCTTTCGTTCGTAGCATGAGCAAGATTGATTGATTATTATATCAACGTAATGTACGTGCAAAGATTATGAGATGCTAGAGAATACTTACTTGGATACGATGCGCATACTTGAAATATATTAAAACTGATGCGCTTCACGACTTTGAATGTATAAACGTACGCATATCAAAGCTGTAAGAGTAAGATTTCATTATACACTTGAATCTGTACAGTATACATACACAATCACATATATCTAACGCAAGGAGCGCACGACGTATGACATAATATGATTTAGCATGTGATCTCTTTAACGCAGATGCTTTAGATAGAAAGAAAGTTTGACAATCCAAATGTTATTCCAGTTTTTTAATACGTCGCGCATTTATTTAGCATATTCTCTTGTATATTTTACTTCATGTTCTCATCATCTCGAATCTTTCATTCTCAAAAAGACCCATTAATATCATTTTATTATTATTTTCATTGATGAGGTGTTTTTCTTAAATTTACGTAGACAAAGAATGTGAGAAAAAACATAAAGGAGGAAGATATGAAATAATTTTTTTAGGACCGGTTTTTCCAACTTCTTGGTATGTACATACATACATACATTAAATAATAGTTAAATCATACGTCTGAACTTGTCGAATTTGAAAATAAAACAAAGACAGACGTATGATTTAATTATAATTAGTTAGCTTGGTAGGAAGTTGGAAAAACCGATTCTTCATGGTACAGATTTTTTTATTAATATACAAGGTAACAGGAGAAGTTAATCTTGACCTCGTCGAGTGGCGGATTAAACGACGGCCACACGAACGAATTAAAACACTTCCTTTCTCACTGTATTATGAATACTACGCGAGTAGCGGCATGGCAGCGGCCGGGGGAGGAAAAGGGAGGGACGACGCACGCAATGTACTTCATTGTCTCGAAGCGCGGGAACTCGTTAGGCAAAGCGAACGCCTCTCACGGTGCAAAGTTCACGGCTGCTTCACGGGGATCCTTATCTACCTAGCGCGTGTCTGGGCCCCGCGCGATTTTTTTTACCACGTCGCGGTTACGCCGCCTCGTTCTCCTACCCTCCCAGCCTTATCCCCCGGCATAACGCCTGCTAACCCTCCTCCCTTCCCTCACGTTCTACGAGGGTTTCGCTTGCGGTCGTCTCGCGGGGATAATGCGGTGGATGTTTAACGATCGTCCGAAGCGTCGACGAGCGGTCGCCGCGTTGACAGCGAAACACTTGTGCGCGCCATCAAGCACGCGGGTGAGCCCCCTCCCGTGCTGCTGGCGCAGATGGCCCGCGTTTCAAAGAACGCGGCTCTCGAGAGCCCGCGAGAGGCGCGAATGGAACGCGTTGGCCGTCCATTAAGTGAAAATTAATCAGCATTTGCCGCCGGATGAAAAATACGCGTCATGATATATGGCGTGGAATCCGGGAGTGAGACAATCTTAAACGCCGCGCCGTAATCACGTCTCCGAAACGTCCGTGTTTCGAGGCTGGGAGAGGAGGATGGGAGGCAACTGTTTCGCGAGCTTCAAGCTCGTGTTGCGATTTTTTCGCGGGACGAAAACGTCAAGATCATCATCAGGTAGGGAAGAGGAGGGGTGTACAAAAGATGAGCAGGTCTCGTTAAATCGTTTCATTTCATCTAATTTAATTTCTTTTCCTTATTACGAAAGTCATCGCGACAACGCGGAGAGAGGGGGCGAGTAAGCCGCGGGAAGGCAGGTCCTTGTGGCTGGTCATCAATCAGAATCAGAAGGCGCTCGCTCGCTCGCGTGTCTAATGGCCGACGACGACAGATGGCGCCAGCGGCACCGGACACGCGCGCGCCGCCGCCGCCGGATGCCGAAGGGAAATTAACACCGCGCAGCCGGAAGTGACGCGCGGCCGCTTCGCGTTTGAGCTCTCCTCACAAGTCACACGTCTGTCGCTCCCGAGGCGTCCGTTCTCCAGCCGGCTTTGCCTGGCTCTGTCCCGCGTATGCTCGATTGCTCGCCGATGGGTCCGACGGCGACGGCGACACGACGATGACGCGGACAGGCGCGAATAATAGCCGCGAGACGGCGCGCCGGCTGTTATTGTAAACACTCGCACTCGGAGGTAACGTTTGCCATATGCCGGGGCTAGATAGAAAACCGGCTGTGATTTTTGCCCGGGCGAACGCGCGTCCGTACTTGTCGCCACTTGTCGTGCGACACCCGTGCGATCGGTGGATCTAAACGCCGGGAAACGGCGAGATTCCGAAATCGAACTGACAGCAGATTCAATCTGTTTCACGTTCGTTGAATTTTAAGACCGAGAGAGAATTTTATGACATATATATCATTTGCGTCATTAATGCCTGGCCACGTCAAGTTGGCCGCGGTTCAGAGCTTTTTTTCTTTTCACGGTGGAAGATAGTCAAAGGAGAAAGATAAACGCGGCCGACTTCATGTGGCTAGGTATTAATAAAGCCGTGTGTACAATGCGATATTATTGAAATATGTATCTACTTGTATATAAAATATTTCTTTCAATTTTATCTGAAAATGTAAGATATACCGGTAATTAGGAGCATACGTTTTTATTCTTTAACAATTTTATTCAACTTTTTCTTATTCTACATAAATCGAAAGCGCGAACGATGCTTATTAATATATTAAACTTTGATACTCCATTCGTCAGAATCAAAAGGATTCGTTCTGCGGTGTTACATTGATACAATTGACGCATCTTTATTACACAATCGATCCTATCTATGGAAATGGATTTGCAATCACACGTGGCGATGAACGATCTGCCGTCGCGATCAATTCTCGGATACAATCGGAAGAACGTCGCTGCGCGGAACGTTTCTTGAACCGCGCGCGCGCGCGCGCGAGCGCGAAGGGGAGTTCTCCGTCCTGCCGCGCTCCGTTGACGCTGCCGCCGCGAAGCGGTATAACGCGGCGCGTTGCCACGCGGTGGAACGCTACGGCTACGGCTACGGCTACGGCACAGCGAGACCAGCAAAAACGCAACCTTCGTGCTTGAAGCGAGACGAGAGGCATGCCACGGTGACGGACTCGAGGCGCACCGTTGCACCTGCATCTCTCTGCTGCCCTGGCACTCCTACCTTACTGATCCCAACTGCGGGATACCGAGAATGCCCGCGAGCGAAAGAGGAACGATTCCTCTCTCGCTCCCTTTTAGGGGACCCTCCACACCGCAAAAATTGCGCTCTGCTCGCGATTGTCCTGACGTAAAGGCAGGCTTTATTTCTCGCGACGTTTTATTTGAAAAATAAAAAGAAGATATTTTGAATATTTTCTTGGATAAATGTAATTTATTTAAATTTGCATAAAGATAAATAAAATTCTCGCGATAATACCTTAAAGAAACAGGTATAATATCAACTTAATTTTATTTTTGTGTCGTCGCATGTCGCGACAGAGAAAAAAGATATCGGTCCTAGGGGAAAACTTGAGTATAACTGTATGACCAGACGCAAACGACGAAATTGAAACGAAATGAGTTTAATCAACAGGAAACAAATACGAAAATAAAGATAGATATTAGATATTAACTACTTACTTAATTACATATATCTAAGGCATGACGGAAAATAATAAAAAACTTTGAGTCGTCTAATAAAATTCGAAATTATCGAATAAAATTATTTATAAAGTCTAAGGGAAAGTACTGATTAATATGAGATGACCTCTTACGTCTTTAAATAAAGATAATAGGATTTCGTTCGGGCGTCAGGCTTTTTTGTTGCACGAACACGAGGAACATGAACACGAGCTCGAGCTCGAGCTAGAGCTAGAGCCGGTGCTTCGACTTGTACTAGAGCTGCTATCGGACCGCGACGACGGACTGGAACTCGCGTCGCTCAGTAACGGTTGACGCAGATTCGCTAAATCGCGATACTCGGGCTTGAATAATCGCGTCGTTTTCACGCATCGCGACGGCGAGGGTGGTTCGCTCGCGTCGCTGTCGCTCCCGCTCAACGTCGTTATCTTCACTCCCTCCATCGCGCACGGTTGATCTGGTTCAGGCAGATCGTAGCTGATAGTCCGTACCCCATACATGTCGCTGATGATCTTCCTAGGCCCCGAAGCTTCCTGTGTCTTGTAAACGCGCGTTCTTCTCGGCTTGATCAACAGACTCTTGGGACCAATCTTCTTCAAGCGCGGCTTGCCGTACACGACGCGTCTGGTTCGGAAAGAAGGCGAGTTGGAAGCGTCCTCTTCGAATTCGAAATTAAATCGCGGGTTGATCCTCTCGGTGTCCACCTCGTCTTTACCCATGACGAATTCGGTCTCGAGGAAATTTGCGACGTACAACGGTGAACAGACCGCCTTTGAATCGCCTTCATCCTCGTCGTCGTCGTTCACGTCAACTTGTTCTTTTTTCTTCTCGTAACCGTCGCTCGCGTCGTCGTCGGTCGAGCTGTGCGAGTTGGGACTCGAATCTATCTTAGATATGTAATAATATCGCGCGATAACATCCGAAACATCGATCAACGAATTGTTTTGATCGCGTGCGGAAATTCGTCTCGAAATCGTCGGATCCTTTTCATCGTCCGACACCGACATCAGTTCCAAATCGTTCGCCGATTCCAAAGTATCGTCCGTGTAATTTGCCTGTCAAACAGATTTTTTTCTTAATCGCGAACAGTAGTAGTCGCCGTTAATCTTTCTTTTGTTTCTCGTTATACTCTTAGCTTGATATTTTATCTATAAATGATCCACGTCTTTTATTCGTTAATTTTTGTTTTATATTCGTCAGTTTCATATTATGAAACTTTAAACGATTCATAAGTTTATACTATTTATATATATTTACATAAATTAATATTTATAAGTTTATAAGACACTGCAACGGTTTATAATGTCAGATTTCCAAATTCTACTTATAATTTCACGTACTGTGTAATATAAATATAGAAAATTGTAAAAAGAATAGGGACGCACAATTTGGCATCCTTCTTTTCCGAGTTTAATCGGCTTACCCTTCTGATGGAAACAAATGGGATGTTGACATAGCGCGAGATGGGCCTGTACCACGTGTGGCAGCCGCTGCGCGTATTATGATAGTACACGCGGTCGGGGTAGCTCTTGGATAGGCACTGAATCCAGCCATAGTTTTCCTCGAACTCGCCAAATTGATGCACGCGACACGACTGCGACTTTTGCACACTGTTGTTACAACTGCTGCTGCTGCTATTGTCGTCAACGTCGCAGTCATAGTTCGGATATTCGTAGTCGTCACTGTCCAAGTCGGTAACAGACGCGGAGGAATACATACCGAGACATCAATCGGCAATACTGTGCGACGCGGCGCGGCGCAGCAAGGCGAGACGACGCGCGCCGAAAGCGAGCGCCCGAAACAAAACACGTCCGGGCGTGCGTAAACATCAATACACACATCGGTAATCGACATCTAGCGGTACCGCCGTACGACCACGATCACACACGGCGAGGATGACAAAGAACTCGACGCGAACACAGAGCATGTTACAAGCGCGCAAGGATTACCTTGGCTGCGTTCCGAAATTCACTGCCTGTACTGAAAATTTATAATGTGCGTGACACAAACTATATATATAGATTTGCAGTACTGACAGTGAATATCGGAACGCAGCCCTTATTTGCAGTCCCGCGATAGTGGCTTCAGTTTAATGCGGCTCGTACGAACGCAACGAGCATCAGAACAAGACGGATTAAGATTATCTGATTAATCGAATCCTAATTTTCAATTCGTAATTTTGATTCTCCAATATGCAATTTGATATGGATTTCAATCAAACTCGATTGACTTCATTTACACTGAAAAAAAAATTCTAGTTAAAAATTATTAAGTATTGAGTTCTATTATACGAATAACCAGAATATTTGATCACGCTTACAAGAATTTCTAATTCGTCCGTTTTTAATCAGATTTTTTTTTAGTGTAGAATAAAATTTAATTTATATTTATATTTTTATCTTGAAAGACAATATCATATGAGAAATTTTTATTTTATACATTTATTCTATCACGTAGAATCATTTCCCTAATAATCGTTTACAGCTTGTTTACAGTTGATAGCTACGTGTGCTGGTCACTAGGCCCATCTCGCTAGGCGCTCGCGTTTTTCAGCCTCTGAAAATTTTCCAGAACTTTAAAACCTATAAAACAGGTCAGCAGGCCCGACTGACCGAGAACCGACGGCTAAACTTTTTTATCCATCTTTTTTTCCGGAAGGAACGTCGGGAGAATATGTAATGTAATATGGTCGGCGTGCATCCCGATGCACGACTTCGTATTCGCGACCGTGCGTGCATAGTTTTTATTATTCGCGACGTATCTCGAGAATACTCCCGCGGTCCCGCCGAGTTCTGATTCCCATCTTGTTCCACATCTTCCTCCCTTTTTTTTCACAATAGCCGCTTTTTCCTGAAATTCTTAATCCTGGTTTAGAATATGCAATGAAGACGCATCAGCTGCCACGTGGTTATTCGATACGCGCGGCTGTTCGTTCTTTATCTGGAACAACTTTGGAAAACTAATTATAGCTATTCTTATATATATGTATTCTTTACGTACCTATGTATTCTCTTACCTTGGATGCATGGCTTTCTAATGAATTTTGCAAAAATTCAATGGTAATGGAAATTTATTTTGATAATTTTGTATTAAATATTATTGACAGATTGTTTTAAAATTTGTTAAAAAATTATTCATAAATTTTTCAAGTAGAAAATATATGAAAAAATACATGATGTATTGGGCAAAAAATATACTGTAAAGTCTTAAAAATTTCTTTTGTGCATTTATAAGAATAAATTTCAAAATTTTCAGACGTACTAAACGAATGTATATTATAATTTTAACTTATACATATATAAGATACATTAAATGAATATTACGATTTAGAGAATTACATATAGAATACATAAATTTATCCAGATAAGTTTCGATTCCTGGTTTTAACTCTGATTCATATAACGACAATGAAAATAAACAAATCGAAATATTCTCGTTATTTGCCGATGCGAAATGTAGTCCTCCGCATCCACCTACTGCGCGCGCGACAGAAAATCCTTGTTACAGCTTCGCGTAATGATTTCACGCAGACTGCTAAAGGTTGAGTCTTGTGATTTATGAACAAAACTGTTCTGTTTCTTCGTTTCATTATTAGGCGTTTACACGCAGCGACCTTGTCTGACAGTAATACAGACTTTTATATAGAAGTGGACCGTAGTAAGAATAGTGAGAAGAATCCATTCGCCTCTAGACCTTTCCCTTCGTGATTCATGTTCTCAATAAGGCATCAACCCATGATATTTTTTATAAAAGATCACCCTCGTAACTCTTAAAAATTTCTTTCTACTATAAAATTGGTGCAATGTAAACTTGTATGCTTAAATATCTTGAACAGATTTTTTTACAGATGTAGAATTTTACTTGTTTATTTAGTTCTTGTTCGGAAACTTGACGTTCGTAAAGAAGACCGTATCTAATGTCAAAGTATTTTTTTACCTTTAAATTGTGTTCTTTGCGGAATTACAATTAACAATGTTACAATTGCGGAAAATTAGTGGAAAGGCGACGAAAAGCAAATTTACATAAGTAGATTCAAGAAAGCTCGTTGAGTCGCTGCAAGAACGACATGAAAAAAAAAGGGATCGACGGTTAGGTCTAACATGAAAGATCCTGTAACTCGAGAACTTTTCGGACCTTTGATCACAGGGCGGGGGAGTTCTCTTTTTATTCGTGAATCCGCTGGATCGCGCGCGGCTGTGCGGATATGAAGTTTCCTCATTCTTCTCTGCTCTTTTGCCGAACGGTCATATTCGTGTGCTTCCAGTTTTAAATGTCTGCACCAAGTTCCGAGGACAGTGCCTTGAAGTCTAAAAATAGACGTCAAGGCAATATAATGAATGATCAGGTAAGATCGACCGATCACTTCGCTCCGTTATGATATGCAATGCGGGTATCACTGAAGTATGAAAAAAAAACGAATAACAGAGTAATCTTATAAATCGTACAATTGATGAATGAAAGAAAATTTAATTGTAGAATCATTGTAACTTATCATCGTCAAAATATTTTACATTGAAATATGTTCTTACATATACAAATCATGTATCTCGTTATTGAAGCAAAAATATTTTTAAAATATATTTATAATATTATATTATATTTATATATTTAAAAATATATTTAACCATAAGAATTGATGCAAAATTGGTCATCTCTTATGTGAAATTGTTATAAAATAGAGATAATATTTTTGCAAAATTTGCTACAATATACGTAAAAAAATCAAATAAAAAATGTTAAATAAAATATTTCTTACATATAGCCTTTGACATTCTATATAAGCAGAAAATTGCAGGGGATATGTATGCTGGACGTTAGTACTAATGTTATGAAAATATGCATTAGATTTCAAGCGGTAAGCGTGCGGCATGTTCTTCCTAAGTTATCTTCAATAAAGATAATGCGATAGGCTCCATTTTCGCATTTGCGAGCTAAACGCGGCTTATTCTATTCTCCGCGCGTGATAAGGAACGAGTAGGAAGTACCGGATACGATAAGAGATACCATCGTCGTAATCTTCGACAACGACGGCGCGCAAAAATCCTCTCCGCTCCCCACCTTCCTTCACGAGAGAGGGTTACCTCTTCCTCACGATCGTTCACGCCTGAGTTGTCCCTTCGTCGCGCTATCGCCTTGTCTGCGTTTGTGGAATCTGTCGTGAGGAAATGTAAAAGGAAATGTAAAAGACCGATCGCGAAGAATTTGTAGTTTAAAAGGATCTGCGTATACACGCGCGCGCGGTCGAGAGAACACGACGACGACGACGACGACGACGACGACGATGACGACGATGACCACAACGGCGATGACGGAAGGGTGGAAGGAAAGGAGGAAAAAAAACAAAGCGCGCGAAGAAAAGTATGTATGTGTGTGTGTGTGTGTGTGTGTGTGTGTGTGTGTGTGTGTGTGTGAGAGAGAGAGGGAGAAAGATGACGAGAACTATCGAAGTGAGGTTCGCGCGCCGGTGGTGACGGTGGCGAACGATGATGGTGCCCGATGATGGTGGTGGTTTGGACCGTTAGTTGGCCCCGGCGGGAGCGTTGTCCGGGCACACTGCGCGTTACTATTCCCCGTCCCCCTTCGCCGTTCCTTCTCCTTCTTCTTCTTCTTCTTTTCTTCTTCCTCCCTCCCACCGCCGTATCTCTTTTCTTACACGACCGTGCTCTCCCTTTCTCTCCGTCTATTCTCTCTTTCTTTTTTCCCTCTGTACCTCTCGGTCAAGCTCCCGCCCGCGTTCCCGCGTTCATTCTACCGCGGACTTCCCCGTACCGCGAGGCGACCCTTCCGCGCCGGTTAACCAATATGGCGCTGGTCTGGTCTCTTCTCCTGCCTTCCTTCGGTCGCACCGCGCCGGCGAAGAAACGCGCGGCAAAAAGGCGCACCGCGTGGAATTCGCATTTTGCGCACTTGAATCCGAGCTATTCACTTCGTATTCTCCCGATGCTTGATTCTATCTGAGAAATTTCGCTCCTTCGAAGAAGACATCCAGACTCTCCGTCTACCTTCCATTGATTCAGATCGATTCAAGCGGCATTCGTCAATTGTTCATTTTCTTCATGTTCAAATTGTATCAGAGAGATGCATGATGGCACTGTTTTGCAGGAGACAAAGTTTCGCAGGAGCTATAAAAAATATTTTGACATAATGAACACCGTTCGATATATTTTTATGCACTAATCAGTTTCTTATTTTTATTTGATTACATAATTAAATAAAATGCAAGTAACAATAAAATATACGCTTTTCCCACGCGAGCATATTATCACATATCTCACAAATAATTAATTGTTATACTACTTGCAAAATAACTGCGTGTATAAAATTATGTGAGAGAGGATTTTGTGAATTATGACTTAAGAACTCAGGTAAAATAATGCTTTATGTGTGAAATTCTGGATATCTAAAGAAGTTGTATTGTTCATATTGTTATTATTGTTGGGACGCATTAGACGAACGTTTACCGTTAGTGCAATGAATAGAAGAGAATGAAGGGTTGACTTTTTTATTGCTCATCATATTTAGTCATGAAATGTCACGAAATGTCGTTGTGTCTTTTTTAAAAAATACAGGCCAAAAAGGGTGAAAATAGAGTAAATATTTTCGTCAAAGTACAACAATAGCACGAGGACTGCCTGTCTAATTTTACTTACGGTATTATATGCCCGGAAAACATTTTGTACATTTTAGACCATCCCTTTGAAATTCTCTTTCAAACAAAAATTTTGTATCAATATATTTCTCTATTTAATTTATTTCTCAATTTTTAATAGACTGCGTAATAAAATCAGCAACTGATGAAAACTATTTTTATCAATTTCAATGACCATAATTATTAAAAAAAAAATTGTTTAACAGTGAAAGAGCTTTATTAAATTATTATTATTATAATCGTCTTACACTAGGTTTCAAAGTTTTCTCCTTCATATCCTAGCTCGGGCAACACTTTTATGTATGTACCTGAGGATACTCGTAAAGAGAGATAGATATGATTAGAGCACCAACTGCGACGAACTTAGTTTCACCAGAAACGCGATAAAACGTGCGGCTATTGATCGAATGTTCGTTTCGAGACTGTCGACGAAACGACATTGTTAAACGAACTGAGTGCCGACTTGATCGCTGGGCCAGTGGGTCCCCTCGTCTGCTTCTCCGCGAGGATAACAGTTCACGGGTGTACCGTTCGCGCTAACGTTATCCGCGCCGTTTTAATATCGTATCTCCAACTTCGTCATGATGATCGAAAGTAAGAAAGTGAATACCTGGGTGGGTGAATGCGGCCAAGTTTACATACACAAAAATAATCAAGTCCAGAAATATCCCAAATGCGTCGTTCGACTAAATGTCTCTACAACTCTACAGAGACGTAGCGCACGGACAATCGCGTAACGTGTGTTGTGAAGAGGAAGAATTGAATTTTGCATTTTTTGCATAATACATAATCAATTAAAATTCGCGGAAGACGACTGAAGGGATACGTCGTCCCACTGACATTTGTTCAACGTATAATAATTAAATAACGCGAAAGATTTTTCCGTCAGACTAAATCCAGGATTATCTTTGTGTAATTATGAACTTATGCATATAATTTTATAGACATACGTCCGTAATGATGACAAATTATCGTGCGAGGGATACAACGAAAAGATCTTACTAATGGATACATTAAACTGTTAGGCCGACCGACCAGATAACGATCGCAGAAACGCACTACGCGGAATAATCTCCGCCGCGGCTCACTCGTGCATTGAACCTTGCGATGTGGCCTTGTTAAAGAAACAGCTAACGGGGACAGCTACGACACTAGAGATCGCGATGCCGATATAACGATCCAATTCAAATGTACGCTGCGCCCTTGACACCGGCGCAAATAGCGAACGGTGACAGCGCGAGTTGAGTTTCGATCACACGTGGATGGATACGTCGCGAAACAAGACGACGTCGTTGTTACCTTGACCCTTCATCTTGCCCATCTCGTCCATACGAACGGCCTCTGATCTATCAGGCCGTTTTAAATTTTCTTAAATGCTTTCAGCAACTTTCGCAAATGTAGCGAATTTCCGTTTATTTTTGCAAACGACAATTCTTGTATTGAAAACGCAAAGCTCAAACGTGAAAGTTGACTAAAAAACGTGAACTTTCAATGAAACAAAAGCAAAGCAAAGCAAAACAATTATAGACATTTCTACTTTATAACGACAAGATATACAAAAAGCATTGAAGATACACCGAAGATAAAATATAGTTACTTTTGGATTCAACCACAATTTTCGAATATTTCTAATAATACGTATGGTTAACATAACGATGCATGTAGTTAAGTTAATCATCATTCGTGTTAGAAATATTCGAAAATTATGGTTGGGTTCAAAAGTAATTATATTTTTCTCTTAGTGTAGAAAAAAAAATATTTTGTTCCAAAAGATTACAGAGAAATCACTAATGCCGTTGCCGTTCCAAAGAATAACTTACAATTAGCGGGAAGATGTAGCAATGGCGTGTAAGTAGCCATGGAGGAGTTAATGTAACATTTGATTGAATTTCAATCCATGTAAGTACCTCCGATCATCATCACTTAGGGACATTTTCACATAAAACCGGTGGCGATTTCTTGCTCGACTATTTGCAGGTATCACGCACAGTCGTCACACGCGCCCGTTACAATAGATCCAAATACGCGGCTTGACGAGCTCACGAGCGCTAGTCGAGCTTATTACGGACGGTGGAAGGTTGCCCGTTAGCTGGGTGATACACAAGCTCGGCAAAAGCGCCGGGAGGTGCATCTTCTCGCACCGACGAAAGTAGGATCGCGCTCGATTTTCACTCTCCGTGTTTTCGATTACATAAGTAGCCGCTGAACGCGAAGACGCGGCTTACGGTTTAATAAAACAGTTATGTTCGCGCTTACGCGCGCCGCGTGTACTTTGACGTGCGCGTCGACACCTCCTTCGGGCACCGTCTTCGCGAAGAACGGAATTAATATATCGGGCAACGCGACGCGACGTGGTGATCGGCATTACGCTGCTTTCTCATTAACGTCTCATTGATTTAGCGAATACATATCGAGACAGCTGCATTTGATAAGTCACGCAGCGACACAACGAGCCAAGGAATGCAAAGTTTGATAAATTACAAATTACAAACTGATTGAGGGGATGATAAAAGCTTAAGGGAAATCGCGAATCGCGGGAATCGATGGGATGTGATGGTATACAATATATTGAAAACAAAACGAAATAATGCGCTCATTTTTTGTCGCATGTATCGTAGGATGTAACTTGTTTTCTACGAAAGCTTCCTGAAGGGCCACTGAGATCACCAAGCGGTGGACACTTTCGCTCATCATGTCCTTGGGAAGGTTGAACGATGCATCTGCTGATCCGGGGGATTACCTTACAGTATGCGTAACGCGCGGTGCGACACGATACGTTCCGTTAGAACGATCCTACTGACTTGATTTGCCGGCGTTGGACGAGCAAGTGCAACCAGCTCGAGGCGAGCTTTAATTGCATTAACATTAAGAATCAGAAAATGAGAGAAAGAGAGAGATTTAATTAACCGAAACTAATCATGATTCCATCTTACAGAACATAATTGAAGAAGGCGGAAAAATAATCAGCTGAAGAACTTCTCAATCTTCAAAAAAAATTGACAAGTAAATACTGAGTAAATAAATAAATTGATAACGTCATACTTCAAAAAAAAAAGAAGATATATACATATATATAAAAAAAACAGATTTCTCTATTCCTCGAAAATATGGAGTTGGCTTGGAAATAAGTTTTCAGTTTTACAGTAATACAAATGGAGAGATGTTTTATTTAACTCTGCCATTTCTATCGAATCTAATCGACCTATTTTAAACGTGATTTTATTCGTCAAGGTCTTAATATATTTAAATTTCACATATTTAAATTGGATTGCCGTTCATTCTCAAATTGATCTTCGCGATACACTATACAGAGAAGAAATACGATTAAAATATATTGAAAATATAAAATATGTTAAAATATAAACGCATCCAAATATATCTGCGGGTTTCCTATCGCCACATTACTGATTATTAGTACAGGTACTTCTGAAAGTACCTTCCTTCTCGATTGTTCTTGCCGATATAATTCTTCTGCACTTTACGATTACCCGAAAAAACGCTCTTTTCAAGAATCGATTACCTAGGGAAGTGAACAAAGAAGTCGGAAACCGGCATTCTTTCTTCGACGGAAAGACTTTGCCTCGCCCAAGTAGGCGTGATACTTCGGCTTTTCAGCATGAAAGGATAGCTGGGATTCCTTCTAAGTGAACGATCGTCGGTTTGCCGTGTAAATACTCGACTCGTGCATCTCACGCACGTGCATCACACACACACACACGAGCCACCTGACATGCCTGTCTCATCCGTGAGTGTCTAACGGTGTCCGGGTTGGAACATTCGGCTATTAGCTAACCCCGGCTTGCGCAATTACGATTGCGCAACGCGGCAACATAATCTGTAAAAGTGTTACAGCAGGAGAATAAATGCCACCCGTCTCTTCGCCCCTCATCCCACCTCATCCCGTCGTTCCTCCTTCGTCATGATTCCTTTTTCGGTCTTTCTCCGTCGCGTCGTTCTCGAGAGAACTCTGTCGTCGTTGGAGCGACCAAAGAGCGAGACGGAAAAAGACGGATTACTCTCAAACTCTCACTACAGCCTTGACCCACTGAACCCCGGCTATCGTGATTCTCGATCTCACCGAATCTTTTTCTTTCGCGAGACGACGGATCGCGAAATGGTAGCTCTGATCGCGATCGCTGAATTTTTTAAATCACGCGGCCGACAGAATTTTATAGATGAACATCGATTGTATTTGTAGGAGAAAACGCTAATCGTGATTTTCGTTAAAAATTCATGTAATATACTGATAATATAAATAATGATCTCTTTCTCCTTCATTTAATTTTATTATATATTTATATGCGTGCAGGTGATAGGACAGTTTATTATTTAATTGAATTCGTTTACTTTTCCGCATCGTGACGAGACTCGCTACGAAGCTGTGAGACTCGGTGAAAATTGTATTACCGATATTATCTAACGATGGAAAGTAGCGCAAGGCCGCTTTCTTCTTACTCAACCGACTATTACACCTGAACACTGTAACACGCCGGCGAGCTCTTTCTCTTTTCGAACCGTCGTTCGTCCGCGGAAGCGAGAAATTAATGCGGTCGTCAAAGAATCGTCCCTCGCGAGGAAAAGAAACGCACGGAAAAGTGCTTTTCACTCTCGAATGTCTTTTTAAAGCTGCGGATCGATCTTTTAGAAACTTTCTTGTGCGCGCACGTCAGTTTCTGATTGTGAGACAAAGGGAAACCGCGGAGCTAACGTTTTCATTTGTATTAGAAAGAGATCTCTCTTTATATATTTACATGCGCGACTATATTAAAACTGTTCAAGTTAATCGAGCGAGCTTTTCCTTTCCGCGAATTATCGAATTACAAAACGAGATTGGCAAAATACGCAGTTGTCTCTCAGCATTTCATATTTCGCTACTCGCTTTATCGCAAACTTAGTTTAAAATTAAATCACACACGCGCACTCTTAACGATCCAATTAATTATTAATGCACGGTAGCGAGAGAAATAATAAGTTATTACGCTTACACTAGCCACTTTAAACTCTCTTACATTAACGCTTACATTAAATTCGCCAATTAACAACGCGAGCTTCGTATAAGAAAATTATTTTTTTTTACGGCTATCAGATTCTCAGGTTGATTCAACCTGTTGCAGGTTTTATCGCAAAGTTCGAATAATATTACATATTAATCTTGTTTTCGGGTGAAAAAGGCTGAAAACGCATGCGTCGGGATGCGTGATGCTTGTTATTACACGTGTCTCGTCCGTAGTAACGGGATAAGGAACCAAACCGACCGGCCTACTTACGCACGAACGTTCACGTACATTGAGCCGAGTCTGTCCCAAGAATCGCCTTAAGATCCAAGACGCGCATGAGCGCGACGCACGTAATCCCGACGATTTACAGTCGAAACACAACGGACAACTACGGTACAAACCACCGACTATTCGCGATACGTCGCTCTATCGTGGATTGATGAAAAGAACATAAATGTATTAAATAATTTTTAACAATTTATACCTTTTTTTTCCACGAACGTTGATACCAACGTCATTGAAAAGAAATAACAAGATTTCTTATTTTTATTTGTTATTATTACTTGTAGTGATAAATTATTGAAATTATTAACTGGATTATGGATACAGGTATTTTATAAAAGACCTATGTATTGAAAAACATCACTTGTTTGTCAAGTAGTAAGATTATCATGTACATATGAGAATTTTTTGTTCCGTTTAATAAAATTAAGTAGATTAATATTTAACACAGGCAAAGAAATGTGCGGAATAAAGAAAGGAGAACAGCGTATTAATTAGACTGATTTTTTCGATTTGAAATTGTTTTGTAAATCGCTGTAAAAAGGTGCTTAATTATTTGACGCGAATCGCTTCTTCAAGATTCGTCCGGCGAACATCCAGACCAGCCGACAGGTACGCGAAGGAATTTCGCAATTTGCTGAACCGGCAACGTAGCGGCTAACAAGAGCGAAGTTACGACGCTCGCTGGCTCGTTGAAAACCAATTTTAGCTTGTCGCGAAGCCGCAGCTAGAAGCAAAAAAGGGACGGCCGTCGATTCCCTTCGATACTTAATAACGCGGCCGACATTTCTGCGAGTGTCATTTCTGTCGGATCTCTCCATTTTTTTCTCACACCCCAGTCGTAAATACCTCGCATTATTTTTACCTCGAAATTGTTACGAGATTATTCCCGACAGATTTATGGTATATATATGGTATATCTTTGCGCGCGCGACCTTTTTGCTACCGGATATTAACATATCTTATAGAGGTACGGCATGCAGGAATTTATGTTTCAATTAATATCACCTTAGTATATATTCGACGTTTATCATCTACTTAATATTTCGGAGACGATAATAATTTTGCTTAAACAGATAAATTTTTTATCAATAAATTTGGTTAACAGGGTTAATATCAAAAATATCAAACGAGATGTTGAGGCAGACGTTCTTCTTCTCATGCGATACATAATGCCTCTTCGAAATTAACAGATATTTTTAATTTATTCTTTGAGTCCCAAGCTTCTTTTTAAATTCAAAAACCTCTCGGATTTCTTTGCTCCTCACACACAGATTTGCTTCTGTTAACCCTCTTTGATCGCCCTGCCTTTCATACGATAGCACACTCTCTGCCGCGACCTCGCTCCTGTTTTGGACGAAGGTTCGTCGACTTCGACATTGAATTTTGGTGCCCGACAGGCTTTCGTTTCGTAACATCGTCACGTGATTTCACCGCGTGTGCTCGTGATACTGGCCGCGTGTATAAACGCGCATACGTGGGCTGACTAAACGCCTTATATACTCCTCTCTCGTTCTTGTCCATGCATTCGAATCTCCTATTACGCCTTCGGTTTCTCTCTATATAGCGTAATCGCGAGTGTGCGCCTCGTAATCTTCCCTTCTACGTATTCATGTTATTACGTGCGTCGAAAGTAAAAGATTTGTCCAGCGCAAAAATTCGATTAGCGCAATAAATATTTCATTATTGCATCTCATTATACGGTCGTACGCTTGAATTATTGCATCGTATATCATAACGCTTATTTCAACAGTGAAACAAGAAAGAGATATATATATCCTATTAAATTATTATTTCGTAACATTAATAAACTGGCCGAGCGTACGTGCGTGATTCCGCGGATTACGCTTACAACGGGCATGACTAAGAGCGCGTCATTTCTCACGGATTAAATCAACAGAATACTACCTCGCGAAGATTTGAGTTGAAGCTACGCTTAATAATGGAATATACCTAATTGTCTTGCCAAGATTTTCGCGGGCTCGTCGGACACGAGCCAAAATTACATTTCGCAAGGTCGACTCATGCGTTTCGCTAATTTATATAACGAATCTACCGAACGAAAGAGATATCGCACGGCGTTCTCGGCGTTCTCGGCGAGCGCGAGCGTGCACGGAACGCTCGAGACCTTCACCGTGGAGATCTTGAACCATAGCCGGCGCACCGAGACCGGAGACAGACCGGTACCAAGATGGCGGCCGTGGCCGAGGAACGGACGAGCCGCAGCCTCGGCGATTGTGTAATGGCGGCCTGAGCCGGGGTCCCGCGAGAGAGGTGAACGTCCTGCGAGGCTCGTACCCCCCCCTCCCTCCTTTCTCTTCTTCTCTCCCTACTCCTGCGGGACTCCTCTTTTTCCTACCTCTTCACTCTTTTTCTCTCGCGGACTCGTCTTTATCCTCGCTACCATGGGGACGATGACGACGACGGCCAACCGCGCTAGCGAAGGCTACGAGGCTCGTTGAAGCGAACAAGTGCGCTACCGCGACTGACGTGGAACCTCATTTCGGCCAGGTGTCATCGCCCTCGCGTAGGTAAACAGCGACCACGGCAGTTTCCCCCGGACCTAATTCGGGGCCGCGGAATGGTATTCCGAAGATAAATGAGATGTCCCCCACGATGCTTTGCCTTTCACGACGACACATCATGCTCTTTTCGCTGTTACTAGCGTTACCGCTCTAGAATCCTCGACCCGCTCTCCACAGAGATTTGGTTTTAATCTCTTCTCTGACATTCAAGTTCTTACGAAAGAAATCTGATTGCTCGATGATATCTATCATCCATGTATCGAATATATGGAACACGTGGCGCTATACTTGAAAATATTTAAACATTTTTACGCATTTGGCATAAAATCACACGAGCATATTTTTGTAATACTTTATTTTTCTTATTTTAATTATATTACTTTATAATATTTTATTTATTTTATTGTTACGCGTATATCCAATAACCTAATTATTTTATTTATTCGAATACAAAAAATTGTATTGTACGTCAAAGAGTATTTCATTCATTTTAAGAATCTTGCACTTAGTATTTAAGATATCTCTCGTAATGATTTTTGCAATAATATTATTGAAATTTTATTCAAATATTACGCTAAACAAAACCATCGCTTCACGTAAAAATTTAAATCTCAATTCAGATTTATTTCAATTTTTTTCTTATTACAGTTTATTCCTCTCTTTCGCGCGTCTGAGTATTCGAGATATCCAATTACCTCGACGGTACTGAACGCGTGCGATCTCGTTGCGTCATCGGATCTTACGTTAAACCGTGATTATTTTCATCATCAACTGATGCACGCGAGGACTTGCATCTGTCTTCGTAGACAATTTATAATTAACATCTACACGTGTCTGACCTGGACGGAAAAAAACTGGCGCATTTTTCCGCAAGTGCATCGCGCACATTTATTCACAATGTAAATGTAACTTTGCGCCGGTGCTATTTTAATTTTGATTAAAACCGCGGAACCAAGCGTATTACATTTTACGCATCGTGATTTTACGCACTCGGCTATAAACGTTTTCTTCAACATCCCTCACTGTGATTGTGAGAGAAAAATATAGTTACTTTTGAATATTTCTAACACGAACGATAATTAATTATATGCATCATTATGTTAACCATAATTCGCGTTAGAAATATTCGTAAATTGTGATTGAAGTCAAAAACTATATTTTCCTCTCATTGTCAGTGCTCTATTGCTCTATCGATCGGCGTGAATAATTCGGCGTAGCAATTTTTATCCGCCGCGCCGCCAAAAAACTGCCGTCTCGTGTCGCGTTGTGCGTCCGCGTCGTCGCTGATGAAAAGTGACGGCTCGCTTCGCGAAAAGTGGGCTGATGTCAGGGAAAAGCTCTCCGGCGCACTACAAAATGGCGCCGGCGCGTTTCACGGCATGGAATCTGATATTACCTCACTACAGCCGTGGCAGTGACAGTGGCCCTCTCTCTCTTCCGTCCTCCTCTTTCCTGCGCGTCCTCCCGTTGTCGTTCACTCTTTCTTCTGCCAAGCCTTCCTTTCCCATCTCACCTACCTACACCTAGGCTGTACCTGTCACGTCGCCACAAGGAAACTATAAAGCGCTAATTATAGTACGTACATGCGGTAGCCGTTCGGAACGAAAATCCTGGAACCATCACGCGAGCTAGGCCGCTTCGCGGTGTACTCTCGTAACCACGTGGAGCGATTATCCTCACGCAATATCTAATCCTTTCCTGATCCTAAAATCATCGAGCTCCTCACTTTCAATAATGACAAAAGTATTCAGAATAATACAAGTACTACCAAGATATTCCACTTAAAATCCGTTCTGAAAAAGAGTCTTTTCAATTAGACGGTTTGTTTAGAATCATTCACGATGATCGTGATAATTTTTTTCATCTCTAACGGTGCTAAGAGCCGTCTCTCGAATATGAAGAATAATATGAAGAACGACATGGACGTTTTCGGTATGAAAAGAATTCGAACGCTCGTCTCGACTTGGTGTGACTCACAAGTGTGCCGTGCGTGAACCGCAAGCCCGATGAAATAATCGCCTCATCCATATTTAAAAGCGAGTCTTACTGCGAAAATTGTGTCATATTCCTTACGGTTACGTCGCGTCGCGCGAAACATTCCGCGTTAGGTCGAGCGCCTCGCGGTAATCTGCGGATTGAAACTCCGGATTCTCGAGCGTCGTAAGTAAATAAGCCATGGTTCGCGTTGGGGAATACGTTGCAATCCCATTTCAAAGCATGGATATTGCGCGTTATTATTCATGCTATCACTCCTTAGTCTTTATGAGCTGACGAGGGGCGAGAAGAGTTTTTACACGCGGTCGTGCTTCCTTCCGGTTGCGGCCGGTAACGCGATCATACGCACACGAATTGAACAAATGAAGGAGTTCGACGCCAAGTCGATCAAACCATTTTATGATTATGATATTTTATTAATATGAATATTTTTGCTTTAAATTAGAACTGCTGTTCGACGAAGCGCACGTTGTTGGAATTTGTGTTTCTAATTCCAAGTACGGAGAGTCGATCGAAAAAATCCTGATCCAGTTTAAAGGTAAACAAAAGCGGGAGATTTTATCATGCAAGCAAACACGACGTAAAAACGCGAGACGTTGATGTAATTCGCGACAATGTTTACAACAGTCGTTGAAAAGATTCATAAGCTCATTAATGTAAATTTGCTAAATGACGTGGATACCATTCAACTTAATAAATATCTCTCGGTAGACGGCAAAATTAATTATATAGGCTGTAATTAAAATTATTCCAAGATTTGTTTAGCACACTTAATTAATTTACATACATTTTTCTCTTTTTATTTTGAGCTTTGAATAACTTCCGATAATTAAACTTCAAACTTAATAGATATACTATTAAATAGATATATTATACAGATAGTATTATAGTAAAACATAAAAATTGAATACAACTTAAGATTTGATTACGTGCTTTTATCTTTCAAGTTCAATTCGAGAAGAACTTTTCCTTTCCGATCACTTGTAACAGAAATAATGAATTTTTCGGTCCTTGTTAAAGAAAAATGGAGTATAGTTTAATTTAAAAAGTTTCGTCGTGCAAGTATTTCGTGATTTCGTACGTTATAAATTAAAAATGTAAATAAGCCAGAAGATTTCGGTTTAAGGCACGTAATCAAATCTTAAGTTGTATTCAATTTTAATGTTTTAATTTAATAGTATCTATTAAGTTGGAAACTTAATTATCCAAAGTAACTCAATGCTCAAGGGTAAAAATATATGTAAATTAAGCGTTCTAAACAAATGTTGTTAATAATTTTAATAACATCTACTACGTCGTACCGCTATACACTCGCGGTCGGGGCGCATCTAACCGAAACGGACAATCTGCAGGCCAGCTCGCGAAATAATTCCATGAGCGGGCCGGGCCCAAGGTCCCGCGGGACACGGCGAGAATGCCGCTGGGATCGAGCGAGAGAACTCTCGAGGGAAAGAAACGGGATCAGAAGGTCACACCGCTGAGCAAGCGCGCAGTTGCTCTCGGTGCTCGTTAAGGATCGTCGCGCGGGGCGGGAAGGGGAGGCCCTCGCGGCGCGCACCCCGTTGGTACTCGTTCCTCCATACCGCGCGGCCCTTTTCTCGAGGCCCGTGCTCGCTCTCTCTCTCTCTCTCTCTCTCCCTCTCGCAACACGCGGATCCCGCGCGGAGGGACGCGGTGCGTTCCTTCTCGGCGCGGTAGGTGGGTGTGTAGGACATAGCGGACTCCCGCAGTCAAGGACACGTTCCGCTTGCCCACACAATCGCGTCTCGCATTCACCGTCGCGTTCCGTCCCGTCCCGCCCCGGCGCGGCACGTCGCGTCGCCGCGCTCGGCTGCACCGGCCGCGCCGGCCTGCGGTGCGTGCGTATGCATGCGTGCGTACTTGGCCGAGGGTCGATCTGCCCGCTCGTCGTCGCCGTTTAATATTCATTAAAGTGAAGGATTAAAAACCGTGTAACAGTTAAAATTTAATTGGCTCTCTATCGGGATTGTTTTTAACATGATGTATAAACTTTAATATCGTGTATTCTAACATGACAGATATGCAAATGACATAAAATAAATTCTGTTGTATTAATTATTGGTTGGATCTTGGATCTTGTTTTACTTTGTTTTGGATGGTATACAAGTGAGGCTATTATATACATATATCGATAAATATAGATGGATAGACTAATGGAAGATTAAAGTAAAATTGATTCATTATATGAACACATATAATTATTTACATATTTTTTCATTAAGTACGTATAGGAATAGGTATGATACGTGAATACGTGACTGAAATATTTCCCGTCCTATTATTTATGTAATATTATGATATACAATCTATTAAAATACCATGCATGGCTCCTTCTCTTTGCATCAATTTATATAATATTTAATCTTATAAAAATATAGAAAGATCGAACATGGACTTTATTAACTTTGTTTAAATTATTTGAGAAGCCACGTGGACGTTTGATAAAGCGCTCTATTTTATTTCGAATATTTCATATTATGCATTCTTTTTATATGAATAAATAAATTTCTGAACAATTTGAACGGTATTCTCAGTGAAAAATAATCGACGTCTTCGATTGTTCGAAAGGCAATCTACGCAAAAAACATCGATTCAATGTCGATATCGATTAGACGAATCATTTCCTTCTGGATCTATTGCGCGCAGGCAGTTGTAAAATTTCATTGTTCATATAAATTTATACAGATAATCGAGCCACGTATTTAATTAGGGCCACGTTCACCGATCACGGTCACGGCTAATATAGTCTAAACTACGCGACGATTAAAGTTAGCAGGGTTGCCACGAGATGTGAAAACTTGGAAATTTTAGGTTATGACTGGTTATGACGTAGATGGTGAAATTGGCCCTAGGATTGTTAACCTGATTCGCACAGTATCGACGTGAATTCGCGACGTGAGACACGGAACGAGTCGCTCGCAAGCGACGCGTTTAATTAGCAAGTATCGCGATTAACTCCGTGCTCCAACACTGCTAGGGTGGACGTGTAACGCGTTGTCAGTGATTCGCGTTGGAACGCGTCGCTCGCGAGATCGATCGGAATCTATCAATTCATCAAGTAGACAACAGAGCGACAATCATACATCGCATTCCGCGGCATGTAACTTTATTTCTTCATTTATCGTCGGTGTTACAATACGAAATGCGAATTGTTCCGCTAGATAAATATACGCGATATTTATTATTCGTATACAATAATAACATGTGCCGCTTATCATATATAGGACGGAAAATATGTACATACACATCATATATGAAAGTGCGACAAAGGGCCAACGCGTATATACGTCGCGACGCGACGAGCGGCAGCGTGAAGTTGGCCGCGCGATTTCAGCTCCCTCCTGCCCCAAGCCGTTACGTTGTTCGTCCATTGCGCGGGTGCCGATCGTAGTTTCGCGCCTAATTACATCTCTCGCGCGCAGTGCCTTTTCGTCGTAATGTAATAAAGGGCGTAGTACGGTCGCGTGCGCTCAATGTCGGGAGTGTCAAAGAGTGTCAAAGTGCGAGCAACGAAGCTGACCGTGAGAAGGAAGCCTGGGAGGCCGCGGGCGACGGTGGAGCAACCGGCAGGTGAATAATTACTTCATTTATTACATTTCATCCGTAGAGTTAATCATCACGACGCGTCGATTCAATTAATATCAATTTAAAGTATAATCGATATAAAATATTTTTGATATGTTTACCTTTTATATTGATTCGAATTTGTCATACAAGAATTTTTTAATCAGGTTTTATACAAGTTTACATTTAATAAATATATATTTTAAGTATGTGCAATAATTATTTTGTGAAATATTAATTATCTTAGCTATATTATATAATTTGGATCGTTTGTATTTTTCAGATCATCTTGTATAACAACTCCACTGTTGCGCAGCGTCGCGGTGAGTCTCAAGTTTATTATAATCTGGAGGAATGAATTTCGGAAGATTATATTTATATAAGATGTATAAAATAAAATAGATAAAAAAGAATTAAAAATCCAATAATATATTAAAAATATCTTTAATTAAAAGTTAATTCGTAACATAAAAAATTCGAAATTTCGAATGACAATATGGATCACGAAAATATACAGTATTATTATTTTAAGCAACTTAATTTAAATGTATTATTTCGTTTTATGATTATTACGTGTTTTCAAGAAATTTAAATAACGTTAAATAAGGATGTTGTAAATATTAAGAATATTATTGGAACGAAGAACATTATATATATAAATATAATATTTCATATAAATCTATTGTACGTATGAATATATGTGTACCGTAAAATGAATGGACGAGGACAACGTATGATATAAATTTATCCATAAATTATATTATATAACTCGATTTATTATGCATACAGAAATGCATATATACAAAACTCGTAAAATAGAACTCCGTATCATGGATCATTAACCGGTTTTGTTATTTATGGACGTCTTCGTGTGCAACAAGATATTAATTACAAGATGTAGATCTTTTAAAAGAAATTTTAAGTCGTAAACATAAATACGGCAAACCTATTAATGATAATACGTATTTCGATAGATTTAATATTAAATCTACTATAATTAATTAAATTTTCGAGTTAGATTAATGTTTAGCGAAATAGCAAAAGTAAGAGTAAGAAGAAGTAAAATATAAATAGTCTTAGAATATAAAACGCTTATTTAATTTTATTTTTTCATAATCTCTTAAAAGAATTAAGTGTCATAAGATATTTAAATCGTCTCATCTCGACGGGATAAGATTCGTACGTTTATTCTTAATTTTTTCTATCCTATTTCATCATAGTTCGTGATATGTAACTTGTCTTATGTCATTTGCAACAAAGTAAAATGAAGAACGTGAAATTTGATAAAAATATTTTGTCATAAAATAGAAAAATTTTTTAATATAATTTTCATAGTCAATCAGTTAAATTCCAGCTATATTCTTACAATACTTGAAATAATATTTCTAAAATTATTCGGATAACAGTAGCAATGTAATAGCGAGAGCTAGATTGTATTTATATCACCATGAAAATTCATGAAGATATGTATCAAGAGTATGAAAAATTCATACAGGTAACAATACTACGCGTACAGGAAACCTATTAGTTATTTCGGATCTCACATTATATCTCATCAGCTATTACGATGCGAAAGCATTAAAGAAAATGATTAGAAAAATGATTTTTTTAAATTAACGTGTTATAAAAAGAGTGATTTAAAATTTTAATAAGTCACAGGAATTTTTTAAGCAAATCTTCGCGCATTATTAGGTACATACAAGAGCGTGCCAGGGATAAGTTTATTTTCGCGGCGTGTCATATATCCTATGTCTTCACCCCGTCCCTCTTATTATCGTACGGCGAATAGAATTACCATGCCTGCGCATAGCGTAGTACAAAGTACTACAAAGTCGCGAGCAAATATACCGCGTGCCGCCGCTTCAGGGACACGTTTACCCTCTATCCTGTTAGAGCGGGTAGGAATGCCGGTGCGAGACGCTCTCTCGTTGGCAGGATTCTCACGATGCCGCTTCGCCGCGCCGCGCCGCGCCGCGCTGCCTCGAAGATCCCGATCATTCTCGGATCCATTAAAACGAGTCGGCGGCGAGCGACAAAAGAACTCCGCGGTCGTCCGTTGCGCGAAATACCATGCAATTTCGTGGCGAGTCACTCGTCGATCCTTTTTCCTTCCCGCGTCCTTAGGCGAATATTACCGCTCTCGGCCGCCGAAGGTACAGAGCCGATGATAAGCAGTTTCCATGGAAGTTACGTGCTTAGTATCACGCATTCGTAATCACGCATTGTGCGATACTCTGTGATGATATCAATTTTATCTCTACATATGTACAATAAGTGATCAACACCAATTATGGGTATCAATATTATACAAGTACCGATTGAAAATTCACATATCACGACAAGACGCGTGGGGAAAAGGAGAGGAAGGAAGGTGGAACTGGTGTGGTAACGCGTGTGAATATAATTTGAGAATTATTTCGACAGCAAAAGAATAACAATTATTATAGACAGTTACTTAGACATCGCGTCATGTTATTTTCATTGTTACACGATCACGAGAGAAATTTGATATTTTGCAGTTAACGATCGAGATTTATGGGAAGAGAATCGACTGGCAAACTATAAAAAATACTATCCTCAAGTACGTTCCTAACACACAGACAACAGTCTCCAGGATACGTCGACTATTTTATCGATAGCACAATAATGTGAAATTAGTCGGGGTGGCATTATCGTGGCATTATCGTAACAAAATATCCGAATAGCAATATCGACGTAATATCGTAGAAGTAATAAGTCGACGGGGAATAGGCAGGAATAATCGCACTCTAAGTGGAAAATGGCGTCACGCAGGAGTTATACACGTGGGGGGGGGGGGTTGGGAGAAGGGGGCTGGAGAAGGAACGGGCGAGAAGAAGGGAAGGAGAAGGAAGACGAGAAGCGATCGGCAGAGGAATAGAGGACTGAAGGAGAAGAAAGAGAGGGGGCAGAGGAAGTGAAGCGAATTAGCGAAGGTATACGACCGAAAAGGAGGCCACGATCGTTCGAGTAAACAAGTGTCTTGGCCGCGGCTCGCCGCTCGAGAGAGACCAGTTCCACCTTCCTTCCTTCTCCTTTTCCACGTCTTTCTTCTCCTTGTCTTTTCCCCGAGTCCTGTCGCCGTGGCCTTTAGTGCGTACGCGAGAGGTACGCAGTTCCAGAATTACACACGTTACCATTCCGGATACCGCGATGGCCGTTGATCGCCACGCGGAATTGTCGTGACACGGAATGGATATATAAATGCATTAAGGCAAGCCGGCCGGCCGGGCCGGGCCGGGCCGGGCCGGGCCGGGCCGGTGCTACTTCTTGTCGTCTTGTCAGAGCGAGCGCGTCGCACGAAGCTACGAATTTACTGTCTTCGCTGCTTGAAATCATGTTTTACGATCATGAAAGAAAAAAATCATCAGACAAAGCTACCAGTCCGGACGCGAAAAATCATACCTATCCACCGTCAAATAAATGTACATTTCTTTTTTCCTTTTGAATGCATTTCCGTTCGCTGCACCACGCTCGCTCGATCTGGAAAAAAAATTCGCACGCTAGGCAGGGCGTCGTATTCGGCTAAAGAAATGAGATTTTTTTTGACCGACATTTGAGTTTTATAAAATACAATGACTCAACGCGCTGATAGTATGACAAGCGCGAATGCAAAAATCGCCTGTGATTCATCTAACAGCTGCTATGAATTCAAGATTGAAGCGGTAAATCAAAACATCGAGTGTGGTTATTTATGCAATATTGCATCACAGAGCGCGATAGCAAGAAACAGCTTGCCGCGATTTACGATATTTATAAAGTTATTCCGGCGGCTTCCTTAATACATATAATAAGCCAACTTTTTCAATAGATAATGCCCGATCTTTCTTCGGTCCAGTAACATATGAGGGAATATATCCTTAACGGTTAGCTTATAATCGGCCCGCTCTTAACCCCCGTTACACGTTACAATCCAGGATTTAGTCCTGCCGAGGTCATGCAGGGAGGATTATAGAATTGAATCATTATCCGGTTAATGAAAGTCTTCATGCGCAGTAACCTCGGCATGAAGAGCGGATAAAAAAAAAAACGAAAAGCCCGTGCCGCTGCGCGGCTCACATGTTGCATTTGGCTTCTCGAGCATTTGCATCAAACGTGATTTCTCTCCCCCCTCCCTTCTCTCTCTCTCTCTCATACACACATTCAAGATCAAGGCTCCGCGATATTAGCGCGATTACCGCATAAGAAAACAATCTGGGTTAGCGCGGAGCATGTGTATAATGTCACGCGCGCAAAAACGGAGCGTGTGGATATCTGCGTGCGTGCGTGCGTGTGTTTCCGCGCCAGTATATTCGGCATACACATGTGTGCGTTACGTACCGGCCATCCGAATGCCGATACCGCTCGATCAGATCGAACGGCTGGCCGATCGAGTCTCGGCCATGTGAGTCAGTAAGACGTTTGCTCCGCATGCCACACCCGCGGTGCATTGTATACATTCCGTTTGTCACGCCGCAGTGTAGCAGGAGACGTATTCTTCAAGGTTTCAATGATCATTTTTCCCGCGAGATGAAAGATTGTCTCGCGGTGAAATGCTTCACGTAATACGAAATTTTTTTTTTATTTCTCTTGAGCTTGACCTTTTATCTAAAATGTTTATTTTCGCAAAATCAGACTTGGCGCTTCGCTTTTACGCTCCTATTTAACGACAGGTAAATTCATACGATTATAAATAAATAATTAAGGATAAAAAATTTTATTAAGCATAAATTACAAATAAATAATATACATATATTTTCTTAGTACATACGTATATTTTAAAATCTAAAGCAAAAATCGAATAAATTCGATATTGAGATCGACAACTAGATAGATATAGCTGTCAATTTGATATCTCGCACGATGTCGTTAGGAAACGAACGAAATATTTTACGATGAAAAAGCCTTGACGTGCTCGTAGCCAGTAGACATTAACTAATTTTATATCTCTATATTTTACACAAGGTTAAATAATAAGATACCGGCTCCGAGCTCATATGCGAATGAGAAATTGTCGTTCGACGGTATTAAAATCACATAATCTAAGGTGGTGGCACGACAGGATCTTAGCCGTCTGTGCCGACGGGAAAACAAGCCGGAGATATTTACTACTGTAGGAATTTCCCGTCGCGCGCCGTACTTTCAAGATCACGGCAAATACTGTTTTCTCGGCGTGTCGTTCTCCCTGGACCCTGCCATTTCTTCTGCCGCGGCAAGACGTTACAATAAAACGTAAATCTTGCAAGAGAATATACCTACTCGACGCGACGTGACGCGATATCATTCGCAGACGTATAAATTCTAACGATCATGGGACCCGGATGCTACGCGCGAGTTTGCACACGCGCGTGTGCGTGCAATTTCACGTGTCGCGCACATACAGCGGCGAACGGTCAAGGCCACCGCGCGTTCACGTCGACATTCGCCGCGTGTGGAATCGCGAGAAAGCAGTTCCTCGATGTTTCCCGATCGCGCCTCGGTCTCTAGACTTGACCTTCGCTTTATCAGGCTCGCCGAGTTGCGAGTTGAGAAGAAACCGGTGAGCGAGAGAGAGAGAGAGAGAGAGAGAGAGAGAGACGAAGGGTGCGACTACGCAAATTTGTTTGTCATTACGCGGCGACGAAATCACTCGCCAATTGATAAATAGGGCCGTTGCCGTCCGGCGTTAATGACGTTTTGTTCTGACGTTAATCGCGATTAATGTCGGTGAGATTTCAAAGGCTCGTTTCCAGCCTTGGATACTCCGTTTTCTGATCTGCGTTAGTCAGTCGTGAATGCGAACGAGCGTTACCGCGATTTCTCGGTAGAAACTGCCTTCCTGGTTTCTTATCTCTTTCGCACAATCTCGCAAAATTGTCCCGCGAACTCGCGAACCGTCGGGTCACGCCAAATTACGGTAAATCCGCGCGTTTAACGCAGACGACGACGCGATTGTCGTCCGTCTCGCTATTGTCGTTTTAATTACTGTCGTCGCGGTCTCTCGGTCTGAGCTATCGTGCACTCGTGCGATGAAAGATGGAATTAGAGTTACGGGGGGGAAGGTCTCTCTCTCTCTCTCTCTACCCCTCAGTGTGAACCACGTGAGAAAATGCGTGCGGACGAAATGGTAGAGAGTCAGCGCGCTGTCGTGACTATGCCGGCTTTATCCTACCTTGCCGAGTTACGCGAGCAGAGCAACAACCGATGGCAGAACTAGAATTACGTTCTAGGCAGCGATGAACTTGGCCCAAGAAACGGGAATGAAATTACTGCTATTGCGCGCTCCCGCGCTTTTTGCCGGACGACGCACTGCTCGACGGCTGTTTTATAACGTTTCTTACATTACAATAGACCATTCAGCCAACCGGGAACTTTGTACCTATCTAATAATGGCATGATGTATTCGCAATAAGACACGTATAACATTGATCTTTTAGTAATATTTAGCATTATTATAAATACGTATATATAAAATATGTCGTTTTAAACATTATTTAATTAAATTGTTAAGTGATATTAAATTACGCAATTTTTAAGTAATAGCTCTGATTCAAAAACATTTTTTAATAATATAATTGTCACACATATATATGTATAGTTATTATACATAGATAGTATATTGAAAATCAAAGTGAATAATTTAATGTTATTTAATAACTTAATTTAATAATCTTTAAAAATTTTTGATATTTTTTTTTTACATTGCTACTTATTAAGTGTTTTTAAAATAGTCTCTAATTGAAAAGAATTTCATAGTTATATTTTTGAAAGAGGAAATCCACCTTTTTACAATTATACTTTTGAAGAAAGCGAAACTTTCTTCGTTTGACAAAAATTAATCATAAATTAACCATTGATCCATGTTTTTCTTGTAGAATTGTAGCACGTAAAAAATATGCAACTTACACGTACTTTGTAGGTGTTTGATTTGTCGCGAATGTAATTTGTAGTTTATTTTCTGCAATATTTCTACTGTTACGCCTTTTTTAAGTACACTTAGACTTAAAAAAAAGCTATAAATATAAAACTCGGTTAATTGTATGATGCGAATATCACAAGAACTCTCTGAAACTTTTTTACATTCTACAATTATTTAAACAATGCGAGAAACCGAAGTACAAATTTTAGCAAAAAATGAAACATTATAATATACATATATAATTAAATATAACAATTCTCGGATAATATTTATTTTGAAAGACAATATAGTTTATATAAAATATTTTATTAAGAAAATGTTAAACATAATAAATAATTGATAGATACATGATTGCGAAATCGAGTCACGATGAGGATTTGCAGTTTATGACACGATATTGTCTTTCTTTAAAATTTCAAATTTATTAAAAGCAGCTGATATTGATAAAACCAATGAAGTAAAAGTTCATTAAAGTACGTAATTTAATAAAGATCAGTTCCAAAAAGACTGCTTGAAAATGATGCTTTGGTTTTCGCGGTTTGTTGTCATAAAAGTCACGCTCGTATTAAATGACAGCATCTTTTCGTGCCAACCATGATAGTACCACGATAATATCTTCCGTTTATGGTTTCAAGCCGGACATTGTAAGAACATTGAAACCTTTGTGGAATCTAAGAAAATTCGAAGGGTCGTCTAATACAAGAAATTAAGTCTAGATTAACCGAGATTGCAGCTAATAACTTTCTTCGAAAGCTACTGGCTCGCTGAAGAAAACTCGAGGTAGCCGCTGTTGCGGCTGCTGCTGGAGGGAACCTGGGAGGGTACGCGCGGCGAGGCCAAGCGAGGCGAGGCGAGGCGAGGCGAGGCGAGGCGAAGCGAAGCGAAGGAAGCGAACGAAGCGGCGCTGGATACAAGAGCGTTGTTAGGTCATTGACTGCCGGTGGCCGCCGATCTGCGAGTATCCAAGGACAGCCGCTCCGACGCTCACGACGTCTCTTTCTCCTCTCCTCTCTGTCTCTCCCCATCGCGTCTTTCTCTCTTCTTCCCGTCCTCTCTTCTCTCCTGCTCCTTCTCCATCTCCATCTCCATCTCCATCTTCTCCTCCTCCTCCTCCTCCTCTTCGATCCTCACTCCCTTTGCCACTTTTAAAGTCCGCCGTCTCGGCTATCTGTCTTAACAGCGAATCGAAAGGTATCCTTTATTCACCGTACCGGCGAATCGCCAATTAATTCGTTTATTATCTATCTTTGTCAGAGTACACCGTTTGGCGAAGCGACGCCCGACGGTCGCTAGCCGCTCATTATATTTGCAAATCGGGAAGTAACTATAATGTGACTGTTTTTGTTGTGATTTTGTCGCGATAACGTTGACATGTTGTGTCTCTCGCATGGCGTCGCGCATTTGTCACGTTGGACTTTTCATCCTTGGGTTATTAAGGCGAGCAAACAGACGACGTATTTACATTTTCCATTTCAAGATAATCCGATTATCGCGAAAAATATCTTTGTAAATTAAATCAACGTTTCCTTTGGCTACTCCAAAATTTACATTTCTTGCATTACGCTGCAAACTCATTGTATTATATGTAAAAAGAGAGATTAGGTAGGTAGGTGCGTACTACACGTACACACACACACACACACACACGCATTCTACTCGGTGATATATCCAGGTCATGGGAAAAGGACCGGAGTGGAAGGTTTGTAGGATTTCGCCTCCTTTCGTGCGGCACGCATTTCCGTTTCGCGCCGTCGCGATGCGGTCTAATCCGATCCGGCAGAATGAAAAATGTAGGGATCACCTAAACAGCGCTCTACATTAAACTCGAACGAAATCAAATTCAAGGCAATCTCAACGTATTCTTTACAACGAAAATAGACCTCGTTAACTGTCTGGTTTATTATCGAAATTATTAAGTTGCTCACAATCATATCCGATAATTCGATATCCGATAAAACATTTTTTCTCTTCTAATACGGACTTGCATTATTTTTAGGATCGTACCCCATTCTGTCGTTGCATCATGACTTATCGATAACGTTCATTTACGAGCAACGTGTTTAATTGTAAGTATCGTTGGCTTTTCCGCGGCATGACAGATTTCTGTTTATAAAACAACTTCTCTAGAATAGGCTAAAATCGAATTCACACCAATCGATTCTATTCCGCGAAAGGGAAAATTTGTTCGCCGTGTGAGGTTCTTTTCATGTCGGAAACCGGATGAAAAGGGCCGCGGTGGATAGGGGTATCTTCGGTACTGAAGAACCATTGGATTGGTTTGTGAATATTGAATGGATTCATTTTCTGAACCGTGAATTTAAGTTTTCTATAGGTCGATCCTTAGGCAGAAGAACTAGATCAATATCGTGAGAACGAAATGCCCGTAACGACTATGAAGGATACATGGAAATCCGGCTATGGGTCATGGATAATCTTTTTATTTTGACACCACGCGTATTCTTTAAATATTAAAATACATTCTAATGTATCAACTAGTAATTCTTTACGACTAAATTATTCGGTCCTCCTGTAAATCGTGGAACTTTGATTTTCTTATTAGGCTTATTTTGAAATATATCATCAAATAAAAACAAAGGATTTGTAGGATGTGAAAGAAAGCCAATGAAAAATCGTAATCTTAATTAAAAGTTCAATTTTAATTTTAATAGAGTTTACTTGAAGTCGATAATCTGTTCTACTGTTAAATTATTGTATGTTTAACTATTCTAGGGTGTCTAATCGTCTGAAGTGACTCATTTATTTTTATGTTCTAAAAAGAATCTTGCAAAAAGTAGAAATCCTTTTTGCAATCTCCAACTTTCTTTTAGTCTCATCGTATCGTCGTTCGTCGTTTCGTGAAAACTCTTTGGCACTTTCGCTCATTGATCTAAAACTGTTGTGAATTATACATTTCTCCTCTCGACACGCCAGTAAGAATCGAGGTTTTCCTCATTGCTTCAACGTAATCCCGGTGAGATGAATCGGTGATTCTCGAAAATTGCGTCACGGCTGGCGTCGGGGCAAGGTGCCTTCCAGGAATTTCTAACGGGATTTAATTTCGTCATTCGGAATTCCGCGGCCGTCCGCGGAAGCGCCGCGTGTATTTTTAGAAATGCGAGCACGATGTTGCTCCGTTCGCTGCGGAGAGCACATATTTTTTCTATCGTTTCGCGGATACTCGCGATTGTCGCTTTTAATTAGCAGTAGCGCTTTATATATGTTCAACCGCAACATTCCACGACGTTTGTTAGAATCGAAGACTCATAATCGACATGCTGTCACATTTGTAGGATGGTTCGGAGCTAGACTTCGAATTGAATGTTCCCCGTAATATCGCTGGTTCTTTCTTCGTTCTTAAATTCGTTCTTAAACGTTCACGTAACGTAATGTAATGCTTCTCTTCCTGGCGCGGCGCGGCACGGCGGCCCGTTACCACGCGATGGCGCTTTGGGCGAAACTTAAGAATGCCTTACACATTTCTATGCTACAAAACTTTTGGAAAATTTATAGACATGTAACGTAAATATAAAAATGTTGTTTAAGAATACATTATATTTTGTATCTATATATTTCTCAACTTTCCTGCTTCGGCAACATGAGACAAAATGAGAAAAATATCTTTCACATATGATAACATATATATTTAATTCATTTATTAAATATATGTATAATAAGATTACGCGCACGTCGCGATTTTTGAAAGAGATAATGCTCGAAAGACGCTCTTGCAACGTTTACGCTACAGAAAATATGTACAGTAAAGATGCCATGAAAAAAGGGGTGAGTGCGAAACGTTGGAAAACTTCCTGTACCTTCTACATCTATCGAAAGTTTTCCCACAAGCTGCGTTGACGGGATATGGAACAGAAATATCGAATGTACGGTAAGGTGCTACTCAGCGCACTACAGGATACGTTTGGGGATGTATCGACCCACCTGTCCGTTTCTCCCACGCTTTTGAAGGATGATGGACCGATGGGTGGATGGATGGCCCCTAATACGATCGCATAAGAATCCATAGAGGGATAGCGAAAAATAGATTCACCGCCCTCGCCCGTCTTCCTCCACCTGCGAGCTTTCCTTTCTCTTTCATCGATTTAGGACAAAGAAAAATAGCGTCGCGAAGAGAGGAAACCATTTCACCGTCCTTGCGCGACCGGAATTGATTGAATTTCAATCAGTCCCCATCCTGTTCCGGCATATCGTTGTCGAGCAAACATTTGTCAGCAGGAAGTAATCGTTCATTAATGTTCTTTCGAAGCAAATACTCGGAATTACGATTCGTATTCGTATCAGAATCCAATAGCATACAGGCAAATAAAAATATTTTTAAGTATAAATTAAAAAATATTTAAATCATCCCATATGCAAGAATAAATCCGTTAGTTTGCCCTGCCGGAAAATTTCGTTTGTGAAAAAACTGTCATTTTAATGAGACAGATCAAATTTAGTGCATAACAGCACTTTGATTTTTTTGAAAAGAAAGGTCGAAGATATTTTACTATTTTTTGACCACGTTCAGCCAAACTCCCACGACGCTTAAAAATTCGGCGAGCTTTGGTGGGTAACTCAGAAAGAGTTTGCTTCCGGTAATATCTTTGAATATCAAACACACAATTTACAATCCTTTATGGAAATTATGACAGTTTGAATTTATTGGAGTGTAAAAAAAACCGCTCGCGGAAACCAATTATAATAGTACAATAGTATCTGAGATTCTGTATTCTAATTGGAGGCATGAAGTTATAAATTATTTTCTGCGGTGAACGTTAGAATATGACGATGCATAAATTTTTACGCTTCGTAAAAATATCTATCTCAAAAAAGATTTGAGTTTTTTTAAGAACACCTTTTTATTTCATTCGCGTCGAATGGTCGATTTTTGAACTATATCGTTTTATGGTTCTGGAAGACCGTATTAGCCTTTCTTTCTATAACAGGATGTTGTAAAGTAAGCAATTTTATTTTGACCTTAAAAATTTTATTGTTTCGGATGTATGTACATTGTATGTATTTCTAAAATGTGAACCGATATTCACGGATATCATTTTTTATGATGACAGCTGTTGGAAAGAATTCTTCAACCCTTTGCTTTTAACGGGACACCATTTACATTTTTTAAAAATGTTTATGTTATATTACCAAGTTTGTTTTGTCAAAGATTTGTTGTCAGTTATTAATTGTTGTACAAGCGAAAATCTTACGACTTTTGAACATTGTATTTGTTTCGTAGTTTGTTTATCCATGATGTTTTCTCGAGAACAGATTTTATACAGATTTGTACAATTTGTGGACGTCAGGATAGCTTCCAGATGTTTTTTTTTCCGGTATCTGCTATTTTTTATTAATGTAATCCACGGGAATAAACGGGAAAATTTTTATAATAAAATAGAATATAGCAAATGTTAATATATTGCATATTTTTATTACAAGTTATAATGATTTTTTAATAATATTTCTTTATTGAAATTTGATACTTTTGCGGTTTACCTGACTATTCAGTTCATTCAGTTCAGTATCAGGTGTTTTCAGTTCATCTGATACTATATCAGATTGTTCCTTTTTGATGAAGTGAGCTGTTCGCGAAACGTTGGAATCAAACCAAGAACACACGTGGCTTAAACCCGTTAGCCAAACCGAATAATATTTCTCTACTTTTAGAAAATACATAATATTAAATAATTGCCAAAACCGTTTATTAAAAGATATATTAAAAAATGCTAAAGTCAAAATATCATCGATATTTAGAAAGAAACTATCTATGATTTAAAAACATTACAATCATCGATAGGAGAAAACACAAGTTTTTGTGCAATGCAACTCGACATATTTTAAGTACTACGTTTAAACTGCTTTTTTTACACGTGATGAACTGAAAAGGCTGACTTCGCTGATGAGATATTTAACTTTTAACTTTGATAAAAAAAGGTTAGTAAAGAGTCTCGTTCGCACCGAAAAAATCTTGAAAAGGTTGCTTAGAAACGCAACTTTTTTTTTCATATCAATAGTAGTGACAAAAGAAGTTTTACTTTCCGCAACACGGGGATTTGAAAAATGTTTTAAAGTGATAATCTCGATGTCCAATCTTCATTTGACATGCATAAATTACTTTGAAATTTCGATGATTTATTATTATTATTATTGCGTTAATGCTTTTAGTTTTTTTTTTCAAAAATTTAACAAAATCATCGAAGATGATTGGAAGAAAAATAACAACGAATTTCTTTTAAAATAACATTTTAACTGATAATTGAGGGAGGGAGGTATTAAGATTCACTTAAAATCCACTTAAAATTAAATTTCTTTATTTTTTACATAAAAATATTTTTAACATAAAATAAAATCTATAAAGAAATCATAATTTAATAAAAAAGAAAAAATGTTTTGGATACATAGGCTCGGTTCGTAACAACGCTTAAAGATGTACGAAAATACCTGACTGAGTATTCTCTTGAAACAAAAGAACAATTCGACAACAAGAGAGCTATTCGATGAAGAGAGATGATTTATTAATGATAAAAGTCAGAATAAGATTTACAAAGACTGAATAGCCTAACTTGTGATATTCAATGACGTCCGTACGACGAATGGATGATGACATTTGGAAAATTCACAGGTCGATCCAAATCGCATTTTCTTAACTCCTAAACAAACACATCAAGGACCATTGAACATTCCTACTATTTGTATTAAACGTGCGCGAGATGCGTCAAATGGCTGGAAAGGCTTTTAGTCATGTTTTCGCTATGTCAAGCTGCTTTATGATTTATCTCAATGAAAATGTTGAAACCTGTATTTTGAATAAATAATTGAAAAGAATCTTTCTAAGAATTTAGATTTAGTATTAAATAAATTTTAATCAAGATTGTAATATAAAAATTTCGTTAAAAATGTATAAATTTTAAAAAGTACAACAAATAATGACATATCTCAACATTTTCATTAAGAAAAGATTGTTTTTAATTAATCGTACGACTGAGAGAACATTCGACGGAATCTTAGGATGCTCTGTAGATATATTTTTATTAAAATATCTGAGATACATATAGATATAAAAAATTATCTTAGCGCGAGGTCCACTTAAAGGAAAAAAAGAAAAAGATTCGATTAACTTGATTGATCCAAATTTTTCGAATATTTGACGTTTCGATTTATTCCGAATTCAGATCGATAAATAAATGCGATAAAATCCGGATCGGACCGAACAGCAGGTATCTCAAAATCTCGCGTACGAAAAGAAGAATCTAAGACAGTCCATGCATCGGAATCGGTTGCAACGGAGCGTACCGCTCTGAAACGAAATCGCACGCCGCGTCGCGCCGCGGCGATCGAGGTCCCGGCACGGGGACTGGTTATCAAGAAGTACCGCCATGTTCGGCCGCGCAGAATGTATCCTTGATCGTTCTTTCGCTTCGTCCGTCGTCCTGCTGGCCGCGGTTCACTGACATTCGCCGCAGCGCGTCAAGTCCGGCACACACTGTCAAGGTCCGCCGGTTCTCTCCTCAATGGCGTCGGGGCTGTCACGCGATTTACCTACGGTACGCGACACGCCTCGCCGCGAAGGACACCGCTTCTGTCCTTATAAGCATTAGTCCGACGCGCGCGATTCTCTCGCCATTATCCCGAACGTTTGTAATTTCGGACGGACGCGTGCGCGTTTCGCCGATCGAACCCTGCACCGATTTCCTGTCGGGATTGTACATGTGTCAACGGAGAGACGGGACCGGAAGATGAGTCGCGAATCGGAAATCGGGCGGTACCTTCGGTTAATTTCACGGTAAAGAGAAATTCGAGAGACTCTTACGACTGGTCCTTTAGAGATAAAAAAAAGAGAGGTTGAATAAATCACGACTACTCCTATTCCCCGGCGCGGCGGCCATATGGTGCCTTTCTTCCGCCACAAAAAATCAAAGGAAAATTCAGGCACGTGAAAGGCCGATTATCCTGAAATTAATTTCGAAGCAGGCCACTGGAGCCCTACTGTCTGTCGCGTGACCGCATGAATAATTCCATTAATTGTAAGATCTATCGTCGGCTACCGACTTCTCTTAATCTAACGCTATGCTATTCTCACGCTCTTATCTGGTAGAAAATAAACCAGCCAGTAACTGATTAGTAATTAAATTCCTGTTACTATCTCTAGTTTATTTTTTATTCAAGTGTATAATGTAATCGTTGCGGACTATAGCATTTCTATCCTACAACTTAATTACCATTATATAACATGCATGCTACAATATATTTTATTGCTAATAATATAATTAATAATGATAACGAATATACACGCGTAACAGCTTGCGAGATGTAAGATATCTGTTCTGTCTGTTCTTTCGCGACGCGGCGATCCTCACGGAACGAAGACTCGTCGACTGCCGAAACGATGATGACTCGGGAGGAATTTATCATCGGCGTAGGTCCCGTTTCGGCGCGTCTCCGCGCCGCTTGCGCTTTCGTCGGTGGCGTGCATCGGAACGCGTGCGTCCCGACAATGGCCGCGCCGCGCTTTAAAACGTCCCGCACCCGACGCGACGGCCACGCGTCGTTATTGTCCCGGGCTTATACGATCGGTACCGCAAGTACCAGAGACACGACTTACTTGGTTCACTTTTGCTGGTTAACGGTAAGCCCGTCAGGAGTCAGTGAGTCAACGAGTCAACGGGGGCGCGCGAGCCGGGCGAGCGAGTAAGTACGCGCGCGAGATCCCCACGCACCTCGTCGATCCGATCGTCCGGGAATTGATCTCGCCCGGCGTGCATACGTGCATACGTGCATACGTGCATACGTCATGTCTCAGAACGCCCTTCCAATCACGACTTCCATATTTGGTGATTACGTTTCCTACGCAAAATCTTTTAACGTGTTGACCTCCACGTCATACGCGGTTCAAATACGAATGACATCAAATTTCATTCATACGTGAACGGTCTGGCAGTTAATGAGATACTGTTTAATTTATTTTATTGTACATATGTATATTTCAATAATTAAAAATATTTTAGAGCGTTCTGTTAAAATAAAATCCATAAGGATCACACACACATAATTTACACACGTTTAAAGAATTTTGCTTTAGCAATCATTAATTTTGTAACTAAACCTATTTTATTTTGCGAGAAAAGCTCGACTTGGCTTCAAATTGGTTGAGGAAGCTGTAAAAGAACAACAGATAATATTAAGACACTGTGTATACGTATGTTTCCTCTCGCGAGCGTGACGCAATTCTTGTATGTGTCCGTTTTTTCGAATTCCTCAATTCTTTTTTGCTATTTGCATCTTTTTTGTTCTTCCTTCCCATATTAGTATAAACCTGAAGAAAATCGTTCATTTCGTATCGTTGTATTATCGTCGATTGTTAAAATATTAAGCGAGCTTCGATTTCGCCGAATTTCGCCGTAATATCCCTAAATCGGCTCACGAAATGCACGAATCGTCGTTACAAATGCATTCAGATTCAATCGTTTCGATACGAGGATGCGATCGCGACGAGATGCAGCTCTTATGGCGTTTCGCGGTGCCGCGTGCCGAACCGTTCTCCATTTCGCCGCGCAGAATTTCCCACCGGGTTGTTCACTTTTCACCTCGGTCAACGGATGCATATGTCCCGCATTGATGCGATCGTATCCGCTATCGCCGCAGAAGCAGAGTTACTTTCGATCTCGCGTGCCGATTCCATAATGATCGCATTGTCTTATTCGCGATCGGTCGAGGCACCAAGTGATTGTCGTGGAAAGTCAAGAGAGAAAGAGAGATCGTGCGTACGATCGCGGATAAATAAATGAAACGGAATGTGTAACTTTTTAAAAAATAAATAACGCCATATACGTTACTAGAATTCAGTATCTTGCAGAATATCTCGATACGAAACGAGCTGAGAACGCAAGAAGGCTGAAAGAAAACCCGAGGAGAGAGATTCTGAGATATGAGAGAGATTCCCGAGGTGCGCGACCCAATTCCCGAGGAGCAAGCATCCCGCCTCCGCCGAGCATCCCATCGCTCTCTTATGCCACGCGATGACGCAATCGCGTGTTCTGCTTCTCGGCGGAGAAGCCCGACGACTTCTTCGTCGTCCTTCTCTTCACCCTTGGCCATTTGCCGCGCCTCGGAGACCCCGTCCCGGAGAGAGAAGCGGGGCCGCCCGCGTCGTCACGAGCGCAACCGGCCCGTTGCTTGCGTAGCACCGCGAGGAACGCTATGACTATTCGTTCGGCAATAATTCGACGACCGGAGGCCGCGAGCCGCGACGTGTATAGGTGTGCCCCTTGGTCTCCCTTCCTCCCTTCCCCGCGTGCGCGTGTATGTGTAGGCGTAACACGTACGCACGGGCCGAAGAAGAAGTAGAAGAAGAAGGCTGCGCGGCAGGCCTTGCGAGGCTGAGAGAGTGGGTTCATCGGACGCCGGCGGCCGCGGATTTACCGTTACGTCTTCTTGGCGAAACCCGGGGAGTCCACCGGCGCGGCCATACGCTTCTGTCTCTCTTTCCTTCCTTCTTTCTTTCGTCTCACCTGTTTTTCTTTCTCTCTCTCTCTCTCTTTCCTCTGTCCCTCGAGCGAACGTGCACGTAAACCCGCACGAACACACATACCGGCCGGCCTCACCTCTCCTCTGCCCCACTGAATTCCAGCCCGGCAGTAGATTTGCCAGTAAGAAGCGGAAGCGCGGAGGTTTATAGAATGACATCAAGGAAAGTCCAAAGTTTGGTTTTAGGAGTCGTTGAACTTGCCTTTCTAAAAGTAATTCAGTCGCTCGGTCAGCCGGCTTACTACGTTTCGCTGTTAAAATTGCGAGGGTGTACTGCCCTAAAGAGATTTCGAATAGAAAAAGGATTAAGCTCTTGGTATCTTCACGACATAAATTAATCTTTCAAGAACATAGTTGTCGATATATTTACTAAATGCCTATGTAAATTGAACGAATCTCAAGATATTTATCTCTCGTCTCTTTTTCTCTCATCTTATTTTAATATTTCATTTTGTGATCTTGAATTGTGATATGGCTAGGTTTAATAATAATAACGGACAATAAATTTAACAAAGTTCTAATATCGTTTTTAAAATACAAAGTTAATAAATATAATGTCGAAGGCAACGAAAGTGTACAGAATCTTGACAGACTTCTAAAAGATGACCATCGTCCTGTTCTACAACTTTCTTCTAAGAAAAATTTGTTATTCACATGCTTTAGCCCTTCTTGACCGAGTGTAGATCAACCGCAATGACGATTTCGTCATCGAGATTGAAATTGATCGCTTCCTTGTCTCGCTACGCTGCGATGCGTAAGCGTGTGTCATTCAGAATTCTTTGAATTGAGAGTGACTCGAAATCTCATTATTCTGGAATGTGGCTATTGAAGCACAAAAACGTGAAATGATAAAATCAATATTTAGGCTGAAACATACAAATTGGAGATTTTGATAAATTGAGTTAAAATTATATTATAGATAATATAAAAACAGAGAGAAAGAGAGAGAGAGATGAATTGTAGACTAACGCGAGTATTAACTAGCAATTTAATTTATATTATGGTCATAGAATTCTACGTAGAACTCTACGTAGAATTCTCCCGATTAAGAGTGACACTTGCGGTCATTTAAATAGAAGAAAAGTCAGCCGCTTTGTTAAAAAAAATTGAACGGGAGCGGTTAATTGGCAGCGATGTCGCAACGTGTATCTGCATCGATGGCTTGTCACTTCACGCACGCGGAAGACGTGTTCTCAGAATGATGATGACCGATCAGCAAATCCGCATTGCATATACAATACGTCGTGTACGCGTGGAGAGGAATGTGGCAGATTCTGCGTTGAGCACGTGGCGGCGAGCTGTCATCGGCAGTCTGTGTGAGATTTTGCATATATTAAATGTCGCGGATACCGTGAGAGAGGCGCACAAATTATTTGTAATGCACGTAAATATACTTTAAAACGTTGAAGTTTTAGTAAGATATATATCATAACTATTTTAAAAATATTTATAGAAGCCTGTTCGGTTATCATGATCAAGGCAAACCACTTATGTATATTCATATTCCACGCGGATTTTTCTTGCATCGCAAAAAAAGATGGTTATTCATATTTTTCTTAAATTTCAATGTGATATACTATCCGCATAGATAATCTTCTGTCGATCTATAACGAAAGAGCTTATAAATTTGTGTTAATCGTTCATCTTTTTTTTTTTAACCAGCCGTACGGAACTAGCTATGCCGTTCTCGATTGATGAATTAGCACAAGCTTTTGCAAAATAGTTAACACTTAGCGGCTAGCTGCAAATTACAGTCGAATGCAAATTACAAAGAACGCTCGTACGAGAAGTCAAAGCGGTTCTTTCTCGCGCTTGCTGCGCGTTTTTTCCTCTCGCGCGACTGCGTCATTGCAGCCCTGACATTGTTACGTTATTAAGTATCACGCGTCATCTAAAACGCGTTTTCTAATCATTAGAAATCTAGTTCGAAACTTGGTTGCCAAGATATCTGACGTTATACATCATATCAGGCGCAACTGCATTTTCACTATTGAAACTGAAACGCTGGATTTTCTATACATAACAATTCTTATTTTCTTAATTACTGTATCAAGTTAGTGCGTGAAGGGTTTTTCAAGCTTTTTATTAAATAAAACTAGGAAACCTGAGCGTTTTGAAAAAAGGAGATTGAAAAATTTCTGTCTAAGGGCCGGTTTTTCCAACTTCATGTTAAACTAACAGTTAAATCATATCAAATCTGAACTTGTCTAATTTGAAGATAAAACAAAAACTGAAATATGATTTAACTACACTGAAAAAAAAAATTCTAGTTAAAAACGGACGAATCAAAAAATCTTACAGACATGATCAGAATTTCAGTTATATTAGTTAACTTATCAAAAAGTTAGAAAAACCGGCCCTAAATGAAAAAAAAAAAAGAATATGCCAAGGCCAACAGTGGCAATTTTGCTGAAATGTTATTTTCAACTTTTTATGCCGAATATCTTTCACATCGACTTAATCGAATTCTGGCCATCGCTATTTAATAAAGTGCTACACTTACGATATGCAAGGTAGACAAAATAATATGTGACATTTTTATCGCGGAAAGAACGACAGCCTCGATCTCTCCCGAGGTCGGCGCGAATGTTTGTGGCTGCCGGCATCGCGATCGGCAGTCATTCAGCAGGTGGGCGAGGTCCGCCGGGCGCATTTTTCCCATCGCGAGGCAAAGGCCACCTGCGTGCGCGCGCGCGCGCGCGCGCGCCTTCTACTTTACTTTCTTCGCGGTTCCGTTAAATACCCCACGCCGAACGCGCGATCGCGAATCCAGGTGCGGAGGTCAACTTACGTCAGGTTAGGGTTCCGGCGCTCCGAGTCCCCTCCAGCATTTCCAGCGTCCCTGTCACGTTCGCATGTTGTTAGCCCGTTCCGCCGTCATTTCCGTTCCTACTACATTAAACCTGACCCTGAGGAGGCACGCCGTACTTCTTGACGATCGGATTTTCTAGTGTACCGTACGCCGTACGATCGGTATCGGTTTGCCCGATACGTTTGAGAGTGAAACTGGTCATTCCGAACGGGATCGGATGAGAAGTCAGACTTGCTGTTTTTTTCTTTTATTATGTATTATGTATTATGTATGTACATATATTTTCTAATAAATGAACGCACGCCTATAATGGAGCGTGATATGGAAATTTACAAGTTGTAAAATATAAAGCAAAATGGCGCGTATGAAATTATTAACCGATTTTTAAATACAACTCAATATGTGTTATAAATTTCCGACTGCGGGATATTATCGTTTCGCTCGCGCGCGCGCGCATTTTCCTATCAATCAGTTGAACGTTTGCGGGTTGGTTTCGCGTAGCCCGTATAATTCTATCAATAGTATCAGTACCAACGTGTCCGCTTCGCGGTTTGCTGTGCGAACTTTCAGTTGATATTGCTTCTTGTGGCTCTTGCTTGCTCGCGAACCGTTCTTCATCGGGAGGGAATATCGCGCAATTTTCCGAGACGAATGCGAAATAGCATCTGGAAACCGCGCGGAAGCAAAACGTTCCGCGCGGCGATAAACCGGTGCAACAAAACCGCCGTAAATTCCGCGGGATATTGCCGCGGATGACCTGAACGAGGAAGGAGATGCAACCACCGTTCGTGGAATTCCCGAATGCGCGGCGAGGAAAAGTGCATAACGGTGTAGAACGAAGGTTCCCTGGAAAAAAAAAAAAGAAAAGAGAATCACAGACGTTTCGCGTTGTCGGGTAGAACAAATAGGCAAAACACAGGTCGCCATGCTGGTACCCGCTGGTTTCCTATTCCTTGTCTCGACATGGTGGCCGAGCCGACCGATACGTGTCGCCGACTGATCGACGAAAAGGGGTCGACCAACTCTATTTCCCTCATTGCGAGTTTTTGTGTTGGGACCGACGATTACTAGGCACTTACGGGAGAGTATTGGCGAATCCCGCACCGCCACTATCTGTTTTCTCTTTTCGCACTTCCCCAAAATACGTGTGCATAGCACACATTCAGCAGACTCGAAACAATTTTATTGTACACTGAAAGAAAAATATAGTTACTTTTGGCCTCAACCATAATTTTCGAATATTTCTAACGTTAATTATGGCTAACTTAACTATATGCATCATTACACTCCGATTTGCTATGAGTCGCCCGTGCTTCTACTCAATATTCGCTTAATTTGACTAAAACTATGAGATAAAATTAGCGACATCATGAGTAAGCCTTATTAATTTAATTTCCTTGTTAGTCAAAATTTTACCTTCCTTTTAGTCAAAATTAATGAAATATTGAGTAGAAGCAGTGGCGACCTATAAAATAATTAAAAATGACTCAAATTGAGTATAATTTAACACTACGAGTTTAACAGTGTATGTTAACCATAACTATCGTTAGAAGTATTCGAAAATTGTGATTGAGTCCAAAAGTAACAATATTTTTCTCTCACAATATCTACAACATCTCTGTCAAATCAATATCTCTGTCAAAAAGTATAAACATTTTTATACAAGACCTTTATCTATCTTAAATACCGAGAATTTTACCGAGAATTCATGTGGTTTCGAATAATTTTGGATTAAAAGAACGCAATTTTGAGGAGCGAGGTGAGTCGCGAAATCGCGGACGGCGACGCGCTCGCGACGTTAATTTCGCCGTCGACGTGAAAATCGCTTTAGAGATAGAGAAGGTGAAGTACGGTCATGGGAAGAGAGAGACCGGCGAGGCGAGCGGCCGCGACTTCCTCTGCCGGTGGAGCGCGCGCAAGAAGCGAGTCAAGTTCGCCGGCGGATACATTGGTGCGACGTATACGTATACTGACGTATACCTGCGTAGCCGCCGCCGCCGCCGCCGCCGCGACGGGGACCAGGTAACAGCGTTCCCGTGTTACCGGTCCACGGCCGCCACGGTAATTTATTTAATGTAAGCGGCATACACCGGCGCACTCACCGAGCTCCCGCACGTACGCAAAAGTTTCCTCGTGGAGGGACGCGAGCGGCACAGTTATCGCGTAATGGGTCCGTGCTTTTCTCCAGCTATACTTTTCTGCACGCTTTCAACGGATAAAATAAAAGTAAATGTAGATGGAGATTCGCAATCTACAAAGAGGAAAGAAGGAAAAAAAGATGAAAGTTTTCTAATTTTAATTTTATCATCAGGCAGGGAAGCCGCCGTTAAGAATAATATATAAAAGAAAATATAGAAGTAATAATTAGTAATAAAAGGATCTCTTTAAACGATGTCTCATTTAATCTCTTTTTAATCTCTGCAAGCATAAAGAATCTAGAATTTAATTGTTTCTATTTCCTCTTCTTCCTTCGAGGCATAAAGGAGAACCGAACGAGTAGATTTCGATTCGTACCGCGATCTCTCGATGACGATGCAGCGTTCACGCGCGGGAGAGAACGCCGTAACCCCAAGAACCCGCGAAGGCGAGGCCGATGAATGCGCGGCGATGAACGGGAAGGAAGGCGAGACGCGTACACACGCTTCTGACCTCAAGAAACCGGCATCGGGGAACGACGAGGGGCCGGGAAAGGCGGGCGGGCGGGCGAGGGGGAAGAGAGAGATCGAAGAAGACTTGCCTTCGCGAGAGGAGGAGAGGCCCCCGACAACGGTCTGGCGCGGATCCAGCATACGTGCACGAACCCGAGGACTCTCCGCGTGGTTTCTCCTCTTTGACTTTTTTCCACTCTCCATCGCGGGAATACACGCTCGCAGAGCCGAGGACGAGGCGCGATTCGTAAGAATACGCGACGATCGTAAAGAGTCACGGGAAACTGAGAAAATCCCGAGATAAACAAGCGACGCGTATAACGTAAACCGAGCACTTCGATGCTCCAAGTCATGTAAGTCAGAGATAATTATCGGACGTTTAATAATGCACAAGATTTGCTTCGTTGCCAATTCATAAATGGGAAAAAAAGCTTTTAGCTGTAGAATTATATCTTACAGGATGTTTTTTACGAGAAGCTACGCGTTGCGTCATTTTATTCTATTCTCTAGGCGGAACTCTCGTACTCTGCGGATATCCCGTTTTTAGTTATAACGAGATAATCCGAGTGTCCGGGTAATACGCTAGGAATATATGGCTACCCGGTGCGATACTCCGAGATACAAATAACTTTGTCCTACGGATATAACATTAACTTTATATTTCACGACGGACACCCAATTTAACGACGGGGTCTCGCATGGGGCCCGGGGAATCCTTGCATCTTCCCTGCGCGCATACGTGAGGCCCGAAGCTTCTCAGGCTCCTTCTTCGGCGGAAATTTTCCAATACGAGGTTATCAAATCTCGCGTGTGAAGGTTGCAGGGAAGAGCCAAGCGACAATATGTGATTACGTGTCCGACTGTATTCTCAAGATGTAATCGAACGTCGGTCGCGTACGTAATATCATTTCTTTTTTCCTTTCCTCCTTAGTCGGCGGCTCCTTAATCGTGGCGGGTGTGCCATGCGACACCCGCATGAATATTCGCGATCGACGTTTAGCAGGAAATCCGCTTCATTATCATAAACACAAAAACTGAGTCTTCCAACGCGCCTATCGATCGCGAGGACGGAGTCGCGCCTCTCCTTGAGCGTGCGACGCGGTGGGGAACGTGTTACGCATAATTAGGACGTAATAGAGCCAGCGCGTAAAGATATGATAAAATATAAGGAGAGGACAGAGGGGGAGAGATATGTCTGCTAGATCGAACCGTGCGACTGACAACGAGCGGCGCTTCGAAAAATTGCATCGTTACTCGCGCGGATGAAAGAGAAGTCCGTCCTCCGTGTTCTCGCCCCCTTCCAACGGAAGGAGCCCTTAATTGGTCAAGCCGCCACGCCAGCGCGGGAAGTGTACGGGACCCGGCGACGTGTCTTCGCGACGCGCCGACGTCACCGTGTGTGCATCGGCTGAGTCGAGAAACTCAGGCACGCATGCACGCACTGCCATGCACGCGTCACACAGCACAAGCGCATCCCCCATCATAATACGGAGAAACACAAAGAGCCTTTCGCGTGCTCCGAGCTCCGGAGCGTGCGACGCGACGCGGACGTTACGAGCTTCGAGCTCGAACGTGATTCTGCTTACAATTAGTATTATGCAATATAATGAGAATTAATTTTGATTAAGCATATCATAAACGACTCGCGTCCCGCTTTGGACACGAAATCGGTGAGTCGTGATGAGCTGGTGGTCTCTTTATGATCGCGAACATGTCAATATTGTCGAGATATGTGTAGAATTGATTATATTTAAGAAATTATACACTGACAATGAGAGGAAAATGTAGTTACTTTTGGCCTCAACTATCATTTTCGAATATTTCTAACGCGAATTATAGTTAACAATGATGCATATATAGTTAAGTTAATCATCGTTCTTGTTAAATATTCGAAAATTATAAATATAACTAACTAGATTTTTCTCTCACAATCAGTAGACGCACAAACTTCGTCAGGAAGGGGTTAATTATTTTCCTACGGTTCCTCGAGTGTGATTTAAAACGGCTGGACGCGACGAACGCGATTACATTGCAGCAACTGTTACCTCATTAAGTTTTATAAATCGCAGATTGATAATGTAACGTCTAGGAAACACCACGTCGCGATACAGACTTTCCGACGGAGAGTTCAATGCGGCGTTACAATGTGGCGTCATGTGCGCGTATATCTGATGTGCTGGCGATATTATACGCGGACAGTTGAACCGAACGCGCCGAGTGCCGTAACACAGCAGTGTGAGTGATTTGAGGTAAGCCGGCGGAGCGCACCTGCTGTCTCTTCTTCGACGTCTTCTTTCCGTCTAGCGCGTCCGTCCGCCGCGTTTTCAACGCGCGAGTTACGTTAACGGTATACCGATCTTGCGACGGCATTACTCGGAAATCGATGTCCCGGCGAACCGGCCCGTACGCGTCTCCCAATTATTCGCGTAAGAGCGAGCGCGGAATTTCGACTTTCTTGCAGGCCGCGCCGTGTGGAAACGGCGGCTAAAACAGATATGTAACGAGCAACGTTTGCCCTGCGATTCTAATTAGCTGCTATTACGAAGCATTAATCTCGATTAAAATATTTTACTTTACAAATCACAAATATATTAGTATACAAATGGTAAAAATTAAAATTAAGAATGATTGAAGATTAATCCTTTACTTATATGTAGCAAAAATAGAATCAAATTAGGAGATAAATCAAATATATTTGAAATTTTTTAAATTTCAAATAATAGTTAGATTTCTCGCGATTACATATACATTACATGGTAAAAGTAATGAAAAATATAGATAAAAGATCATATTATTAAAAAATAATATGACACATGTCCCTACTTTACATTGAAATGGCGGACGGAGTTAAGTTTCGACGAGGTTGACCTTCGTTGAAGAAAATCTGACGGTTGTTTTATACGCGCGTTCCATCGCGGTGCATCGCGTCGGAAACGTTCGATGCCCCTTTCACCTCCACGAGAAGCGCTCGCGAGGACCTTTCCACCGCTCCTTTCCACCTTTCCTTCCTTCCGACTCGGTCCCCGACCGGGTTGGAAGTGGCGCGGGAGAAAAAAATCTCTCCGAGATTACGTAAGACGGCACGTATGGCGAGTTGGCTTCGAGCGAAAGAAGCGAGCAACGAGCAACGACCGGAACTAGCGAGGACAGTGGCACTGAACTCGAGGGAGAAGAAGACGAAGACACGTCAGCGACGGTGATGGCGATCGCGATGGCGACGGCGACGGCGACGGCGACGGCGACGGCGACGACGAGGATGTGGACGTGGACGCGGCGCGGTGCCGAAGCGCGTCGCGGGGGAAGAGAAGAGAAGAGAGCTCGCCTTCCGAGACTAATGATAGTCTGGATTTTAGTGGCTCGTAGCATCAGCTGCAATACGTGTAATGACGATAATAATAATAATGATTGTAATAACGATGGCCAGCCCCGTGCGCCGTGCGCGAGACGGTCGGGTTCGCCCGAGTCTTCTTTTCTTTTCGCTAGAATCGGGCAGGAGGGGGATCTAACATTATATGTAATCCCGTCGTTTAACTACCCTGACATAACTCGATGCAAGATCGAACGCGCCACAAAGGAATTACGTCCCTTCGAGATCTTTTATGTCGAGATGTGACAATTAAAAACGTAGAAGCAACTAAGGGGATGCTGTTGGAAAATCTTTTTACAAAATGAAAATACGGACATTAATATGTGTCTGCTGGGTAGTATTTATGCTGAAAACAAAAAAAATTAATTAAAAAGTACTTTTATTTTGTAAAAGGATTTCCAAATCTATGAAAGTAATACGAAGAAATCGTTTTACAAAAATTTAGTACCGCGAACGACTACAGCATCCCCTTAAACTATAGATGCCTGATTTATAGGTGGCTATCGCTTACGCGGCTATGTAGCAGCCACTTGAATCTGGCATCTATGCCTTAAACCCTTTCTTTTGGATGAAATAAGAGTAGATCTTACGACGCCATGACGTACCGTATCCAAGTCTCTCAATTATCCCTTGAGTCCGTTATCATTATTTCACTGTTAATTTATTCGTGAAAAAATTATTGGTCTAGTTTGTAGCTTGATTTAGTTTCGTTGTTGGACAGTTTCTAGGTTGACGTCACGCGGGGATGGCACGTTCAACATAAAGAAAGAATCCCCTAAGGTATTTACACCTCTATACGACTAGCTCGAACTGTGAACACGATTCGTTCGAACAAACAATTAAGTTGAATGAGACTCCAATGGTTTTGTGCCGACAGGCAGTCTGACATGCAGGTAGTTGGACGAAATATTTTGCTCCTTTCAACGCCAACGACATCTCTACCTGCGTACTTTTATTGTTTTCATTCTCCAAGTCCAAGAATGTAAACTTTTGTATACTTATTGTTAATCCAGTTCGTTTATGCACTTTATAATTGTAAAGTGAAGATAAAAAAATTCTTTCTTTCTTACTAAAATATCTTTTTGTCTCGGGAGGCGCATTATCAAGATACACTTGACGTTGAATAAAATCTAGATTGTGAAAAATAATGGGATATGTATTTGAAAAACGTGATGCGATCGCGACTCGCGACATCGAATCGCTGGCGCTCGCACACCTCTTCATCGGGAGATACGTAATAGTTGCACCGTACTCCGTTTAGTGGCATAGCCCATCCACAGGCTGCAACAATTCCCCCCACCTGACCGTAAAACGTTTGCACGAACGGCTGCAAGCGAACGCGCCGCGGCGTTGCATAAGTGCTTCTCTCCTCGCCTCGATCCCGACCTTGACTTTGACTTTGACTCTTGATTACGATCACGACCACGACCAAGTAGTGGCGGTTGCCGACGTACGACACATGATTTCGCAAGACGCGTATGGGCGGATAGATACCTCCACCTCGCTGGATACCTGCGTTGCATCGCGGCTGAGTGACTGCGAAACTGCGTGTTCGTGTCGTGCACGCGAGCCATATAGACGCGACTCATACGAATCATGATTCCAATTCGCATAGGATACAGTGGATATAATCTAATCTGAGCGAGAGAGGGAGGGAGAGAGAGAGAGAGAGAGAGAGAGAAAAGATGAATAAATATTTATTATCCATGACTGGAAAATTTAAATCATTACTAGAGTTATCTAGAGTTATCTTTTTCTCAATTCAACCTTTTTATCGAATGAGAGAATTTATGAGTAGAGACTAGACGAATAATTTAGCATTTAAAAGTAATTTTATTTATTGTGTTAACAAGTTGTTTTCAGAAATGTAAGATTTGTTAATTTATTTCTATTTAACATACCATACTTTTTCTAGTCTTCACATTTGAAGTGTCCGCTTGTTTCGAATGTTGGACAAAATAATCGCATAAAGGAAGGGTAAAGAGGGAAGCAAGGATTGAAAAGGTTACGACAGTTTTAACATTTACAATGGTTATATTTGTAAGGAAAAAATTACGATAATGGTTTCTTAACTGCCTTAAAAAAGGGAAAGTAGGTTCTTTTTTTTTAACCTCTAGACCAAAGGATATATCTAACTCTCAGGCGTATAGTTTGAGGACTTGAATACTGAAAATTATCCTATAGTCTTTAAATGTATAGTTTTTAAACATATTGTATATACAGTTCACTATATTATTAAATAGAAAACATTTAAAATAAAAATATAAGTTTTTATTTGGAGATATTTAACAATTCTTCATAATAACGAGATGCACGTGTTACATTTCATCGATTTTATCAAGATTTTGTTAAAAATATTAAATAAAAATATTTCGACATTGTTTAAATCAATATTTATGTGATTATATTTATAATTATGATTAGATTGCAGCAAAAAAGACTAAAAAAATCTTAGTAATTATTAATTCGCGGAACGCAGGGGGAAATACGTTAGGAAATATAATCCTGTCATATATCATTTTTCTGCATAATGATATATGCACATCAGGAGAAATACAAATCGATTGAAATATGAAACTACACGCTGTCTTAGGAAACATTAAAAGAATTTATATTGTATACATATAAGTGTACATACAATATCAATCTTATACACGTAAACCTATTATATAATTTATTCTACACGTGCTGCTATTCTTGATCACATCATTTAGAGCTGCTGGAATGTTTTTGTTCAATGCCAAGGATTACCAGTCCTCATTATTAACAATTTCAGTTAACGAATCTTGATGACTTAAATACTATTGAGAAAACAAGGTTAAGAAACGAAAACGTGTGAGAACTCAATATTATTTTTCTCATTAGCGTATTTACGTAGTACATAGCATAATTAACAGGAATATTTAAATCGACCGCAGATTCGTGTCTATCGTGCCTCGCGGTGCAACGCGCGAAGGATATGTTTTATGCATGAACGGCAAACAGATGAAGTAAGAGGGAGAGATGAAAAGAGAGAAAGAGAGAAGGGAAGGAAAAGAGAAATCTTGAAAAATAAATAAAGTATTAATCTCTTTTTTAGGACTATGTTTTACCTGTCTTTTACGACTTGTCAGACTGATAAGTATAGATCGGGACAATTCAATTATTTTCTCAAAGAATGCAAAGATCTTTATAAAGCGTAATTTATTTTGTATTACAATAATTGTTACGTATGAAATTTAATTACAATCAGTTTTGCACATCGATCAAACTCGAGTTTTATCGTATTGTTTATATCTATATGGTACAGCTTTTCAGATCGTGAAAAGAAATCTTGAAGGCATTTCGATCACATTCCGAGATTTCATCTAGTGAATACTTCTTCTCTCGTGAAGAGGGTCGTAACGTCGTAAACGTTCTCGTTCTCAAAAATTTTTTTTCCGGTAATCTTCGCTAAAGATCGAAAGATAACTCGTGCTAGACCTGTGAACATAACTCAACGTCGCCGTTCAGATTGAAATAAATATTCGGTCTTGAGAAATTTATATGTTCTTTCGAAAATTATTTTCCTTTGCTGGAAAATTAAAGTTTTCTTAGGCAATGCTCTAAAATGTCCCTTAAAATATATAAGTATTTCTTTTCGCAAAAATGTGATTATTTAAAAAGCTGTATTTAACGCTGCAATAAAATTAACTGTTTGACTTTCTTTGTCTCTCTCTCTCTCTCTCTCTCTCTCTCTCTCTCTCTCTCTCTCTCTCTCTCAATTTTTATTTTATCCTTAATCATGAACTTTATATTACAAAAAAAGCCAATTTGCTTTAAGGCGATGTAATAAGTATAAAAAGCAGGATAAGCCGATAAAAACAAGTTCCGGTTACTTAATTCACGGCTTTCGGTAAGATGGTGGAAGGCTGGAGAAGGAAAGGCGCGGGAAGAAGAGAGTTGATTACCCGGAAACGTGTTCAACAGTAGAACGTTAATTCGATCAGAAGGTGCAACCGGCGATAGGAACAACTAGTTCCCCTAGAAAAAGAGGAAGAAGGAAACAATGCAGGCCCTTAACTAGAAAGAAAACGGGGACTGCGAAGCGAGCTCACGCCGTTCACGGCACTCAGGGTACATACACGTACGATGGTCCGTTAAGCGCATGCGTCAGAAACTCATCTCTGAGGACTCTGAGCACTGTAGGCCTTGGTAGGCCTCGAATGGCTCGAATAGTCCCGCTGGCTGGCTCGCTGACGCTGTGAGGCCCTTGGTGGGGAGAGGGCCCAGCGGCTCACAATCAGCGTCAGGAGCTCACGAGAAGGAGGGCCGGCGTATACTATATAGTGGGGGACAGTCAACGGGGTTCTCGCACATTTTGCCCAGCCGATAGGCGATAGGAGGGGGGCCGGGGACGAGCGACGGAGGACGGGAGGAAGAAAGAGGGGCTTACGGGGCCCGCACTACCGAGTTCACTTACTCGCGGACTCAGTAGCTCACGAGAGGCCGTGCGGTTGAGTTTTCTCGAGTCGCAGTGCCCGTTCACGGAGCCGCTCTCAACATAACTGTAAATCCGTGGCAAGTGAGGCAAGTGATAGACGCGTATGGACCTCAGAGCGCCGGAGCAGCACGCGGCGACCGGTTGGATATCCAATGTTTCGGTCTCGAGTGACACTCCGATCACGTATTCCGGGGACCGAATCGTCTGTGGCGGTGGCCCTCGGTTTTTCTCGGCGATGCCGGCGAACCTGTCGCGCGACCGGTAAACTCGTCATCGAAATTTTTTGCAACGAAAGTCTCTCCGCGGGTTTCTCCGAAAATCCGATATCTGGAATCATCCTGCGTTAATTTTCATTAACGCCGATTCTCGTGGACAAGTAATTGTGGACGATGAATCACCGCGACCGCAACAGGTGCACTTGATAAAGTTTGTCGTCGTGACCCTTCGCTCGCGCCGCGCCGTCGCATCGTGACCGGCTGTTCGCCAAGTACTCTCGAGTATGTCTTGTACACTGCTGTATACAAGACTGTACTGACCGTGCTTTGTTTCAGACGTGTTCTCGCGCTTGTTGTGCCGCGACCGCGATCTTGACTGCACCGCGGAGCAGGGGAGCGGCTCACTTACCACTTCGATGTAGTGGTAGTGCAAACGTGGTAGTGACAACGTAGTGCATCGCTCCCGACATCAGGTCACGATGCCAAAGATCTTTCTGATCAAGAACCGACTGCACCAGCAGCAATTGCGGCTGCTGGAGTCGCAACATCTCAGCAAGAGCCCACCTCTCGGCGGTAGTGGCAAGGACAGCCCGCTTGGCAGCGCGGAGCCATTGAGCCTCATCGTCAACAAGGATCAATGTAAAGTGATTTTCAACTAAAACGGAACGGAACCTCTGTAATTTCGGCGACTTTTATTTTCTACACTTGTGTGAACTTAATGGCCAACAATGGTTAATTTAAAGCTACTTAAATCAATGACACAACGTTCATCTTCCCTTTCACTGTGAAGAGAACTCGTCGAAATTACACCGATTCTGTTTGAATTATTTTTTAGAATTACTAACATATTTAAGATATCTCAAGTTTTCCTGATATTTTTCTGATTGACAACTCTTTTGGTCAGTTTGAAGTATTTCTTATTTTTTTCTAGCGAATAATATTTACCTCGTTCTCTTTTTTGAACTTTTTAACATGTCCGTGAATGGATTTAAAATTAAAAATTTGAAATAAAATCGATTTCAAGCTTGAGCTTTCTCTGCGCACAGAGATAAAGTAAAAGAATTTAAACGATTGTCAGAGGATAATCAAATTGAACCAATTAATCGAGTCGGAATTATGGAGTGCATAATGTTACCTGTTATAATTATCGATATAATCACCTTGCGTTATAAATTTTTGCGTATGCACGCATGAGAGAGAGATAAATATCTACGAAGTGTATATTAAATCGCGGCGAGGACTTTCGCGTATACCTATACGGCGCATTCATTAGCGGGCTAAATGGAGAACGGATTAATAAGACACAGGACAATTATCTTCATCTTTTCGGTGCTGCGTACACAGCAATTTGATATGCCGATTATCGGATCGTTATGGAGACTCGCGTAAGCTGCTGCCGTGTAAAATTAAGATAGCGATCTCGACAGTTTAATCCGTAATATGCAGGCCGTCGATAACGCGGAACGATCGGAGCACAAGTGCAACTTTGGCTTCTCTCTCTCTCGTCGGACACCCTCTTTACCTGTGGTGTACCTGTCGAACAAGGAGGCAAATAAAAGAGGGAAAGAGAGAGAGAAAAAAAAAAGAGTCCTAAAATGTTACACTTTTGCCGCAGGTGCGATCGTATTTTTGGCTACAGGTGCGATTGCACGTCGTGCACCTCGGTTCCGGGCGTTATCGCGCGACGCATTTGCGGCGGTTTTTTACTTTCGTGAATCGCATTATGCTAATTACTCGCGTGTACGTATTTTCGGTTCATTATGCAGTCCCCGCGAATTCAACAGCTCACGATACAGCGACTCCCTTCTTTTCGATCGCGTCCGAGTAAAAGAAAAAAAATAAATAACCGGACGTTATTTCTCTCTTAATGATTCGCGACACCCTTCCCGGCGGTTGTGGCGCACGTGAGCGCTTTTTCTCGTCGTTACGCTCCTCAATGATTCACTTGCCACACATTTTCCATTGTAATAAAAATCTTGACATAATCAGCGATACGCTAATTATAACACGGATGAAAAAAAAAAAGTTTCTCGCACGGCGCTTAGTAACGGTGACCTTTGGCAGTCGGCGAACTTGTCCGCGTATCTATGCACGCCACGTGCAGTTAATTATACGAGTTACCACTTTGTGCACACGAACGCCGCGCGCGATTGCATAATGACGTTTACGTCGTACGAACGGTTTCGTCGAAAACAACGGTCATCCTTCCGCGCGTCAGCCGCGCCGATGAGGAACGGTATAGTGAGTGAACGGCCGTAAAGTACAATTGCAATTTGTTCGTCGCGGATGTGCATACGCGACGACGCGCCTATCGGCGCAGTTGCGCCAAGGTCGACCGAGCTTGCGGCTCATAACGCAAAGAATTTGGAAACGGGCACACGCGGCTTTAAAAACGAGATTTTTCACGATAGATTGTACATCGTTTACCTGCGTCGCGCAACGTCCTCAGATGCACTAAACATTATCGCGAGTCGTTACGTACGTAATGACTTTTTCGTCGTTCTCAATGGCCGTAAAGATAAACCGAGGTTTGACTAATTGCGTGAAAATCGCGTGCTCGTGGCGAATCGTCGCCGCATAGCTCAGTTACATAACTCACCGCTGATTTTTCGTTCGGGCCTATTAGTCCTCGGGCGACGGACTAGTCGAGGTCGATCACGGGTGGTACTTTTACAACGGTATAGTGAGTAGTAGGTGGAGGCCGAAGGTCCTAAAACTGGTTTAGGAAAGTGACCGGGGCGGCTTTTCTCTCTCTCTCTCTCTCTCTCTCTCTCTCGCTCTTCTTGTTCCTTTTTTCTTTTTTGTGCGTGAGCTCTTGCTCCCCGTCTCCCTATTTTTAATTCTTGTTTTGCGTCAGGCTCCTACGTTCACGAGACCACGAATGATGCGCGCAAAACGCGCGGTGTCGATGGCCTGTTACTGGTTCTGTACGATCACCGTTGTCGCAGGTGCGCGAGAGTCTTACTCTGTCTCTCATTCTTTTTTTTTTCCTTTTCTCTTTCTTTTTTGCCAGTGTTTATCATTAATTATATATGTTAATGAAACATTTATATTACACGGAAGCGATTTCGTTCTTAACTTACAATTAGCGTCATTCCGAGAGCCCCGGCTGCCTCAATACTTTGTCACACGCGCCATTCTTTTTTTCCTCAGGGCGCGTGACCGACGCAGCCGTTCAATTAATGTGACGTTGTCCAATTAAGTGATTCATCGCCCTTCGAATTTAACAGCCCGCGTATAAATCGACTCATTAGACGACACGTCGCTTAGACCCCTTTCGTTTGTGCGGCAAAGCACGGCGATCGCACTCGCCCGTCGCGACGATAAACATCGTTATCCTTGACGGCGAGAGAGAAGAAGATTCATGCGCGAGCGTGCATCGCCGGCTCGGCCGGGAGATCGTCGATACGTTACGTAAACGTCTTCTCGCGCAGGTTGTGTGCGTACGGAATATTAGTTTTATCTGCATTTTCCGCGTTGTCGATTAAACGGAATCCAGACTGACACGAGATCGTAATGCTACACCGCGCGCACCGCCGCGCCGCCGCTCGTATAACGTTTCCTGCACGGCGCTGAGCGAGTCGACACGTGTATACATTAATTCCGATGCACTGCCGCGCCGCGCCGGACCGGAGACTTCGATGCTCGCCTAAGCGCGGCGCGCTGCGCCGTCGAGGATAACATTTTTCTCCCGACGATTCTCGTTCACTCGGAACGTTTCCGCAGATTCGTGTTCACGATGTGAAAAGAGCGTTACATCAAAGACTCGTACTTTTCTTTTTCTCCAGAAAATTTCACGACTGAATATAATTCGAAGAAATATTTATAGCGATAAATATTTATATTAGATAACTTTTGAAATAGATTCTATCCATTTTCGAATGAAACGGAAGATTAATTTTACGGAATTGAACTTTTTCACCCTGAAAAAGAATTCTGGTTACAAACGGACGAATCGGAAAATCTTGTAGGCGTGATCAAATATTCTGATTATAAGTTATAAAGTATTGAGTTCTTTTATAATCACTAGAATTTTTTTTTCAGTGAACTTAATATGTATAGACCGACTTACGTGGCATAACTGTGTCCTATAATCATGCGAACTTGGACGTGTCTCTTATGGATTCATGGCCGCGGCCTTAAAACGGCAGGGCGACGGCAGGTTCTTCTTATGAATGTTGATGAGTTTCGTAGCCTGATATTCGGCATGTCTATTAGGCAACGGAATTGCCTCCCGTTAGAATCACGGGAACCTTCGGTTTCGCGCAACGAGAGTTGCGCAACGCGACTCAAGCCCGCTGTCAGTGATCTCCGCGACGGCCAAGGCGACCGTGCGCGCTGGCATTAGAATCTCGTTGTGGCATGCAGCGGCGAGAAACGGTGGGGAATGGATAGAAGGACATAGGCCGACCGAGAGTCACTGACTAGAAATTCAACGCGGTGTACGGAACTCTCCTCGCATTCCCCGACGATCTTATCGGTCTTAGCGAATTCACACGACGGTGCTATTAAATTTCAATCCTTCGCTCTCACGTCCTCTCTCTTTCTCAAATATATACCGTATAAATTAAAATATGTATTTGTATCTCCTAAATTATCCATATTCCTATTTAAATATGGAAAAAATATTTTAGCCATCTGCAATTTTAAATATTAATATGCAATGCATGTTGATTTAAACTGGTTAAAACTTCCGTAATTTCTTTGTGTTTGAAAAAGATGATTTATTTAAAAGTTCCGCGCTTGTGATTCTTCATCTCGAGTATCTTACATGATACTACGCAAATACGCTGAATGCATGAATGATAATCAGATGCGATCAATTTCTTCTACTTTTAATTTATTTACCCAACACTTGACGATTAAGATAAACTGGGATTTCTGAGAACTGCTTACATTTCCCGATCACGTGATTCCGTAAACATTTTACAATTCTTACGACCGGATCTGTACATTTTTCATTTTCTAAGCGACGTACTACTTTCAGCGGGCGTCATGCGACTCTTTCTCGGATTATTTATCCGCGTTTATACGATCCTCGCTAACCACTAGAATTTTAGAATGCGCCGTTTCGAGCCGGTCGTACCGTCTGCATGAAGCCTGTGGCGATGCGGTACGCTTTATGCAATTGCGGTGCGACGCACGCTCATTCCACTTAGCCGATGGCCGCGCCAAAAGAGGATCGCACTGTCGCGCACCATGCGTGTGGAATGCGTTAAATTCAACGCGATGAAGGGAGCTAGCAGGGCCGGCGCGATAAGTCGCGTAAAACTGAGCATTATTAAACTCGCAGAATAGCGTCACAACCAATCTCTAATATACCGAGCACCGAGCACATTTCGTCATCGTTGTTTTAAAAAATGTACATCAAAATCACGTCGTCTCAGTATTTTCATTCAAATTACATATATGATTTAATTGAAGAAATAATCATTACCACATATGGCATATCTTTGTCATGAAATTAACGTATATTATACATATGTACAGTTTTGGAAAAAATTCTTAAATTAATTAAAATTAAAAATTAAAATATTATTGTAAAATGATTATTTTAAGAGTCGAAAGCACGAAAATCGGGCGAAAATAACACATATTTCATGTAACTTGTATGTCTTATTTTCGTTCGATTTTCGTCCGATTTTCGTGATTTCGGCTCTTAATAGCCATTTTACAATTACATTTTAATTTTTACTTAAACAGAGCCTTATATTACTATAACTATTTTTAATTAAAATTAATTTTTTCTAATTTTATAAAATGTGACGATTAGGAAAAATTCCTATTTCTTTTCAAATCAAAACTTCAAACTTCCTTAATTTATACAAGCTATTCTGCACAATTTAATTCAAATTAAAGTCCCAGAAATTCTAATAAATCCTTGTCCTAAAAATATCAAAGTCAACGCTTTCCAAATGCTCCAATCCGTTATGCAATAGCGTTCAAGTAAAAGTAAATTAAAAGTCTTTTAACCTTGACATTTTGGTACCAACTATTGAGCGTTAATTAGCGGATAGCAGCGGATACGCGAAAATGATGACGCGAGGCGAGTTATGTCAGACCGTAATTTCATGATTGCAAGAGGGAGATTTAGCGATTTTCGTGGTGAAGATTCCGACGGTTTCGGGTGCGGTGCGAGAAAAAGAAAGGAATATATTCCTCTGAAAGAGAGACGTCGTTAATGTATCGTATCGTATCGTATGTTCCGCGCGCTGTGTAGATAAATACTGTTACATCCAGTGCACATACGAGCTTTAACTGTCGTTGACACGCAGGTAATCGCGCTCAGTGATGTGCACCTGTTGCAAAGGCTAGTACACCAGGATGTGCAGTCATTGCGACGAATTACAATGCATCGCCCGTAAGCCTCGCGATGCGTGCATGCATGTCTAATCGTACGCGCTCGCATACGTGTGCGTGTCCGTTCGCATAGGGGTGTACGGGTCTTCACGCGGTACCGTGACGTACGTTGAAAAAGGAGGCGTGAAATTAAATATTCGATAAATTTCATACGTTCCTTTTCACGTACAGTTACCAAACTATTAGGTACGCCACAGAAACGTAACTAATTTATTCCGATTTCGACACTAGACTTCGTTAGTGTCTAGTAGTCTGCGCGGGAGCGATTAGTGTACATTTTTCTTCAATTTAACTTACGCACGTAGTGAATTTGAGAGAAATTGCTTCTCGCTTTTATTCTCGATTTTATTCTCAAAAGATCGTCGAGGTATGTGATATAATTTTGAAAATGCGAGGCGGGATTTTCATGCAAAGTTGTTCTCGCACGCAAAATGTGTATATACGTCCCTGAGGCTAAACGTAAATCTTGCGGAACACCCCGCAGACACGTACACCGAGGTCCACCGGTTGAAACGACACCGGATTTCTCGCCGCGCATAGGGGGAACAGGTTCGACTCGTCGTCGAAAGCGCCGCGAGCAGGTACACCTCGGTGCGTACGCCATCGTCATCATCATCATCGTCGTAGTTGGTGCGCACACATACGCAACACACCCCGCATACAGAGAACGATGAGTGTGACGACGGCGGCGGCGGCGGCGGCGACGACATAGCGGCAGCTAATGGCGCAAGAGGGCCGTGACCGAAATTCTTTCCGAGCAAGGGGGCCAAGTGCAGAAGAAAAGAACGTTCAGCGCGATAAATCTCGCTCTACACTAGGCGCTAGCGAATCGGCGCGATCGTTTCGCGACGGTGAATTATCGCGAGCGTGGTTATTACGGATAATAGCGTCCAAGCGCTGCTCTCATCGAATGTCACGTTGAAGAAAACGTCGCGTTGCACGCTCGATGTCGATTGCCGAGCGTGGGTAGAACCGCAAACGCGAGAGTTCCTTCTTTCCCGGTGATGAAAAACTTTGTTTCAATCTGATTGCATGTTTACGCAACAGTTTACACTGTTTCCCTAATTATTGCAATTTTGCCTCTTTAAATTTTGTTTGTTATCATTATATTATATAAAAATTGCGATCTTATCTCGCCCGAGTTTCTAAAAATTTGGGAAAGAAACAAAGCTGTAAGTGTATCTCTTTTAGATTTGTTTTAAAGTTGAATGCAAAATTTCAGTGAAATCAAAACAGTTGTACTGTCGCAAAATCTTGGATATATTTTTATGTATAGTTTGTCTAGAAATTTTTAACTTCTTCTCAAAGAACTTTAGTTTTCTAGCTGTATTTAATATGATTGTTTGGTGAAAAAACGACAAACTTTTCACAGCAACCTGCGAAATAATTTTGACTTTTGTTCCTGCATAATTGCACGACGAGCTATTATTTCAAATGATGGCGTAGTTTGCGGTCTAGCGCTCCAACAACGACTGGCCGCGAGTGACACCGCTCAGTCGCGACGATTTTGCCACGGTCTCTGATCCCGGTCTGTTTGAAAAAAATCCCGATCGAAATACCACGAATGAGACTGCTAAGGTGATTTTACCGCTGCCATTTTCTCTGCTATTCTAATTAGAGAGGAATAAAATTACGGGCAGCATGCTGCTTTATAAATTAATAACTGCTTAGAACGAAATAATTACGATTAATACGATGATCGCGTCAATCGCTTTCTCACTGAGTTTGATAAATATAAGTCGATAACGCTAACGTGATTTATATGCATTTAATTATCTCAGATTTTTCACGTTTCTACTCTCGGATACGACTTAAATCGATTTATAATTCCCGAGTTAATTAGACGTTCATTATGTAATACGAATGTAAAAAAAAAGCGGCCTTATATAACCGACGTTGAATTATGCGACCAAGTTGCGTATCCACTTGAAATTGCAAGATAATGATGACGCGTGTACAGTAACAGTGTTCCACTGACCGTCGCCGTTTTCGTTACTTTGCAAAATGGTTATCAGTGAGATTTCTCTGGGGACCGCCAGACACGCCGAACAATTTCATTGTGTAAGGATAATTGCGGGACGAACAAAAGTCTCTGGTGGATGCGACTTTTAATTTTGTCGACATCACATAATGGTTCTTAGGATCTCAAAATACGCGTTTATACAAAAAAGAAAATAGAATTTAATTCGACGTACCAATACTACCGCGAGGTATAATTTTCTGGCAATCAAGAATTAGAAACAAGAACATTAGCGCGGGTATTTTCCACAGATTCCAGATTTTCTCGATCGCCGCAAAAAGCTTGGAAGCAACGTGGCCAAGAATTATCAGATAGTCTCGATTCACCTCGTCACCGTTCATCGCGGTGTCGCGTTGCCGCGATGTAAACCAACAAAAATACCACGACACTTTCCTTCAATTCCTAAGAGAGCCGGCGCGGCGTAGTGTCTTTGACTGTGCGATCTCCGGCATTACGGCGACACGCTCGACCGGCCACGTCGGAGTTGCACCGGTCTTCCCCCACTGCAGTAATCTCTCCTTGCTTCTTTCCCTTCGTTCCTGACCCTCCGGCGCAAAATGCACCGGTGATTTTTTTCGTCCAAGACTTTTCATCGAGTGCCAAGGTCGAGAGCGAGAAACGCCGCCGCCGCCGTCGTCGTTGTCAGCGTCGTCGGCTAACGCCTCGATCTTCCGCTCGACCGTAGAAAGGACTCTCTGAAGCGTGGCGTTACCAAGCCAGCGGATGGACTTGTGTATGCGTGCACACGTGCACGTGTGTGTGTGTGCGCGTCTCGTAGCTTCTAGGAAGCGCAAAACTCGTATGCGCGATGCCGTACTCGCGATTCGATGCATTCGTTCCGCTGGCACGATCGAGCTGGCGGGAATCGCGAAGAAAAACGCGAAGGAAATCGCGCGTATGATCGGCACGAGTGATTCATTTGCGATTCGCGCAATTGATAAAAACGGGGCAGCGTGTAATTTGGGAACGATAAACTGCAAGTTGGCCCGATAATTTGCTCCAAAATTTAGTCCGCGAAGCGTTAAGAGATTTCCTCGTTGGAGATAGCATAAATTAAGCGCTAAGTCACGCATATAGAGTCAATGCTACGAAAAGAACACGTCTTGATTTGAATATTAAGATTCGATGGAAATGTGGATAAGAAATATCAGGTTGAAATAATGCTGGTACATTTATAAAATTTATTTATTTTAAATTTATAATATTTATTTATAAATTTATTTTGCAGTACACATTTTAACAGTAAATAATGCCAAACAGCATTTTCATATATCTTGTATTTCTTTAGATTATACGTACGTTATGAACGCTGTAAGAAAACGTGTATGTAAAATGTCGCACATTTATCGTGTATATCATGTATCTCGAATATAAATTGTGTGACTTTTACACTTGTTCGTGTAATTTTACGTACTTTCTTTGTGATGTGGGAAAAATTAGCGTAAAAAGTTGCACGAACGGTAAGTGAAAAAACTACATGAAAATGTATCGTACATATCATAAATTGTACGATTTTTGTACTGTTCGCATAATTTTGTACTCAGAAATTTTACACTGAGAGAAAAATATAGTCACTTTTGGACTTTTTACAATACTTCTCAAAGTTTACATGTTAATCTCTAAATTATAATTATGTAGTCATCATTGTTACTCCTATCGAAAGGTGTCGTGCTACTATACTGCATAATGATGCATATTAAGTTAATCATTGTGCGTGTTAAAAATATTCGAAAATTATGGTTGAGGCCGAAAGTAACTATATTTTTCTCTCACAATCAACGTACGGTCTCGCCGGCGATGTTCCCGCGGAGGAATCACCATTTCGCCGGCGTCGCGTTTTTGCTGCGCGAAACGCAGATTGCTCCGAACATGGAAGCGCGAGGATTTCGCGCAGGGTGGAGGAAATACGCGCGCGTGCTCGTGCGCACCGCACGTGCCCATTACGTAAAGTGACCAAGTGGCCGCATATACGGTGTCACCTTGCTGTCCGCGCGCACGACGACGACGATGACGACGACGACGACGACGACGACGACGACGACGACGACGACTCGACCCACGCACGGTACCGCTATACGCAAACGCTACGCAGATACCTCGCGCGTGGAGGCTCGCGCGAGACCGTGCATACGGGATGCCGCACTTTCTCGCGATCGCGCACAGACGCCGCGGTTCGGATTCCGAGGCGATCTTTCCGTCGCGTCCTTGCCTGGAATCTCTTCGCGCTTCAAAAGTGCCGATTAATCGAGGATGATGTCGATGCAATGATCGTCAGGTTCAGCGGAGGAGCGGAAAAAAACAAAAGATTTATAAAAGAAAGAGAAGAAAGCTTGATTGAAGAGACTTGAAGAAATTTTTTCGAATAACTTTATAGTATATAAATATAAGTAAACGTAATATTTCTTCTGCAAGCTTATCGGAGTAAGGAAAATAAATCGAGACGAGAAGAACGTCTCGAGATCGAAGAGCAAGATTCGAGAAAACCTGCCGCGCATAAAGCAGCCTGGGTCGCGACCGGGTTCGGGAGATCCTGTTGCGAGTTCTCTCGCCGGCATGGCACGGCGCGGCGCGGACGATGCATCGTCAGCATCGTCAGGCCTTAACGCCTTCGTTGCCGTTGTAATATCTGCTCGATCGAACGAAACGGCGCGGCTTAGCCGACCTACTTACGGCCGACCGCTCCCTGCTCTCGAGTCCTTTTTTCAGGTTTTTCCTTTCCCTTCCTTTCGGCTAACACACTCCGCGGCGCGGCTACGCGCGCCTTCGCCATTTACGTCGCCGCGCGCTTTATCGCGCTTATCTGCATACAGACCAGAAACAATGTGTCGACGGATAAAGTACGCGGCGCGTACCATTATATATACATATTGCACATGTATACACATCTCGCGCGGGATTTACGGGGCGCCGTAAACGACGTCATAAGGCGGGTGCTTTCTTGAGGCTGGTCTTGAGAAACCGCCGTTACGAGCCGAAGACTCGTACTCCACACCCCGCCGTACTGAGATATACTCTCCCGACGCGCGTCTGTAAGCGCGCCTCGGAATTAAATTGGAATTTTATTTTTATTTCACTTGGCGACGCACGGACGTTCGTTCGGACGAACGCCGCGATGCGCGACGACAGGCAGATTCAGGCAGATGCAGAAGTCACGCTAAACACGGCCTCGGGCCGATAGATTCGACAAGCGCCTTTGGCCGCAATGGCAACGACCTCGTGTAGATCAGGAAGTGAAGTGCCGCTCGTTCCAGCACGCGCTCCCCAGGTTTCGCATTGGGAATTGTGAGGATTCAGTCGTTGCGTCCGAGCCCGAGCATCGATCTTCTTCGCTCGATCGCTCTCGAGGCACTCCGTTCCGCGAGCGAGCACCGTCGTCGTCTCAACACCCTTTCGATCTGGCTGGCAACTGTAACGTCCTCCATTTATAAGGGAACCGAGTCGACGTCTTGAAAAACTTTTAACGATACAATATATCTCGCGTTCCCCATTATTACCTTGTCATATTTTCGCGGACATTCTTATATTTTAGCATCAAAAGTGCTTCGTCATCATAAAAATGAGGGAAATAATTATTTTAAAAAGTAACGAAGCCAGCTTGTTATTTTCCGTCAATTTTTTTTTGATAGAGTATAATTAAGAAACATGAAGATAAATTTATCGTTAATTATTAAGTCGATTTGGATTGTAATCACAGGTCCCGATTTACCGGAATTTTCTCGCCGTCCGATCCTCTTAGTCGATCTCTCCTTTTCGTCTTCTTCGCTCGCCCGCGAGCAAGCCCGTTCCTCTCGATTCCGACTCGATGTACCGGTTCTCATTTCATTTTCTTTCTCTTTCTCGCTCTTCCGAAGGGGAAAGAGAAGCGAAAGGAAAAATGAGAAAGAGAGAGATAGCGCGGAACAAACGGGGAACAGGCGGAGGAAACCGGACGGGCAGCGAGCACGACGAAGAATCGGGGTGGAAGGGAGAGAGAGACAGAGAGAGAGAGAGAGAGAGAGAGAGTCGAGGATAGGTAGAGGCGTACATCGGTACCCCGGTCACGACGATTGCGCCGCAGGTATTTATAGCGCGGTCGAACCTGTTAGGGGGATTTGGTCAGAGGAACTCACGCACGCATGCACGCGTGTATGCACGCAGCGCGGTTCTCTCCACCCGAAGGTTGCCCGACGAACGGGAACCATTTTGGTGCCTTGCCGCTGTGCTGTGGCTGTTACCTTCGGGGGTTCGGGGGCCGTGACGCAAGAGATTGCGCAAAAGATGTCGTTAGGCGCCTCGTCTAACTCGTAATTTCGAGGTCGGAATCGCCGCCGGTTGATTTCCAGCTCAGGGACGAGTTTGAGAAGATTGAAGAAAGATCGTCTTCCCCGAGGACGCTGCGGGCGTATGGGGATTTAAATCCGATGGTCCATTCCGAGTTTCGACGGGGTGTTTTGAATTCCTAGCGATTCTGTTTAATTTACAGAACAATCTTACACCCTCTAATGTCCCTGACAATTTTGACATTGAGATCTTTTGATATTTATACGCTGCTTTTTCTTGCTGATATAATTTTAAATAAAACAGATAAATTTTTCAATAGGAGAAAAAAGTATAAAGTGATTTCTTTTTAATGCACAATAGTTTTTAAAAAACAAAAGAACGCTGGGATACTGTGGCGTCTGTGAAGACTAGGCAGAGTCTTTCTTCCTTCAATACATTTTCCACAATGACCTCAGTAAGAGTAAAACATCGCGTCCTCGCGCAGGTAGTTTCCTGATTCGCGCTCCAACGATATCATTATACAGTGTCCTCGTACTCGTCGAAAAGCACTCGACGAGTCTCGAAAGTCGAGAGACCGTACGCACTACACATGAAATAATAGATCATTTTTATCATCGCGACAAAACGAACAATGCCACTAGTGCATTGCGACGGAGAAAAAAAATTATTGACGGACAAAAAGAATTGCTATTATTAAACATATATTATAAATAGTCGGTATTATTGACGAGAAATCCAAAGACCGTTCTCATCTTATTTCTCATTGAGTTCGTTAATATAAACATTTGTTAATGTAAAATCACATTCATAAGAGAAAGGTCTTAATTTCGATATCATAGTTGAAAATAAGAATATTGAGTCGCCTTTGATATCTTTCGCTTCGAGAGGAATCGGTACCGCATCATTGTCATTCGCTAATAAAAGACAGTTACTCGCCGTAAGCTGAGAGAAGAGAAGTGCTCGAGGAGAAAAGCGGGATATCACGTACGCGCGCGAAGGACGAATATACGGCGAAGCGGCTGTAGTCGCCATACGGTACCTGCGAATCTTCAAGGTTGCTCGTAAATTCATGTACGGCAGCGGGCCAACCGCCAACCGACGGTTATGACCGTCACTGCCGTCGTCGTTGTCGTTGCCGTTGTCCCGTCCGTGCATTACGTATGCCGAGTCCCGATCTAGGCTCGCATACGTATCGAGATTCACGTCCTCTCTCATCTTGCCTCGCACGTCGCCGTTCGTACAAATCGTAAATCACGAGTGCTAAATCGTGCGAACCTTGAAACAGGAAATTTGTTCAAATTCCAATGATCCCTGCTTATTGTACGGCGCAGTAAAGAAAATTGTAAGAAAACTAACAGAAGCAAGGTTGACACGGAACAAGGTAATTTTTGCGGGACGGTCTCTGCGGTTTGTTTTCTTCAGCATTATTTAGTTGGATTAGATTAGATAGGCAGAATTTACTTTATACTGACCAAAGGCATTAATGTTTCATTAATACACGTTATAGTTAATACAAATTTACGTCAGACTTATAAATATGTTACTACCAGATGCTAATTAATTCTTTCGCTAGAATATATTTGTATGATGTAGCAAAGATTTTCTTGTCAATTGATTAATTATTATCATAAATATTTCCAGATCTTATTTACATAACTGTCACAATAATATATTTTATTAATGAAAGAGAAATCAGAAAAATAAATAATAGCAATGCCACACTAGTACATTGCCACGGGAAAAATATTACTATTATTAAATATTGATCGGTATTATTGACAAAATATCCAGAGGCATTCCTCATCTTAATTCCTTCAACACAATTTACCAATCTATTTAATCGAATTAAATAATAACATACGAAAAAAATTCATTTTGATGTACAGTTAAAGAATAACAGAAAAAAATTCTTACAACTTTTCTATCTTTTGTTATGTCGATGAGACTCACGCGTGGTCAGAAGTTTTAGCAAATAGTTCCGTTAGCACAATACTCATAAAATTTATAGTTTTTCTTTTTGCAATACTAGATCGTGACAAGACTGACGATGATCGTGCGACAACTCCGGAATCCTTTCGCAGCAGCAGCCCGGCTCCATCGCCGTCGCCACCGCACCCAGCGACCAGTGCAACTAGCCCACCGCCGAGAAGATTCATCTCCAGCATCCTTGGGGGTGACGTGCCGTACGGCAGCAGACGCCACGTGCTCACTCGGGCGGAGCGAAAGGAATACAGCAGTCCACCAATAGCATCGGACGACCCACCACAGTTCCTGTCCAAGTCGGAGAAAATCGCATTGCCAAGGGCGCAAACGCCGCCAAAAACTCCCCGTGTTGAGCCACCAACGAGGGTTTCGGTTATCCAAAGGGTGCCACCGCAAAGCACCTCCAGGAAAGAAGAAAATAAGATTGAGATCGAGAGAATCGATCCGATACAGACACCCGAACCGGAGCAGGTAAATAGTTTATCCTTATTCCTTAAATATAATTCTTTTAGTGCCTAGTTTTCCATAAACTAGGTACTAAAAAAATTATATTTAAGAAACAACGATTTTTCGTCAATGTATATATCCAGTGTGTTGTTTTTAAAATAATCATGCATTATCTTTCTTTTTACACCTTTTTTAGCTATAATAAAATAAGTCAACTCCCGTTCGTCTAGTTGATAACTGACTTTGCCCCAGTATATTGCATCCAGCGGATTAAAACGTTTAATATATCTCACTATTATTGAAAATTAACGAATCTTAGTAATAATAAAAATATGCTTAAGAGACATTTAAAGTATTGAAGTATTTAAGTATTGAATTATCTTATAAATAATAACTGAAGTTGATTTATTTTTGATTATTCTCAAAACCGAAAGACTTTTATTGCAAAAGAATTGAAAAAATTTTAAATAAAAAATGTTAAATATTTTTGATTTATCTAAAATATATTTCTAAAAATTCGTCGTGCTTATAGGATGACCCAATTGTTCAAGAGAACATAAGTCTGTTATTAAGTTGATTCAGTCACGCTTCGTTAATTTCGACAAGATTTTTTTAATTTTTTCGCAATGCCTCATGCATTATGTATAGCAACAAAGCAGATAAAGAAGGATGAGAAAAATTTTGCACGGTATTATGCGTAACATTAACGTATAGTTTGCCGAACAATTTCTTGCGATTTTGTACGCTATCGTTTTTCATTAAAGTACGAAAGTTTATAAAATTTTATTTTCTATGAAAAAATGTACACAGTAATTCGCCGTAATGCATGCGAATATATGTAAATGTTAATATGAGGAAAAGGAAATATAAAAGAGATTGTAAAAATCTATTCCTTAGAAACGTTCGATTTCATATCGAAAGTTAAGAACGATCATATTATTTATCGATACTCGCAGTGAAAAATGTCTGCCTAGGAAACTTAATGTTAATATCTAGGATAAGAAATGAAAAATGGAGAATTATAAAAAGAATGATAAAAACAATAAAAGAGCGCAAAGAATAATTAAAAAAAAAACCAATTAAAAATGATAAGAAAATGGAAGAAAAACAGAAATAGTCATTACTCTTAAAAAGACTTTAACGCCGGAAAGAGAGAGCAAATGGAATCAGCGAAAAAAAAGGAAAAGATGAAAGAATCAAAAGATATGCGCGGAAAAAAAGAGTCTGTGCAGAAAGACTGCAATTTATTAATCTTTGATTGGATATAATACTCAATAATGTTAATAAATTATTACATTATAATTTATTGCATTCATCATATCTCTCACGTTATTTTTTACACTGTTGCCGATTGAAACTAGTCTTATATTTATGGGAGACGTATAATAAAACGTTAGTATTCTCTTTTTTTATACATATATTTATATTTTGATATTATATATATCAGAAAATTGAATAGACATTTAGTTAATTAAGTTTTAGTTATTTATTAAGAATCATAATTGGTTATTTTCCAAAATTGATTATTTTATATTTTGTTATAATTAAAAATACTGCATACCTTATAAAATACTTAAATTCTCTTTTCTATTATAATTTCATCAAGTCTATAACAATTAATGCATGAACAACTCAACACATACACTTATTTATTTTCTATTATAATTTTAAATATGCAGTAAAATAAAATACAAAATACTCCTCTCGAAAAGGACAAATCTTTGATATATATGTAGGTATATTTAGAATTAGCAACTGTTTATTCAGTTTTCTTGCAGTTATACATTTCTGTGAATTTTTTATATTTTTTGTTGAATTTTATTTTTATTTATTTGATCTATTAACAAAAAAAATTTTTTTTAACCAGTGCTTAACATCTCACCCCATTCAATCTTATCTCTTAACATCTCATTTCATGCTTTTTTTTGAGAGAAAAAGCGAATTGTTGCTTAGTAATGTTATTATTTACATGATAATAAAATTACTATATACTATATAAATATAATAGTAATTTATTACTGGCCAATTTATTATTGCACAGTAATACTTTTCTGTAAGGGTAAGAAAATAAAAATGAAGATATTGCTCGCATACATATATACACATATACACACACGATGATAGCGACTTAATACTAGTAACAACTTTAGGAGCAACCCATTGACTATGCGGTGCCGAAACGCAAGGAAGAGGACGAGGAGAAGTGTCGCGAAGGTGCGATGGCGTCGCGCAGCCCCAGCACCTCAATCTCGAAGTCTCTGCTGGCTGTCAAACTGTCCGGGTCTCAAATAGTACAGGCGGCCGCGGGACACGGTAGATCCTCGAATTCAGGCGGTTCCTCCGGCGGTGGTGGCGGCGCCGGCAATTCCTCACCTTCGTCGAACAATGGTGGCGGCAGCGGCGGTGCTATGATCGGTGGTGGATGCGGTAGCGGGACGATGCTCGGTGGTGGTGGTAGCGGAGGCGGCGGTGCCCTTGGCGGGGGTGCCGGTGCAGGCGGCATGCCGCCCGGCGGAAATGGGGGTCGTGGCAATTACGGGCCGAGCTCGCCGCCAACGGGCTCCCTGCCGCCGTTCTACGAGTCCCTGAAGGGTGGGAACAACCTCGCCAACTTCGCCAATCAGTACAACAGCTCTCAAGGTACATGTCACCTTCATTTCTCTCACTTTTATTCGTCTCTCTTATATCAGAAAATCAGAAAAAACCGTAACAGTTTTCGGCTTTTGATTCGAACAAAAATTTCTCGTTTATTATAATAATTTATAATTTATTAAAATATAATTTCTACAGCGGTCACCGCATCATTTCAAATTGTATGTATATTTGGACTCATTGAAACTCATTGTCAGTTTTGACAATATTTATCTAGTCATCAAAATAGATAACAAAGTAAGATGTGTCAATAGATTGAGATATTGTTTACATTTTTTCTTGAAATAATTTTATGCGGAATTGTGGCCACGATCGTGATCAGTTCTAATTTAATTGTTCAACGTGCGGTTCAATAAATCTTTTATTTATGTCTTCTTACGAAATCGTAATTGTACGTCCCACCTTTCGACGTAACATGCTTCGAGTTATCTCGTACTGTATTTTTTGTTGCTATTACTTTTTCATATTTTGCCTTTACATTTGCTTTTATATTTGCTATTATTATTACAAGATTTTATATCGTGCTTTAAAAAATTAAATTATTGTGACATCTGTCTTTGGCAAGTTCTGACCTCTATGATGCAAACGTTGCAAATTTGGAAATTGGAATATCATCAAGTTTGTCAACAGCTTTATACTTTTTAACAAATCTAAGACGTTATTCTATTGTACGCACAATCATATCCATACTTAAAATAATGAAATTATCACGATAAAATCTGAGCTCTATAACATACAAATTATTACGGAATATGAGTTTTAGTAAGTCTAAAAGAACATGTATGCACATAAAGCTTATTATATGTTATGTAAAGAGCTTTAATTTTTCAAGACAATTCGCTTTAACCATCCATGCCGTTGTTTCAGGAAACGCTTATCTCACGCCATTAACGGCCGTCGGGATCGAATGCGACACCGGTCAGCAGGACAACTCTCAGCACGCGCAGTACAACGCGCAGGAAGGCAAGCAGTACTCTCTCCTTCAGAATGTCTGCGCGAACGTTTGTGCGTCTTACGGTCTGACGTTCAAGGAAGAGGAAGAGGAGCTGGGGGGCTACAAAATTCAGGCCAACGATCTGCTATCTGCCCAATATGGGGGGTACGACGTCACCGATACGGGTATGATGGTGGACATGGTGACCGGTACCATGGTGGTAGATCCGCTCCAGTTCACCGCGGCAACCCTGACATTCAACTCGCCGTCCGATCACACGGCGCTCCTCGAGACTCTCAGCGAGGCGGATCTCCTCTTGCCCAGGTTGCAGACCGAGGATGGTGGCAGCGATCTCCTGGAGGAATCGCTACACTCGCCCGCGTCGACTGGTAGCAGCGGAATCGGCCAGGATGCCGGTCAGATGACCACTCCCGTCGAGCCTAGCGTCGATCCTTTCCCCGAGCACAGCATGGCCTTGACCAGAGGCTTTGACACGAGGTGAGCTCACGCTTGCCTATCGTGAGAAACACTCGCGCTTGTCGATTAACTAACACGTACTCCACGTATATTCGCTGTGCATTTGCTTTCATCGTAATCGTAATCGTGGTCGAGTTTGAATGCCGATCATGAATTTCAATTGCGGGATAGAATAACGTGTTAATGATAGATGATGCCCTTTTTCTCAGACACTACACGACACCGCAACATTTCAACGCATCCAAGCTCGCGAGTTTGAGCTACGCGGCCGGTGAGACGAGCTATCAATCGCTTCAAAAAGAACGTTCGGAGCTCGGGTTGCACGTCAGTCAGAATCACCAGCACCAGCAAGAGCAACAGCTGCAGATTCAGGTGCAGTTGCAGCAGCAGAAGCAACAGGCTACGTCGCCGCATCAACAACAGCAGCAGCAACAGCAACAGCATCAGAGTCTTCTGAGCCCCGGATTGAATTTTAATAATGGTAAATTATCATGATTATTCTTGTATAATTATTATCTAATTAACGTTTTAACACAGAAATTTATACAAATAGTAATGTTTTAATTATTACCGAATTAACTGTGTTTCTACAAAGAAGTTTATACAGTTAATATCTTATTTTTGCATTTATAGCAATTAAATTTTTTGTATATTAAGTTTGAGACGTATATCGAAGTATTTAAAGTATTAAAAAAAGGCTGTATAAACTGATACAACTTTTTCCCTGGTAGATTTTTTATTAATTAATCTAGGACTTAGATTTAATAGCTCGTATTATTTAATGCATCCTTACTCTCGAAGGTTTAGAGATAGACTCCGGTAGCAGCGTAGGCGGAAGCTTACCCAGTCCCGGCACTGCGAGCTGTTCCTTGGATGGCGCCTCATCCGGCACTTCACCATCATGCGGCCTGGGAGAACACGCGCACAGTCCAGTTGTGTCACCCACCACGGTCGCGGCTCAAGCTGCTGGATCGGTAGGCGAACCGCCGCTCTCGCAACGGGTCGGTGTACTTCAACAAAGGGTAAGCGACCCAAATTGATCCAGGCAAAAGCATATCTCTTCGTAATATTCACTACCCGGAAGCGGGATCGAGCTGACGATACTTTTCAGGATCGTGTCATTCACGATACCTCCACGAGTTCCTTGAAGCATTCGATTTGATCGAATTGTTCGAGCAAGCTCATAGATCGGTTCCAAATCGAGAGATCGAATATATGTGTAGATGATGAGGAGTGGATTGTTAATTCCCACTCTCGCGCGTATTATGCAATGCTCAGTCAATTTGAGTGGTTCATCCGATGTCATTTTCTGATCGTTACAAAAAGACACAGTGAGAGTTAACATGTTTTCTCCTCGGTTCGTAGCTGGGTTTACCGAGCGATTGTCAGCTAGAATTTGTTAATGGTGGTCATGGCATAAAGAATCCTCTAGCTGTCGAAGGTCAGAGGCAGGCGACAACTACTCGGGATGAAGAAAGAACTAATCGCACTCCGCCTGGCAAGGTAACGCTGCTTTGCAAAGGATTGCATTAGGATGTGCGCAATTGTCATTACCGCTGTGACATAACTAATCCATCATATCGAATTGCTAAGCCGATGCCGCAAGATTACGTTTTAGAGTCGTTACTCTACAGCGTAGTTACTCTTTGATTCTTTGCTCAATAGGACGACGATCCTAATCGCTTCACCTGCCGCGTGTGCAGCAAGAACTTCAGCCTTCAGCGGCTCCTCAATCGTCACATGAAGTGTCACAGTGACGTGAAACGTTACTTGTGTACATTCTGCGGGAAGGGGTTCAACGACACGTTCGATCTCAAGAGGCATACGCGGACGCACACAGGAGTGCGACCGTACAAGTGCTTCCTCTGCGAGAAGAGTTTCACGCAACGGTGCTCGTTGGAGAGTCACGGCCAGAAAGTCCACGGCGTTCAACATCAGTACGCGTATAAGGAGAGACGCGCTAAGGTAAGTTATTCGTAGAAGATGTCTTGAAGAAAAAAAGCGCGAGTAAATTTCCTTTCTCTTTTTTGATGAATTTAACAATTAAATGAATTTAATTTTTAATGAATACAACATTGAAACGATATTTTGCAAGGATTATTCTAGAATGTTTTTTATGATTTTGATTTCATTTTATAGATTTATGTGGATATATTTTAATTTGTTGTCCGATATGTTCGATAGATGTATGTTTGCGAGGAATGCGGACATACGACGCACGAACCGGAGGTGCATTATCTTCACCTGAAGGAGCAGCATCCGTACAGTCCGGCGTTACTGAAGTTCTACGATAAGCGGCACTTCAAGTTCACCAATAGTAACTTCGCCAATATGTTGCTCCAGGTGGGCACAGACTCCGCGTAAATCGTAAAAAAAAAAACGATATTAAATGTTTGAGACTCGTATAGGTAACAGATAAGTAGCGCGTTGATATTAATCAACGATCTAATATAGGGAGGCTTCGATACTCGAACGAAAACAAAATACACAGCGCGGTATACAAGAACACGAAATTGTTCTTGTTGATGTAACTCTTCAGGGTGGCCTGTTACAACGGGACTCGCGGAATACGGACAGCTGCGGCCTCGCGGAGCGACGAGAGACGGCCTCGAAAAGCGGCGACGTGGCGCATCAACAGTCTACGACCAGCTTCTAAATCCGTCGAGGACGAGAGTTCGGGCGAGAAAGAGAGAGAGAGGGGGAGGGAGGCGAAAGAGAAATTGATTATGCATGTTCGTTCTTCAATTGGGTTGACGAAGGGAGTGACATTTCGCGCGTAAAGTACCTGCAAGTGGCTCCCATTGCGGTGACACTGGAATAAACATCCAAGTCCGGCGACAGGACCCGATTGAGGGATCAGATGAACAATTGATTCCTGCCGCCTTAAATTCACGGGTAGAGGAAGCAGAGGACCGAGGACGGGAAGAGGCGAAAGGAGAGTAAGAGTAAGCGAAGATCTTCGCGCAAAATTGCGGTATTTCTCTTACAGCCTTTCGCCGATATATGGAAACGTACGAAGTACGATTAAGCCTGCGCGTTATTGTATCTTTCTTCCCGGTTCGGTAAGAAAGAAATTACCGTTTTACAAAGAAGAAAGATAACATGTTTGAAGAGAAGTACTGTCGTAGCGTTAGTTGACACAAAGTGCTGCTTTATTAATAAAGCTTCATTGATAATGCGCTTTGGAATTTCGATGGCAGCGCGTCGGATTCTCAAACTTCAACAGTCGTTCTGCCAGATGAAGAAATATCAACTTGCGCATTGCGACGTTATAAACTCTAGCTTCTATCCATTCTATCGGGGGGACAGTGTCTCGAATTTCTTTCTTAAATGTTTTTAGAGCGTTTCTTCTTGTAGTTGTATTTTTAGCTGTGTAACAGATTAATTTAAAGAATCCTAGAACTGATAATGGATTAAGAGGATGCATGGGACGCAGACGCGTATATACGCACACGGACACGTACACACACATACTCACACATGCATTACACATCGCAAATGTAGAACTTAGGGGATAAATATTAATATCGCGGACCAGAGGCGCGCGCGACATCGAGCAGACCCAAAGACTCGGATAGAACGTTTCAGGAATGTCGATCGTCCTCGGCGAGCGTGCCGAGGCGGGAGAAGAGTGCGATCACACGGAAGACTTTTTTTTTTCTCAGAGATGCACGGCGAGTTACGTTGCTTTTCGACTCGATGGGCGAGATGGGGTTTTTGACGTCGCGATCGCCAGGGGTTCCTTCGATCGCGGCCTTCCTTCGTCCTGAAGCCCTCATTGTCCTCGATCGATCGGGGCACCGGAATCGAAGGGATCAAGGGTGACTCCGCGCCGTACCATCGTAGAAATAGAGCTCGGCGCTACCGACGTTTCATTAACGGGATAATCGTTGAGGGATAATTAAAACGAACGCTCTCTCGTGCCGTATTAATGCGATCGATGATTTTATCATCGAGATTCGATTTTAAAGTCAACCCTCGGCTTCGAGGGAGATGTTCCAAGTTGATATTTGCTACAGTGAACCGGTATCGTGGTTTTTTCTTTTTTTTTTTTTACATAAAGACTTCCGTTTTCATTATCCTCACTTTTTATGATTTTTCTATAAACGCCGGTGGCGTATACATTATTATATACATACATACATATATACAGTACTCTTGTAGTAAGTTCCCAACCGAAGTGCACTTTGGGTAATCTGTGATATGATAAGAGTAACAAGACAATCCACTCATTCCTCCACGCACCGGATTTCGCTTTTCCGCTCTCTTATGCTTGTGGTTTTCTTCTTCTTCTTCTTTTAGGGTCGGGTAGAAAGGTAGGTAAGGGTAGGAGAAAGGCACGCATCGTCGTATACACATTCACACGTACATACATACACACACACATACACAAAACGGGATTTCGTGCAATTCTGAGGTGGCAGTACTTAGATCGGGCGACCGACGTATTCCGCTCGATTTCTTCCGCTGCGGGAAAGTAATGCGGCTCGCGAGTTCTGAAACTTGGGGTGTTCAAAGACGGTCGGCGCGAGCTAATCTCTCGGGACCAGAAGATTAACCCTTTGAAACGCGGCGGTCGCGACGCACAACTCTTTCTTTCTTTCTTTTATTATATGCAACATTTTTTTTATCTGCCTGCCGATTTCCGTCTCTACGTCACGTTCGTTGGCATGGCGGAAAATTGAATCCTTAAACGATAAGGCTATCTTCATTACTTCAGAATTTATTTCTTTTGTATTTATTTGTACTATAGGCCACATATTTTATTATAGAGTATCCGATGTATATATGTACATAGGCTTGTTTACGCTGGCATATACGTGGCTCGAAATGCGCTTGTCAAAGGGTTAAAATGGGCCGCGTCAGCGAACACGACCTTGAAAGCACAGTCCTTGAACTTTCGGACGAGCATGAGTAGATATAAAGCGCTTCGTAAATGTTGTCCCCCATGTATCACCTATTTTATTTTAGAACACAAATTTTTAGGAAATTGAAAATAACGATAATATATATTATTTGTGGCTCGTCACAAAAAAACGTGGATTGTATTTCCACGTTTTAAATAAATAAATACATTACTGCGGAATTTGATGATGGTTAAACAAAGGAATTTGCTCTTTCTTCTTCTTCTTTTATTAACATTTTAGTTTAAAACGTGCATTGCACGCTAAAAATTACAATTGTATTATATAGTTAAGAATGCAGGGAAATTCACTTGTTATAATCGGCGCGCAGTTTGCCAAGTCGAACAAATTATAAAAAATTTATGCATGAATGTTATTATTAAAATCCAGCTCAACCGAAGATGACATCTTCTCTTCAATTTGTAAAATTTGCTTAGATTTAAGATTAAACTAATTTAATCTAAATCCGTCATCCTCTTTGGCTCGTACGAAACGCGCCCGCCCAACGATTGACGCGCTGAGAGAGTTTTGATTAATCTCAATCGAATGATGTAAATACGCCGTGTAGGACTCTAGACAGACTCTACTGATATCTAATTTAATTCTCACACATACGTATATATATATATATATTCATATATTCGTTCTCAAGCTCGCGTGGTTGCCTCGGCGCCGGGGCGTTGATGCCCCCCCGTCGTAAGACGCTCATCCCTGTTGTAAATAGTCTTCATTACGGCGGCGGAAACGGGTACCGGTTAGTCCGCGATCGTCAGTATCTTGCTTTACGACAGTAAATGTACTTGTACAGCGAACGCACGAGGACCGGAGGGAAGGGAGGGGGACCCAGCACGGTTTTCCTGTACTTGCATCTTGGAGCAAAATACTCGAGGATAACAGTACTTGTCGCGCACTGTGAATCACACAAGTTAATACGTTGCGTATCATCATCATCATCATCATCATTTTATTATTATTATTTTAACATAATATTTTTAAATAATAACGCTATCTACGTTTCCATTACTATTTAATTTACGCTCAGTATTGTCGCAAATAATAGCACTTAGCTATACGTCTTCGACAAATTTATCGATTTGACACAATCGATTTATCAACATAATTATCACCCCTTTTGCTCCTTCGTTGTTATTTCGGCATTTGCAAACGCTATTGATTTTCTGAGGCGTTTCAACTTTCCATCTCTAGCTGATAATCCGTCATTATTATATTTTATTTTATTATTATTATTTTTATTATATCATTATTATATTATCATTACATGCGCTGAATGATAAATTTAATTATTGATTTTAAAATTAATATTATAGATAGTTCTACATATGCAGGATATACAGCCCATTGCAGGGTGCTTCTTAATTATGAATGAATACTTCAATCCAGAGGTGAAATGAAGAGAACGAATAATATATGAGTGTAGATCGTTTAGGCTTTACCTTCGAAGCTGTAATAAGTTAGCGGAGATAAGATAATTATTATTAAATATTCCAAAGTGTCATTCGAAATGACGTATTACAATTGTAATATATATGAATGTTTTAATTATATTATTTAATTTCGAATTGCATTTCGAAATACAAATATACAATCTGTATTTGCTGATTGAAGTATTGGCGTATAATTAAGAATCAATCTGTATAATATTTATCAGATTGTTCGGTTGCAGAAGCGATCTTCTTGCTGCAGAGCACACGAAAGACTCTGACGAAGATTCTGACTGGGAAACAGCTGGTGTGCTCGTTGCTCAATCTATTGGGATAAAGATATTTCATCCAACAGTTACTGATTATTTTGTATAATCATGCTATAGAGTGTTTTAAAAAAATCTCTTCGCTTTACGATTTTTCACAAATATAAATATATCGTTTCGTAAAACGTCAAAACGATTTAAACGAACGAACTTTAAGCAGCATAGAGTGTAGAGAACATTTCTATGCAGCGGGATAAAATACTTTTTCCTTCTGGATTCAGCAAACTCTACACTGTAAAGCTATAAACGTGCGCGTGCAAACCGAGCGTGTGATGGTATGCGTGGATATTCGTGTTCGTAAGGGAGTATGTATGCGGATCTGTACGGCGCGGCGTGTACCACAGCCTTTAGCTATACTTTCGGCATTTTGTAGACAAAATATATTGGAGCTTTAGAGAGGAGAATGTGGAAAGTGCAGCTAAAATAGACGGGCTTAACGTCCGTTCCACGTGCTGTGTTGTGTCGTTGGCGATTTTGTAAATTCTATTAGAGCGCGACTGCGTTCGCCGGACATTGGTGTCTACTTATTAGAGATCGTTATTAGTTGTAGCTAACGGTAAAACGTGGTTACGCGCTCTTATATGTTTGCAAGAGATAATAAAAATTAATATTATGTATGCACTTCGCACATAAGTACCTGTTTGATATTTCAAGATCGATCATCACGCGCTTTAACAATTCATACCTCGCGTTACTTTTGTGTAATATCTAAACATCTTAACATTACATACTAAATGGGTCGCACGTTCCTGAAACTGTTCTATTTTTTTTTCGCGACTTTGTTATATTCAACTTAGTGTTCAAATTATATTCAAATTTTTTAAAAGCAAAGTTTTTCAAGTAAAATTTTGGATTAAAACCTGCGAGTTCTCTATAATCTATATAATGTAATTGCAACTACATTTGCTTAAAATGTCAGGAAAGATTTTGTTTTATTTCAGGGATTTTTTATTATTAAATCTGGGAAGTATCGATATTGGAATAAGAGGATTTACACATGAGAATCTTCATGTCATACTCTTTATTAATATATTTATTTCTTTCGCATATTAAAAATTCATAATATATCGTTCGTTGCTGCTTCCTCGGGGAGAAGCCCTAAATATTAACGCCAATGGCGAACAAAGTGTCCACGATAACCGAAAGAGCGAAACGCCGCCGCCATTTATCGCAGCGCTGCAATGTCAAAATGATAAGAGAGTGCTACGGCTACGGTTTAAACTACTACTCCAGGATGCGTTTTATCTGCAACAGAGAATGATGCCGGTGATAACTCCTCGATCAAAGCGGCGAAAAGCGCGGCGATATAGAGGTGCGCACGAAATTTCGAGGCCGGTCATTTTAATCCGGCCTGCGTGCAGCTCCGGGGAGGAGTGGATTTTTCAGTGGGTGCTTTCGCCGAATATTTTGATGATTTCATCGGCCGTAAATGCGTTGTGTGCTCGAGGTGCTTCGTTAAAGCACGCACTTTGTTTTGTTTACTCACTACTGATCACGGAGCTGAACGGCATGTATCTGGGCTTGGCAGGCACTTTTGGAGCATTCTTATGCGGTCTGGACGGCTTCTCTTCGCTGCTGAGTCGTTTCACCTGAAAGGAATTCAACAATCTTGAACATAAATTTATAAAAAAAGAGTAGCAAAGCGTGTCGTTACCGTATTTTCTACGCTACGTGCCGCAACGTATAATGTGCATATTAACTATTTGCTTGTTAACATTTATGCTCGAAACATTCAGAAATCTTTTAACATACTGTCTAATAAATTCATCCGGTTGACTCTCATCGCTGAGACGACGAATTGGACTCGACGAGAAAATCCCCGTTGATAGGAAAGTTCAGACTCTACGAGCCATTCTGTGCGCGACATGCCAAATTCCACGATGCATGCAAGACTTCTTTCCAGAACGCGTCGCATTTTCATACGAGCTTCCTAATCGCGGTGTTACTTCATTCGCTCGGCGTTTCCTCTCGCATTCCGACGCTTTGGAACTCGAGGCGAGGTGAGTGTCGACTTTCTCTTGCATAATTCTCACCTGTTCGTCGATCGCCGCGAATTGCCACTTCCACGAGTGGTTATAGAGGAAGGGACGGTGATCGAATCGATTGTCATCGGGGCTGTACGTCTCTGCGTGGCAAGACGGAGTCAATATCGTCATCTTATGTCGATTTATAGCGTAACATCTATAAAAGTGTTTTACTTTATCGGCAATCTGAAATAAAGTTTTTTTTTATTTACTTAAAGAGAAACTAGACGGCTGGATTAGAATCTTGCTTGAGGAGCACACGCTCACTTCTTTTGGGGTACAATGATCCCACACGTGTACAAGTCTGCAGAACATTGTAAAAGGCCCGGCTTTACTCTGTTTCCGTAATCGTCCGAAAACTGACAATTCCTTATAGGTCATACCCATGTCGACTTCGTCCAATTGCGCAAGCTGTCCCGCTTGCAGCGGTTCCAATTCCGCAGTGGGTGGCGCCTCCAGGATATTGTTTAAAGCGGATATTCCGTGTTTACGTCTGCAATTCAAATGCGGGATGTAATTTTTACTATCTTGAGTTTTACGCAGGATACTTGACATCGTAATAGATTTTCTTAATTATATGAAAATAAAATTATTAAATATTTTAAGATAATCTTAACCTTAAGACCTTCTTTTCTTGTCTTCGTTTCTGAATTTGAGTACTGATATTAAAAATCGCTATGTATATCATCATATGTATATTTCATATACAAACCTAAAATACAGGAGAAACTTTTTTAAATCATTCTTTGCTATGCCACCAATGGGATTGATGTCGGCGCTGCTACAATCGTATTTAGTGAGGTAACCGCGTAAGGCCTCGTCTACGTTACCGCTCCCCAATACCAACAGGCCGCCTGGACGACCTCTGACCCATAACATTAATTGAGCGAATAAGTAAGCCATCACCATTCGTAACCGAGCCTGAAAGTAAGGTAGTAGAGAGACGTGTAATTTGTTAATTAAGATGTTCCATTAGGATCAAAGAGCACGTACCTGTACATTTTGTAAGGCCAGATTCTCTCTAGGTGAACCACCCTGCACTTTGAATCTCGGTGTTAGCTTAGTAACCTGTTGGAAGATCCCTAAAATTGCGGATATCGCAGTATCTATGACTATCCCGTGATGATAAGACCCTATTTGACTGGCCAACTCGGCCGCTCGGGCCTTGGTCTCCGCCGACGAGTTCTCCGTTCCCATATAACACGTGACCAAGATGGTGTTGCACAATTGCTTCGGATCTACTGGTACGTATTCGCAGTCGCCGACAATCTTCCTGATATCCGCTAAGACCTGTGTGTCTGAACACGAAATACAATTTCCGAAATTTGAAAGAAACTCCCGTGGTTTGAGAGGGGATAGCGTAGCCGAGCCTTACCTCCTCTACTGACCGATTGGACGATCATTTCACACATCGAATATACGATACATGCTGAAGACGCCGAGTCGACGCCGCCGCTCAGTGGTAAGAAAAATCCACCTTGGCAAGATCGTCTAAAATTTACATATAAACATAATATCATTAAATAATACAGGCACGATACATACATCAGTATTTTGGAACGAATTATATATTTAGGCAGTTCATTATGATGAATAATAAGAAATAAATATCTTAACCCTGCGTACCTCAGATAATCCCACAACCAGCACGCGGGTGCCATCGCGATCTCTTCCTCCGCGGTGTGATACACGAGACTCGAGTGTCCGTCGTCGTCGCCGTACACATCCTGGACTCCGTCGAGCGGTCGATCCGGTGGATTCGAGACGAGATTTTCTGGCGTGAGCGCAAAGTCGATTTTCACACGTGGATAACTAGGCGAAGCAGCGGCCGCGTGCGATCGCGATCTGATGCTGTTTCGGTAATTCCTGGAGAAAGTAGGATAGTACAGCGATACGTTATATTATTTTTATATTATTTCCTAGATAGTTGTATATCCCAGTTCTCTAATTATTTTGAAATAAATAATAGCATTAAGATGTTAATACTTGATATTACTTGATATTACTTAGTAGAATCCTGAAGATTGATCTACTATCTAGATTCTAGAACCTTCAGAATTCTTTACCTTATATCCTCGAGATCGAACGTAGCAACGGTTACTTCCACGTCTTCGAGGGCAAATTGCCGTCCGCGATTTAATATGTTGCCATTAAGCGTGATGCTGGAACCCCCGTTGAAATACAGTCTGCCGCCGTCGCATCCGCGCAAATTACTAAACATGTAGCAACCACCAGCCTTAAACGTAGCTGACTTAACGAGATCCACGTTGATGTAGGATTTACGTAACTCGAAGTATGAACCGCTTCCTTTGGGAGAAAAATGATGAGAAAAAATAGAGAAGCAATTTTATATAAAATTTAATCTCATTCTTTAATCTCTTATATATTTTAATTGACAATTGATATAGTCTTAAGTTTCGTTAGAGGAATAAAAAAGTAATAAGTAGACGGAAAAAAAACGGAAAACAAATCGACGTCACGTGTAATATCAATTGTATTCTATAACAATATTACCGTTCGCGATGATTTCCACGCCGTCCAATGACATCGGAATATGATTGCTGGATGGATGCCAAAGTTCCTCACATATTTCTAAACCCACACACGTGTCTCTCGTCGCGATGACTGCGTCACCGAACGGCACTACAGTTTGACCGGTGACTTGCGATATCATTCGCGGCAGAAAATAATCCTCGACCGTACGTTCCTAACACAATAAGACATCACGAATTATCGCGCATATCCAGGCCACACACTTTGATCGATCGCGGTATTATTTCGACGTTTCATTACTTTCGTCCAAGGAGAGAACCATCTGGTTTCCCTGTAGTTGCCGTCCTCGCAGAGCCGCATTTTCGGCCTGATCAGCAAAATCCGCCGATTCAGGAAGGCTACCCTGCAGTTGTACGTTACATTTTTGTGCATCACCGGCATACCCACGTCTATCAGCATATCGTCGCAAACACTGGATTTCAGAATGGTCGCTAAAACTTCCCAGCTATGGAGCAACGTGTCTGATTCGTAGAAGTGGTCTTCGCAGCTGTAACCGCTGTTGGACGAACGGGATGTACGTGCGATAAAATAACATATCAACGAATAAAAATAATAAAAGCAAAATTACAATTTTATTACTTCATAATTGTAATAATAAAAATTATATACGAAATGTAATAATAAATAATTATATTTAGTAATAACAAAAAGATTTCGTTATCTCATCATAAAAGATATATTCAAATAAATGACCAGTAAATAATACTTTTTTAACATTTTTATGAATGAACAAGAACACGTGCGATTTAATTACCTGATTTCTAGCTCAGGTCCGCTCCTGTAAGTGGCACCGGCCTCCTTCGCTTCTTGTATACTCTGCAAAATCCTCCTGGTATTCCCATCGAAGTCCATCGCCCATTGATTCAACGTACAAACGGCGACAGTCACTGTGCGCCCCATGTTAAATAATATTCCTCAACAGTTATTCCTAAACCAGACTTGCGACTGCTCTTATCTGGAATAAATAAGCGTAAGTCACTTTCGACTACACGTCGGGAGATCAAAGTTAATATCGTGAGACAATTACATAATTTATATATTATTATAATTATACAAGTGTTATAGAATTATGATTATGCAAAATTGCTTTTTCAATTAAGTTTTGACTTCAATATTCTTCAATATCGAAAAATAGTAACGTAACAATATCGAGGTAATAAACGAAGATTAAACTCTAATGATATAAATATTCATGTAAGTATTGTATTTACAAAATATTTATAAGATTCTTAAAAATAAACTTATAAAACGTTTAAAAAAATTCACTGATACCAAATCGGCCACGTGATAGAATGTCGCGATCGAACGAAAGGTGCAAAGAACTGGAGCGCGAGAAAAGTGTAACAGTTGAATCTCAGAATTGTACTACGCTCGTTTCGTATGCAATTTATGGCACCATCATTATCGTGACTGTTAAAAGTCGGCGGTCGCGTGTGCGTCCGATAGAACTTCTGGCGGCAGCTTACCAGCTAATCCTATCAATTGGAATCCCATCGATCGGTTCCGAGATATAAACTGAAAATGTTCCGTTCTCCTCAGAGCAGCGCGCGTTGATTGATCAATAACCCGGAAAACCCGGCACGACCAGGTAGACACTATCTTACAGTAGCAACCCTTTAGATCGTTATCTGCTACAATTTCTTCTATTTATCTATCTATTTATCTTTGAAAAATTAATCCTGAAGCATATTAAAATTTAATAATGATATAAAATATAAAAATTCCAAACGTTAAAAGGGGCGAATCAACTAGATAAAGAAAGAAAAAAATAATAAGAAAAACAAAGATCTGAATCAAAAGAAGCTATAAAAAGATATAAACGTACGTAAGAGTCGAAAATTTTATATATTAAATCACTAAAAAATCGTTTAAAAAAAAGAAAGAAGTATACCCTACTCCAAGTACATGAAAACTTAACAACTTAAAAATTCCGAGAATTTTCTCCATTTTCAAGAAATTTCTCAAATCTCCAAAAGTCGACAAAGTATCAGGAGAACATAATCAGCGAGGAGATCGCACTATCTAAAATTCCAAGAATTTTCTTAATTTCCGAAAATTCCTCTCGCCGCCGATTTCCGATCGGCGAATTTTCCAGGAGCATTGCTTACCTCGGAAACGTCAATAGAATGAGTTGAGTTACCGACGAAGATATTATATCGATGAGCCGCGCCGGCGGCCTTCTGAAACCGCGAGGAGCGGTTAACGAACGATCGTTCTAAGGGTAGCTCCGCCCACGATTCGCGACGGTTGTCAGGCAATCATCCAGGGAACGTTTCACTGGATGTCTTCAGCAACGGGCTTAGGTTCCTCTTCGCGTGTGCCAGGTTGAATTTACCCTCAAGTCTCGCGGATCTCCTAGTATCATTTGCACCCTCTTGTCGGCATCTCGGTGAACCGCGTTTCGTCGTCCTCAACATATTCCGATTTATTCAATTTTATTTGTATTATTAGTACGATTCTTCGATCGATCAGTGGGACTTGATGTATCAGGAAAAATTAAAAAAGAAATACCGTAATGTAAAGCTCTAAAGCAATCGAATTTTCTTCAAGGTCTATTTTCTCATTAATTTCAATTGCGTGCAATCATTGCCATTTAAAATCATAATTTATATGGTACGCTTTGATAGAGCAGCTAACTACTTAATATATGTATATGTATTTCTCTCTGAAAAATGAACAAGCTTTTTTCGCACTGATAAGAGCGTCGAAGACCGAAAGTCGCGTAGATTTGCGTTTCGATAAGGCAAATAGCGTCAATCTTAATTAACTGTGATTGTGAGAGAAAAGAGTCTGAGATTTAAAGTCGTCCGAAGTATTCTGTCGCGAAAAGTGATTTTGCTTCCCGATATGTGGATCACGAGAACGTAAACTCCCGGGAGCGGGGATGAAGAATCCGATTGTCAAGTATCTCCTCGGGCAGGAAATGCCGACAAGGGAGGACTACACGGATTGGCACGAGAATGCTAAGGGCGGAAGGTCGTCGCCGATGCTCGCCATCGAAGCTGATGATCGCGATGAGCAGAACGAGGAGGACGAGACCGAGGACGAGAGATAACGAAAGATGATGAAGCCGGTATCGAGCAGCAGAGTGAGAGAGCTCCAGGCAATGCTTTTTCCGGTTCAACCTATCCCAGGTGAACTTTAACAGTACGAGGATACGTGGCGGACGATGTAAAATCAGCTGCTTATTCGACACAAATTAATTCTCTATAATAAGTAAATTTTAATATAGTGACAATATTATATAATATTATCACTATAATATAAATATTTTAAAAAGTGACAATATGACAATATTTTATATGTCATATTTATAATTACGAGATAGAATTTTATGTTTGATAATAATTTTTGTCAATTTTCTACACTTTGCCTTCATGAGTTTGAAGCATGCGCCGATTATTGTTCGAAATGCAGATTTTACGCCAAAATTATAATATCATATTATGAAATTGATTCTGAAATGGAGAAGACGACACATGATACGTTCATAACAATATATGATCCAAGTGTTGGCGAGGTCGCGAACCTCGGACATTGTACTCGACCATCGATTTTCTACCATGTGCAACATACGATCGCGTTTAATCCTCTCGAAACTTGGTGCCAATTTATCGAACCTGTCATTATGACGCACAATGTGCCGCGGCGAGTTTAATTTGCAGATCGACATGATCGTTCATAGTACCTGCTCGTTGATAAATAAAATTCCCTTGCATTTCCTATTAACATTTTATGCAATTTTATGCAATAAAAAAAAACAGAATATTCCACGTGCGATGGAAAAAAGTTTCGAATTTTTCCGAATATCATTTCGATTAATTTAACGAACAAAATTCGGAACATTATTAATTGTGGATTCATTTTTCTTATTAACAAATAAAGTAAAATAAGGATAAATTATATTTAGAACAAAATATATAATTTTATTTCGACACGAATGACGAGAAGAGATTTTTTTTCTTTTTTCACAACGCAGGTGGTATTCTCTCTGATCTAACACCGCAAGATTTGCAAGTGCCTCAACTGGAACGCTACGAGACCTCGGCTCTGAGACGAGACGCGGAATCGGCGCTATTCGCGATACCTTTGGGTCTTTCCAGGCATCGGTACTCGAAGGAGGCCCTTCGCGCGGTACTCGATGCGCGTTGCATCGTCGATGGAAGCATCCAGGAAGCGGCCAGGTGGCCGACCGAGTGCCAGGTGAAAATTAACGCACCTGCACGTTTTTTGTTTCACTTCTTCCGTAATTTATCTTCGAGATCATAAGCGGCCTTCTTCTAAAGACAAAATATCGCATGTCGCGTATAATTCATCGTATATAATGTTACGTGTTCTCACATGAATTACGATTTTAGGAAATGCTTTTGAGTTTCCTTCGGAGATACATAAAGTCATTAATTTATTTCACACTGTGATTGGGTTAAGCTACCTGTGTAATTATATAATTAACCGAGATGATGATCTTTCAGGTGATCCCAGAAAGAATTCGTCACATAGACTACAACCCCGCCACGCCGGAAGCCTTCTATCTCTCAACCGGAAAGGAACCGAGACCGAAGCCGATTGGCGACGAGCTTGGAACGGTGATATTCCGTTACTGTCCAACTAACGTTACTAATTACGTAAGTAACGCGATATGATCCAATTCTTTCTTACACTTATAAAGCGACGCGCCTGATTGATTCAAGTTTGCTGGAGTTAAAGCGCGAAATCAAAATTGAAATAAAAAATCTTCTGTCTGAGAATTTGAGGACTTTTAAGGAACTGGGGTTTGTTATCACTGCAGTTTAGTCGATCTTGTGTGGGCGGTAGCACGGCGTTAACCGCGCCGTTCCCCGGGGAGTCGACCACCTGCGCCAACGGAAACGATATCTTCTTCGTCACCGAAGCGTCCCGGCCGAAGGACGATAACACGGACTTACGGTTTGAGTCGCGATTCGAGTGCGGGAACCTCGGCAAAGTGGTGAAAATAACCGACACATATTACCAGCTTTACTTGAGAAGAGATCTCTACACGCAGCGGCATACGCAGTGGTATTATTTTAGAGTATCCAATACGAGAAGCCGAATCACATATAGGTATGACCGACCGATGGGGAAACTAATTAATTGCATTTTTCAATAAATCAGAAAATTAAAAAAAAATAAATTTTATTCAGATTTAAAAAACATGTACTGAAAGAAAAATATAGTTACTTTTGAACCCAACCACAATTTTCGAATATTTCTAATAATACGTATGGTTAACATAATGATGCATGTAGTTAGCTAAGTTAATCGTGTTAGAAATATTCGAAAATTATGATTGGATCCAAAAATAATTATATTTGTCTCTCAGTGTATGATTAAGATATAAGAACCTTGTATTTTTATTAATCTTTTTTTTTTTTGTATATTTTAGACTTTTTAATCAGAGTGTCTTAATTTTCTTAATTTTGAGAATTAAAAACCGCCTACATGATCCAATGATTCACTCTCTAAAAAATATACGGTTACGATTGCAGGTTTTCAATCGTAAATATGTGCAAAGAAGAGAGCCTTTACAACGAAGGCCTCAAGCCCCTTCTTTACTCCACCGAGGACGCTCGAATCCGATCTGTAGGATGGAGAAGATGCGGCGACAATATCACGTATTACCGAAATAACGACTCATCGTAAGAAAATTCTTTAGTTCAATAACAACCTTTCGACGCGATAAGAAAAATAGCAAAAATAGGAATGATTACAGAAGTGATGAAGAAAAGGAGAAACATACGCTGACGTTCAACATCTCGTTCCCTCATGATCGTGACATCGTTTATTTAGCGCATTGTTATCCGTATACATATACTGATCTTCAGGTAAAATAATCATAATTAAAAAATTTTTTAAATCACTGTGCAATTCTGTGAAAAATATAGGGTACACCGGGGTAATTTGAATAGCGGGGAAAATTGGATAATAGTAACCATTTGCGTAAATATGAGGAAATTTATACGAACATACAGGCCACAGTGTATCCTCTTTGTTCCCAACTTCAAACATAAAACATGATATCCCGTGTTTTCCTTATATTTGCGCAAATGCTTACTATTATCCAATTTTCCCCACTATTCAAATTGCCCCGGTGTACCCTATAAAATAATTATGACTAAAAGTAACGCTGGTATTTCGCTTTATTTCCGTCAAATCTCGTTTTCCTATCGCTCAAGAAAGCGACACGAATAAATTAGGATTGCTTTCAGTAATTACTTTGCGGAATGTTCCCACAAATGCTCGCGGAACAAAGCGGTATTTGTTCGCGTTCTGCCTCGCTCCTATCACGATTACCATCTCAGAATGATTCTCAGTCTCGGCGATTGTATTTATTTATTACGCATTCCGGTCGGTAGATTAAATCTCGGCGCACCTCCCTCCCCCCCCCCTCCGGATCTCTAATTGCTCGCATAAACATGCTCCAGGAATATCTCGGCAAGATCGTGGCCGACCCCACGAAGACGAGATTCGCCAAGCTGCGCCTGCTATGCCGCAGCCTCGCCGGAAACGGCGTGTATTACCTGACGATCACCGCACCGACCCACGACGAGGAGGCACCCCGCAGGAAGCGGGGCGTCGTTATCACGTCCCGGGTGCATCCCGGCGAGACGCCGTCGAGCTGGACGATGAAGGGCATCATCGACTTCCTCACCGGCGATACGAACCGGGCTAGAGTAAGACGCGATTTCGCAACTTTAGATGACCACCGGTCCGCAACGTTCAAGATCCGAAATAGAAATATCGGATGCGCGAGCGCAAATTTATTGCGAAATATCGTTTTTGAAACGAAACGCCGTGAGGCCTACACTGGGAAAAATGTTTTGTTCTATGAAACAAAATTTTGTCGAAACGACAAAATATTTTGGTTAAAATAAAACTGTTTAGTCACTATAAGCAAATATGTTATTTGCTTATATTTTATTAAATCATTTGGTTTAGAGAACAAAACAGAAAAATACATTTAACAGAAACAACTAAAGATTTTATTATATTAACCCCTGGGGGGGGGGGTACACAGGGTCATCTTGACCCGGCATGCACATTCCGTAATGCTTCGAATAGTATGAAGAAAAAAAAATAGAGATATAGAATTTTTCTTTTAATGAATAATTTAATTTAAATCTTCCGAAGAATTTAAAAAATTTCATTATTACTTTTTTCTTAACAACTGTTTTATAAATATGTAAAGTGAGAGCACTGGGTCTATTTGACCAATGTTTCATATTTTCAAATACTCTTACTTTTTGATAAATCGATTTGATAAATCGATTATAAGCAACTAATACCATCTCAAAAAGTGGATACTCTGAGGTTTAAAGTAACATTAAAATTTTTTTACGATATATCAATTAGAACTCAAGATATTCAATTTTGAACAAAAAGTTGAAAAAATACGTTTTTTTATTTAAATTAAAATATTATTGAAAGAACGTTATTTTTCTCAACAAAGTAAAATGCATTCTAAAAAAGGATGTTTACTCCATATTTGAAAAAAAAGGAAATCTTTACGTTAATTAGAAGGCAAAGTATTCGAAAAAAACTTTATCTGATTCAAAATGATCCAGTGTGCTCTCGGCTGGAGTCCAAAAATATGTATGCCCTCCAGTTAAACAAGATACTTGGTTGCTATTAAAAAACATCTCAACTAATGCTGGAGATACTAAATTTTTTTTCCTAGTGTAACGATTGACCTAACGTCGCGGTTTTGTCGTAGGAGCTTAGAGAGAGATTCGTCTTTAAGCTGGTGCCGATGCTAAACCCGGACGGCGTCATAGTGGGTAACAATCGGTGCTCCCTGTCCGGGAAGGATCTGAACCGGCAGTACAGGACCGTGATGCGAGAGAGCTATCCGTCCGTCTGGCATACGAAGCTGATGATCCGGAGGCTCCTCGAGGAGTGCGGGGTGGCGATTTATTGTGATCTCCACGCGCATTCGAGGAAGCACAACATATTCGCCTACGGTTGCGAGAGCAAGAGGACCGGATGTAACGGGAGGCTGTCGGAACAGGTGTTTCCGCTGATGCTTCACAAAAACGCAGCCGATAAGGTAAACGTAAACGCACATTCATGGGAATACATTAGCAATTTCATTCTCTGATTATTCTGCGATTCCAGTTCTCCTTCGAGAATTGTAAGTTTCACGTCGAAAAGGGGAAAGAGGGCACGGGCAGAGTGGTCGTATGGTCGATGGGCGTGCAGAACAGTTACACCATGGAGGCTTCTATGGGCGGCTCCAAGATCGGCTCGAGATGCGGAACACATTTTTCTATTCAGGACTATGAGCAGATCGGCAAGGCGTTCTGCGAGACCCTGCTCGATTTTTACGATCAAGATCCCATGAAGGTAATACTGATCAATATTTCCTGCACTACCTCGGAAAAAGAAACGATGCACCGAAGAACATTAGTTTTAAATCTATAATAATATTGTTATATGTATAAGCAAGAATGTAAAATCTTCTTTAAAGAATTTGATAATCTTAAACAGACACGAACTTGCTCACATAAAGAAATTTTGTTTCTGTTTAAGATTATAATGTTTTATATAAATTCTTTAAAGAAGATTTTATATTATATTCTTGCTTATGTATAACAATATTATGTATTCTAAATTAATGTTTTTTCTGTGTGGTATTCGAATGGTGATTTTATTTTTCGCTTAATTCGCCGTATCTTTATATAAGCAATGAAATTAATATGACCCCATAGGAGAGACTCCGAAATAAGATAATAGCCAGATTGACGAAGGAGGGATCCAGTGCTGACGAACCTACCAATATCGATTTGACTGATTATTCGAGGTATACTTTTTCCAGTAATTCGTGTATTAATTTTCTATGTTCATATGTTAATCTTTCAGTAATTATATGAATTATCGAATTTTTTTAGCAACGAGGGAGACATCTCACAGGAGAGTTTCTCATCGGAAGAAGCCGAGTACATGGATGCTGCGTGGTCCAGCGAGGGCGGAGAGTTCCTCGCGGGCCGCCGTCGGTATCTCTGCGTGCCACCACCGTCGCCGACCTTTGTTCCGCCGAGAAGCGTCGGTCTTTACAGAAGGAGAGCACGAAGAGACGTCGCGGGAAGAATTTATTTGGAGCGCAGGAGAAATCTGGTATTTACTTATCCCGAAGAAAACAATTGACTAGAATATTCTCGCTAAATCGTAACACATCGTACGTTGTACGTTGTCGATAGGCGCGACGGGCGGTGATGGACCTGCCGACCACGGATCCGGGTAGCGATCTGTGCGATCTGACCGATTCGGCCGATGAGAGTTTCGTCAGAAGCGAGGGGAGAGAATACGACGGTACATCTAACAATATCGAAGTGACGATCTATATCAGCGATGTGTTATATCGTGCATACGTGTCTTGCAGTTGTGTGGAGAAGCACGCAAGAATATCGCGAGCAGGTAATCGAGCTCTCGGAGAGGGAGACGGCCGAGAAAGAAGAGCGACAGGAAAAGACGTTGATCTTACCGGAAATCGTGAGACCTCGCAGCGTGTCTTTCGGAGAGTTATTACCGCGCAAGGATCACCGGAAGACATGCCAACGGCCGCGATGTCTTCGGTACGAGTCAATCCTCTACTAAAAAGATAGATAGGAAAAATTCTTAATAATTGGAAACTTCTACCTCCAGCGTGATATCATATTTTTCTTGTTGTTGTGAGTGCTCTGCAAATTAAAGCTGATCGCATTGTTTAGGATGGATGCTATCGTTCCAATTAATCACCCTATAAATGATAATCGTTACTTTAGAAGCAGCAGTTATAAAGTACTGAGTTTTATTTATAATAACCAGAATATTTTATCACACCTACAAGATTTTCTGATTCATCCGTTTTTAACCAGAATTATTTTTCAGTATATAAATGATAATCACGATTAATTGGAGTGATAGCGTCGGTCCTAAATGATGCGTTTACTCGTAAAATCACGTAGTCGATTCATATTTGCCAGAACGCTGAGAAATCCGTCGCCGGTATCGCCGACAAGCCGAGAGGTGAGAATCAAGTTAACGTCGTTGAGACGGCAGATTTGGACGGGCGTGTCGACCAGCGTCGCCGAGGGTAACGACGCGGAACGTCTAGCCGACGCGGTCGTTAAGACGCCGCTGAGCTGGGGTGTCTCCAGACATGCTCTGATGCACTATCCCACGGACGGCGAGGTCACGCTAAAGTGAGCTCTCGATATACTTGACTTCGCGCGCACACTGCGTCCGTAAAATATGCGCGTTGCATGTTTCGTTGTAGTTAAGATACACATCGGAGTATTTGCTTGTTGCATCGCATGCATCGATTCCTCTCGGGAATCCTATGAAGAAAAAAAATACGGATGGAATATTTGAATACGTCATTCCAGGGCGCAATCCAAGAAAACGCAGTCGCTCGTCTACGACACGGACAAGGAGGACGCGAGGAAGGCGCGGAAGAAGTCGCGGCGGAACGCGTCGCACGTGAAGGCGGCCGCGCGCACGGACGGGCAGAAACCATCCTCCAGGAGGAAGAACGCGAGGCTCGACTGGCAGCGGGCGGTGAATCTCAATTCCCGGGGCAAGGACGCGAGGATCGCGACAAGTTCGTCCCTGCTGACGATCGAGGCGGACTCGTTGAAGCTGCTGGCCGCGTCGACGACGTCCAAGCACGTGCAGCGCAATCTCTCGCAGCAGAAGCTCGAGCCGCGCCGCAAGTTCCGCAGTGTCGGCGCGGTGGCGTCCACCTGCGTCGGCATCGGGGCAAAGACGAGCGCCACGAAGCCGACGAGGATGTCGCGAGCGTGCCGTCGCGACGCCTTCTGCGAGAGCACGACGTCGGACGACGCCTCGTCGGACTCGGGCAAGCCGAAGATCGTAAAGAAGAAGCAGAAGAAGAAGAAGCAGCAGCAGCCGCTGCCGAGGAAGCCGAACAGAGGAGCGGAGCAGAGCAAGCGCGCCTGCAGCGCCAAGACTTCGCGCAACAACGTTTGACCATCATTTTTTTTCGAGCCAGATGTGTAGGATGTTCTGTAACATTATTCAAATTGCATTTAAGATCTCGGCCAATTTGGAGGAAACCTCTTCTCAAACGAAAACGGAAAATTAAGGGTCTTTTAGGAACTGAAATTTAGAGATGGATAGTGAAATCTTAATCCTCGGCTTGTGAATTGTAAGCCAAGTGGTAAGACTTTATTCGAACGACTTGTATCATGATAATTGCAGTCCGATTATAGAATCAACGGCTGTAAATATTGTAATGCGAGTCATTTATATTGTTTAGATCATGTTTCGTATGATATTGACATGTAGATAAGGATATGTGAGAAGAGAGTTTTCATCACAGTTATCAGTTCATCAATATCCGATAGCACGATAAAATTTTTATCGCTCCTTCCGAGAAGAAAGAGAATAATAGCGATTTCACGATCTTTTTTAAAAACGTCACCGTACAATCCAAAAGTATCTAATGAAAATTGAAATGATTGCCTCGATATTATTATTACGAAAAAATCAATTTCATCAAAAATTGCTGAAAAAACTATAGACAATCTACAATTTCCCTAACATGTGGCGGAATTATAACATAATTTTCTAAAACTGGCGACGTAAAAGAAATAGCAATCCTTGCAAAAGATCGAAATGAAGAAGTTAATTAATTAATATGCTCCCAAAGCATTCTATAATTATTTCAGTAGAACCCAGATCATCCAGACGCTCGGTTATTCACTGCGATAGCGTAAATGTCTGTAAAAAAATATTTGAAAATGTAATATAATTTTGTATAAATGTTGTTTTTAGAATTTTATTTGATTTTAAGAAATTTTCAAAGTTGTTTAATTTATGTTATTATATTTTAAGTTGTTTAGTTTATGTAATATTCAAAAAGCTTTAATTCATATTGTGTTGAAGTTTTTTATGTTGATTATTAAGTAATAAATAGTACATACATAAAATTTTTAATGATATCTTATGCTTTGCAAAATTTTATTATAAATAAAGATTTTTAACGTAAAATAATCTTTTTTTTCCATACGATATTTCCATACGATTATCCGACGATCGACTCAAATCCCACGTAGTCCGGATAATCGGGGTTCTACTGTACTGTTATTTGATATTTCATTAAGCACAATTGTTATATAATGACACAATTATTATATTATTAACGTAAGCACCAGTGTCTAGTATTTAAGAATAAGAAACGTAAAATCGTATGAGTATATATAAACAATGCGTAAATATTTAAATTATAATAATCTCACAGCTCGCTTCTGCCAAGAAAAATTAATTAATCGCGATTTCGACCAAACTCCGACTAATTTAATCTGCCATTAATCTGAAAGTTACTCGCGGCAAACTTTCCAGTTAGGTACGTCGCTATCTTCAAGTCTAAAATCTTTTACATGTCAAAAAATAAGAAATTAATAATTCTATAAGTATATGTATACAGTAACAACATAGTGCAGATATTATATGTGAGTTAGTCGTCGATTAAATTAATTGCAGTGTAGTGCAATTCGATTCAATATCAATTAACTCAATCGGCGATTAATTCGACTGGCGGTCGTCCTAAATCACTGCCCAAGTTCAAGAAAATATTATCCCAGATAGGAAAACTTTTGTAACAAATGCACACGTCGTGCTTCTTTCCATTCACAACATTTCGCACGACGTGTCACACAAGATGATTATGTAAAACGCATATCTTTTACTAAAAAAGAATTTTATAATTATAAATTCTAAATATTGATGAAATTATGATGGAGTCACTTAAAAAATAAAGAAAAATATTTACTATTACTTAAATAATAATTGTACAAGTTTATTCTGTAGTGGTTTTTACAATAATTTTATAATTACAAAATTAATTTCTGAAATGTATTTATGTTAGTAACACGTGTGCTACGTGTAAGAAGATTCGCTCTAATGTTACAATCATACAAGAATTTACTTTAAACATCAATTTTTTAAAGATTGCTATATTTTACACTAATTAAATTTAGAATTAATGATTTAAAAAATTAGATTTAGACTTCGTACATAATATATTGTACGAAGTTATATTTTAAAATTAAAATAATGCTAAAATTTTTGTGCATGCGTTCCTATCTGGGATAGCTCAAGAAAAATACATTGCGAACAACATCGGGGCGGGCGCGAAATCAACTGATCGGCACCGGGAGTGTCGCACCACGTGCTCGCGGAATGACAGCGCGAGACGTCACCATGGCGACACGCGAGCGCGCGGTAAACAATTCACGGCCACCGCGCGGCGCGCGCGGCCCGATCACGTGGCTCGCGTGACGGAGTCGGAGATCGGAAGACAGGCCGGTCGTTCGTCATCCCGAGATTGGGAATATTGGGAATCCGCAACGGTCGCTCTCTTCAGCTCTCTTTTCGCTCCGAGGGTCGACCGCCTCGCCGGACGCGACGCGAGTCGCTCCGGGCGATCGGTCGCGAAAGCGAGAACAGGAAGGAGCCTAACGTGAGAGTTACCTCTGTAATGATCCGGACGTCAGAGACCTGGCGCGACGCAGGGCATGCTCGCCTTCCACTTTCGACGTCTGTTTCGCGAAACGAGCGCGAGTGCGTGCAAAAGGTCTACTAGGGAAAAAAAAAACCGACACCGACACTGCACCAAGATTTCCACCGTCCTCACAACGCTTGTCGCTTTGCGTGACTGATGATGACTGATAGAGATCAGAGCGCGCCGCATGGTCTCCGTGCTGTCATCTGACGGCGATAATTTGCTCTCGCGCTGTTGTCGGCGGGAGATTCGATTCTTCCTTGTGAAACTACCGAGAGTCCAAGATAGAAGAGATTCAAGTTCTAGATAAATTTTCGTTATTAAAAAGAGCCCGGGATGAATTGAAAAGTAAGATAAGATGTTATTGTTCCAATTATCGATGCAGAATAATTTATATCGATGCAAAATAGCTTATAAAACAACTGTTTATTGTTACAGATGCTTTGCGGATTTTACAAGCATATTTATGAAGCATATTATTTTTTATTGTACAGATGCCTCGTTTACGACACTATTGTTACGAAACCTCATATGTTTCCTATCTTCATCATTTGTATGAATAATCAAGCACAGATGATACATGCAGATCTGAATAAAGAATCGAATATTATCATAGATACACGGAAGTGAATATACGGAATGTTGGGATAATAAGCTATAAAATTATATTACGACCTAACTGATTAAATTTTCAGTCATGCAAACTTTCATAAAACATTTGTTGTTCTTTGGTAGTACTTTGACGATGCTGGGACACAACAATACGTCACTCCTTTTTTTAACGCCCGGATAAATCTTTCTCAGGGATTGAAGTTGTATAATGAATATATAGAAATTAATTAATTAAGATACTTTATGTATCCCTTATATGAGAGCAATAGTTTATTTTAAACTCACTTTAAACGACCTGTAATTCGTATTAGAATTCAGGTAAATTCTATTAACAATTTTATGCAGTATGAAAAACATTTAAGGAATAAAAATATGTACACATATAAAATATATATTAAAATGTATTATGAAATATGTAAGATGCGGGACACACACAAGAGAATTCTCCGTGTCATCTGAAAAATTCGTCACAAACTTTGAAAATTAGATCTCATTATTAGATCTTTAAGTCATGTTAATGATAATTTTCAATATAGTAAACTTATGAGAGTAATACTAGATATATATAGGAGTTAAAACTATCGAATATAAAAATATGAAGATTACAATAATTTGATATAATTATATTTGATATAATTATAAACGAATAAAATATCAATCGACAATTGACTAATTATTTCAATGGTATCTCTCAATGGACAATTTGATAATTGCATTGTACAAAGTAGCATAGCGTTAAAATTAAAATAAAATGTTCATTAAAATTAAAAAATTTCAGATATATAAACATGTACAAAATTTCATTTGCGATTTTCTATATGCGTATTGGTTAAGAAAATTCACTGTAACCAATATCGATTAAATTCTTTGAACTGATAAATTATGTGACAGGATAAATAAAGGAAGTAAAATTTCGCGAATTAGCAAAAATGGCTAATAATGATTACAGATAATATTATAGATAATAGATACAACATTGCAAATCAGAGATATTGGAATGCTCTTTTAGCTCACGAATTTTTCGGAAATACATCTGTTTACATTGTACTTACGTTCGATATTAGCAATTTCAAAACACATCGATTTTTTCGAACTCGAAGGAGCTCATAGAAAAGACAGTTGGTTGCGATTTGTAATTATTTTGTGTATAACATTCTTAAAAGGAATTAAGAAAAAAGGAAAAAGGGATTAAGTAAGCGAAAAAAAGATACAATCAAAATCTGATTGCAATTATAATTAGTTTACGTAGAAAACTCGATTCGATATAAACTTGAAACAATATCAAATTTAAATGAAATTCATGGAAAAAAGTGCACAAATTTTAAAACAGAATAGAATCAGTTTTGATTAGCTCTGAGAGCTAATCGTTCGGTATTAAGTTTAGTGTTTGCTCGAAGTACGATTTGCTCAAAGATTACGTGATGCAAACTTGACATCTCTGCTCGCTTGCTCTCTTAAATTTTTTGCCGAATGCAGTAATGTATGTTGCAAAAAAAATCGTGTGCACCTTACTCTTGTGTTTACATTATTCGTAGGTGCTTTGTTAGACACTTATACATTATGTATATACAACTGGCAAAAATGAACGAAAATTTCTCACAGGGTGATACGTTGGGTCATCGCCATGACCTGAACATCCGTCGATTGTGACAAGAATACGAAGTGAATTATTCCTTAATTCTATATAATAATTAATACTATTGAAATATATAAGTTTTTTGAAAATATTATTTAAACGCTGCTCGCAAGTCAATTTCAAATTTATAGATTGCGCGATGAGGCATTGAAACCAAATATATAAGTGGAATTAATCCTTCTTTCTCTATCTCTCTTCTTCTTTCTTCTTTTCAGTCATTTTGAACATAAATGTATCGAAGATAGATATTATGATATAAATTTTTCGGTAATATTAGCGCGATATAAATTAACTAAATAATAAACAAAGTTTGAATGTCGCATTAAATGTTGTGATTAGATATTAAAATATTATATATTTAAAGTTAATATTATATGTTAATAAAATATAATCTCTAAAAGTGAATCAGTGAAACTCAAATTAGCGACTATACATTGATTGTCAGCGTTAAATATTTCACTGAAAAATTCAACAATTTAACAAATCAGTGTATAATAGTCGCTGATTTCACTGATTCACTTTTTTTCAGAATATGTGTAAAGTTCAGATCTATCAATCTAATTCATGCCAGAGCTCAAAATTTTGTTGAAAATTTTATGTATCACATATATAAAAAAATATATAAATATATATATATATATATATATATATAACATTTAATTTAAAAAATATATATGTAATATTTAAACTGAAATGTATATATAGAAGATGTATATAATATAAAAATACGCGACATGTAAAATTAGAAATTACATTTTGAAATTATGAAATCACGAAATATTAAATGTAAAATCTTAAATGGATTATTGAAATGACTTAGGCTGTGGTCCACTTGACGCTACAAATGTTTTGAAGCATTTTTCTTTCTTTTCTTTTTTATAAAGATAGAAGAAGAGAATTGAAATATTTGAAGCGTCAAGTGGACCGCAGCCATAATTGCCAATCTCTTATGTTATATGCGAAAACATTGTAAAATACATTTGTTTACAATCCTTTTTCTCAATATGATTTCGTATAGAATAAGCACGCTTTAGTGCACAAGAGTTAGGAGTTAGTTTTGTTGTAAACGCGAAAAGTAAACATATACGAAAAAAAACTTTTGGCGAACTGAAATGTATATTAGAATCTTGTTTTTCAAGTAGAAAATTTACTTCAATCTTAATTACTATTCGATAAAGTTTTAACGCACTTTGAACGAAGCCGGTTTCTCTCTCTATAATTTGCATTAAAGAAAATCGTCAAGTCACAATTGAGGAACACAACGACAAATTGCAGCAGACGAAAATGAATCTAACAATACAGTCGGAAAAATGTTTCACTTTTCGTTTTTGACCGGATAAAACTTTTCTCGAGACGATGATAAGGCTATTTTTATGAAAATTTTTTCTGTCAGTTTAATGAATTATTTCGTTTCATGTTTTGCGTCTAAAGTTTACGCATGCGAAGTGAAGTTTGGTTGTTAAATAAATGTATCTTAATTGATTTTACGAGGTAACTTAAAGAGGAAAAAATGTAGAGCTAAAAAATTCATTTTTAGACGGCGACGGTGATTTATTCGCATCGCAGTACTCGGCGTCGATGGTGGTGGTCGAAAGCACCGCTTATAAAGGACGACGGATAGACAAGCAGATCAGTTCGATGTTGGTTCCCCGAAAGGATTCAATCGTGTATTCGTAAACAGCATATATAGGTGGGTGTTAGAGAGGAAAAGGATTAAACCGAAAATAGAACAGTCTAGTTCTTGAAATGACAACTAATCAGTTGGATTAAGGAGACATTTTGTAAAATCTTACTAGGGGGGGGTTCTTCTCATGTTCGTCATATAATACAGTGGGTACGCATATACCATGTTAGTCTTAGTCCACGAAAAGCTTAAGATTTTGGTGTCTTCATATAGTAAATCCATCTATAGGTGTCACAATTGTGCCGCAAAAAATTAAGTATTATCAATTCTGGAATAAATTTCGAATACGCAAATTTTGTCGTCGAATTTTAGAGGAAGGAAAAAATGTAATTTTTGTTCGAATCAGTTTTGTCGATTTCGTCTATCTTACTATCCTAACAATCTTTAAAATGCTCTCGCAAAAGAGTGCAATATCTGTAGGATTTAAATTGCTAAAAATGCACGAGTAAACAACAAAGTTTACATTCTGATTAAATCCCGATTATTATTTTTAATCAACTATCCCGATTCTATCGCGTCTTTAATTTTTCTCCCTTCCAGCGGCATTTTGCGATTCGACTAAAAATCGTCAATTAGATAAACAGCGATTTAATTGAATGCTTTTTTTTTTAGAAATCATGTCGACGGCCGAACCGGAAATGATAACCGGGTCCGTTGCTGCCGTGGCGTCTACCGGTATATCGGCATCTGCTGTTTTCCTCTCTCTCTTGATACCGGCTTTGGTTCTATATTACATCTACTTCAAGATTTCACGCCGTCATATGATCGAGCTGGCGGAAAAAATACCGGGTCCGGAAGGCTTGCCATTGATCGGAAATATGCTACTGCTTTTAGGAAGTTCAGACAGTAAGGCGATAAAATAATGACAATAAATGTGTATAAAATGAATATTCGATTCAGATTAATCAATCCTTCGATCTCAATATTGATCTATCTCAAAATTATTAAATTTAAACAATCTTACATTTTTGCTCAGTAAATTTTTAAAAGAATTTCTCCCTTTATGTTCTTGCCTTAATAAACCAAAAGTCTCAGGAATAAAAGTTTAGCGAGTCGTGAACGTTCCAGATCGCGCCAACCAAACATTATAATTTCGAGATTGGATTCAGTTAATTTGACTGTTACGTACCTCTCTTGCATATCTTTCTTTTATTACCTATTATGACACTCGAATTGGATAATCGAGATTGGACCTGGAGATTTTGCACCGCGCGACTAGTTTACACGTAGCTACACACATGTTCATGTAACTTCCGTTCAGATTGATCACGCATCTTTGTTTTGCAGCCATGTTTCGTAGCTTGTATAGAAAGTCCTTCGAGTTCGATCAGATCATCAAGCTTTGGCTCGGGCCGAAGCTGCTGGTCTTCCTAATGGATCCGCGCGACGTTGAGATCATCTTGTCTAGCCATGTCTACATCGACAAATCCACCGAATATCGTTTCTTCCAGCCCTGGCTCGGAAACGGTCTGCTCATCTCTACCGGTACGTATTAATCACTCGCTATCACTCGCGTCGACATAAATTTCCATCTATGTATATTATAAAAATTACTATCTTGAGATTAGCAATCATCATTAACTGTCATTAAGCTAATAACTAACAATTAACGGAAATTAAGTCAGCGTTCAATTTCTCCGTGAAATAATCTCCGTTATTACACCTTCCGCAATTTTTCATTGCAAGCGTTATACTTTCATTAAAAGATATTCCATTAAGCTATAAATTTATGTTATTTTCAATACGAAAGTATGCTTCTTGTTGTAAATTTTTTTTTGGAAATTAACGCGACTGATATGTATTTTCGATGTCGTTAAAATGTAATCGCGCCATCGTGTTAATTAATATGATAATTTAGTAATCTTAAATTGCATGTCCATAGAGAAAAAAGATTTGCTGATACAGCAAATTGATTTGCGGTATCAACAAATCTTTTTTCTCCGTTTTGCGTTAAATAACTTAATTCATAAACATTTTGCTTTTGTAAAAAGGGGAGATATAACAGTGAAAAAGATGTTATGCAAAGTCAATTCAAAGTCATAAATGTAAATGTCTAGTGCTTCCTGAAAAACTGATTTCTCGTAACATGCTCATAAAATGCTACAATTAGTCTCGGCTTTTTCTGTGGAGAGAAAGGTAGTAAACAACAAATTCCGTAAGGCACATTTTTCCTTCATTGTTTTGTGTTTGAAATGTTACGTTTGGAAAACCGTATCTTCCAATGCCGTTTATAATGAAAAGTTTTATATAATCATTTTGAAATATGTATTATAAAATAACATAAAATATGTTTTTAAAAATATTAAAAATATTTATATATATATATATATATTTATAATATAAATATAAATATATATTATATTATAAAAGTTTAAATTACAATACTAATAAGTTACAATCTTATGAAATTTACGTAGCTTCACTTTAAGTGCCAATAATTCCTATTTCAATTTAATTTATCTCAAGTAACTTCTAGACTATAAATTTGACCCATTCATTTATGGATATCTCAATCAAGCGGTTCTTTTCTCTTATTCGATTATTATTCTTATTTTATTTCTTTTTAAGCATAATTAAATGTGAAGAACCGACTATGGCATTTCATAGAAATTCAAAACAGATTCTCTATCATCGCAAGCGAATAAAAGACTAATGAGACACAGAACGCCCGACGCACCTACGATCGTCGGTTTACATACTGACTTTTATCGACTTTCTCGGTACCGCGAGTGAAGGTCCTTTTTCTCGTTGACGAAACTCTCTCGTTACAGCATGCGCGTAATGACGCGTGCTATCGCCTCGGTTAATTCGCGCGCCTCGTCGCAACATCCGCGCCGGCAAAGGCGTCTCAGCGTACAGCTCGTCTTTTTCTTTTCCTTCTTTCTCTTCCCTTTTTTTCCTACATTACTTCGTGCGAGTTTGTTTTACGGTAACGGTTGGTTGTATAACGCTCACATAATTCAGGCTCTTATCACCCTGCCTCGTAACTGTGACCTAGGCTGCGTAGCGCACGCTCGAGTTTCGCAATTGTAAAATGAGACAGTGAAATAAAGGCCATTGCATGCACAAAAGTTCATCATTATTCATAATTGTAAGGAGGATCAAATATAAGTAAATCGACCCATCATAGCCAAGCAGTTTTATTACCTTTTAAGAATATTTGACTATCGTTCGATTTGCTTATAATTACAGCCTTATAATTACAAACGTTATAAAAACATTACGTCTTATAATTTACTTTTCCTTTCCTGTACGTGCAATGGCCTTAAGAGTGATATGAGAAGGCAACTTACGGAATAGGAATCGAAAGACAATGAAAGACAATGAAAGATAAACGAAGAGACGGTTTTTCTCATGTCACAAACTAATATCGTATATAAGTAACTTAAAAAACACAACGAATGACGTAAGACGTTTTTCGAATTCTACGATTAGAAGCTGATTAGGACATTCAATTTACAATTTTAGAACATGCTAATTTCATCCGACGCAGACGACGTGTCTGGGAAAGGAAAAGTAAATTATAATTAAAATTTTTAAATCACTAAAATTTCCCAGCGAACTTTTATGTAACAACAAAACAAGCAGCGCAACACGCTAGTGATACGATAACATGGAACGTCGCATGTAACACGTGGAAAAAAACGAATATAACTTGCCGATCAGCTTACCAGCTTTCTTACTCCGTTCATTTCTAAACTGAGGAGATAGAGCGAGTGGTTCAACCGGTTCTTTTTCATTTTTCTCTCCCTTTCCTAAAAATTTGTGAGAATTGATATTTCTGATATTGATATTTTTTAATTGATAGAGAGAGTTGGAAAATTTAGAATTTAAATCGATTTTCCCGAGGAGGAGAAGGGCTCAGGAAACATCGGGAGGAAGGGTTGCATCGCAATCCTCGATGGTGAAAAAGTAAAGCAGAGGGTCGACCTCGCGGCATGTGTCGCACGAAACAAAGGCTGCGTTTAGTAAAGAGCAAGAGTGAAATGCAATCAGTCCGCGAGTAAAATCCGTGGGACATAGAACAGGAAGGAAATTTGTACACGCGTAGCGCGCCAGTGCTTTCTCTCCCTGACTCCGTTCTCCGTCCCCGCATGTATGCGCGCATCGCGCTCTTTCCGTGGATCTCGTTACACAATTACGACGATCTCCATCTCTCTCTCTCTCCCCCCGTCTCTCTCGTGCATTGCAATGCACGATCCGGCTCTTTCTCCGCTCATTCTTCTTCCTACTTCCGCGTGTTCGCTAGAAAGTTTACGAATAGGCATCGAATACAAGAGTGGGAGGAGGAAATTTACATTAAATTTACACTTAAACATGTTCTCGTAAAATTTAGCTATTTCACGTCTAGCAGTTTTTGAATATTTCTCATATTTTACATAGTAAAACTTTCATTAAGGTATAACGAAAAATAAAACATCGCGTTTATATGATTTAAAATAAAAATTATTAATTCGAGCATGCCTTTTGTTAGCCAGCTATTTATATCATTCAAAATTCTATTAGATTGCATTATTTTTTAAAAGCGTTTTAAATTTCGATAATTCCGATCACGAGTAACGATTAATGTATTAACAATCAAGAGCGATCAAGACAATTTGAGAAATTGTTTTGATTCAGGATAAATCTTTTCAGATTCGATCGCGACGAAAAAGTCAGAATCCTGTTACCCAAAAAACTAGATCAGTGATAGATGATCCGTTGCAGGTTCAAAATGGCGAGCCCATCGCAAATTAATTGCGCCGACGTTCCACTTAAACGTACTTAAAAGTTTCATCGACCTCTTCAACGCCAATTCGCGTGCGGTGGTGGAACGGATGCGTAAGGAGAACGACAAGGAATTCGATGTCCACGATTACATGTCCGAGTGCACTGTCGAGATCCTTCTTGAGACCGCCATGGGTGTCTCCAAGTCCACGCAGGATCGAAGCGGTTTCGAATACGCCATGGCCGTTATGAAGCAAGTATTCCGAATCCAATTTGAGAATCGATTTTCGAGATCGAATTAGGAACAAAGATAATGAGAAAAAGGAATATCGGACCTTATCTTGTGCACAATTCATCTTCAATCAACATCGATGCTTAATCAGTCCTTAATTGTTTTAATTGTTTTGTAGATTCTTCAGATATTTTTGCTAAGAAAAAAATATCTTGAATTCATAAGATTTTGAGATCTCTTAGGCCCGATTCCACAACTTACTTTAACTTACGAAGAGTTCGTTTTATATAAAACAATTTCTTCTACTGGATATTGTTAGTTAAACTTTGATTAAGTTGTGGAATTAGGATTTTAGATTTATAGTAGATAACGTTATAGATGATTTTCGTGCTGCGAAATATTTTTATGGGATATATTCTTTAGAATATTCAAATATTTTCATGGTGGAATATAAGACAGACATTGTTCGTGTCTTCTAGGATGTGCGACATTCTCCATTTGCGTCACACGAAAGTCTGGCTCAGGCCGGACTGGCTGTTCAACCTCACCAAATATGGAAAAGATCAGATCCGTTTGTTGGACATCATCCATGGGCTTACAAAGAAAGTTATCGCGCGCAAGAAGCAGGAATTCAAGAGCGGCCAGCGCAATGTTATCACTGAATCTGCGGCAAATGGCAACGTTAAGACTACCAAAGTAATTTTCAGAATTTCTAAAAGACCGCGTCGAGCGATAGACTATTATCTCATTATCACGTACAATATATTGTCTTTATAGAGCACTTCCGTGGAAGGACTTTCCTTCGGACAGGCAGCCGGCCTGAAAGACGACCTCGACGTGGACGACAATGACGTTGGCGAGAAGAAGAGGCAAGCTTTCCTTGATCTCTTGATGGAGGCCGGTCAGAACGGTTCTATCTTGACGGATGAAGAGGTCAAGGAGCAGGTTGACACTATCATGTTCGAGGTGGGCATCGTGCATGCAATCACATCCTCTTCGAAAGGAGATTGATTCTCAATAAGCCGTCACTCGCTTTCACAGGGACACGACACGACGGCGGCTGCGTCCAGTTTTTTCCTATCGATGATGGGCTGCCATCCGGACATTCAGGAGAAGGTCATCCAGGAACTCGACGACATCTTCGGCGACAGTGATAGACCTGCAACTTTCCAGGACACCCTCGAGATGAAGTACCTCGAGCGATGTCTCATGGAGACTCTTCGCATGTTCCCACCCGTACCTCTTATCGCGCGTACAATCAATACCGACTTGAAACTCGGTGAGTTCTCGAGATATCCGCGAGATAACTAATTTCCGAAATAATTTCGCGTTCAGCTTAGTTTCGCTAACAACTTAGCAACCTTTTTAGTTGAGATTTATGAATAATACTTAATAAATGTCACAGTATATTTGTTGCGACGTATAAACGTCACAATATACAAAAAACTTCGTTTAGTCATGAAAATTTACGATTACCGTTTTAGCGTCGGGAGACTATACAATTCCAGCTGGAGCTACGGTGATAGTGACGACTTTCAAGATGCACCGACAGCCACACATCTATCCGAATCCGGAGGTTTTCAATCCCGATAACTTCCTGCCGGAGAAGACCGCCAATCGGCACTACTACGCCTTCGTACCGTTCTCCGCCGGACCGCGTTCCTGCGTGGGCCGCAAATACGCCATGCTCAAGCTGAAGATTATCCTGTCCACGATTATGAGAAACTTCCGCGTCAAGTCGAACATCAAGGAATCCGATTTCAGACTCCAGGCCGACATCATCCTCAAGCGCGCGGAGGGCTTCAAAATCAGGTTGGAGCCGAGAAACCGGGAAGCTACCATCGTCTAAAGCGGCGATTTCCCTTTTCGTTTGCGTATAGAGTTAGTTTGGGTAGAAGAGCACGAGGGCGAACCGTGACGTTCGAGCCTTGACAAATCGCCCTCCCGACGAATCACCGCTCGTGCGCGCACGTGCGTGAAACAAACGCTGCCGCGCCAAGTTACATGTAAATGTTGTATATTACTGGTCGTTGTATGACGCATGCTTATCTCTCGTTTACGTTGATATTTATCTCTTGCAATAAATGCGGCACTATCTGCGCCGAGAAATTTAAAACCTTCCTATTCCTTGTTACTGCTTCCTCGTCCCCGATTAACCACATGCGGGATGCGTCAGGCTCGCGAGACGAGAGACCGACTCGCGCACGTGCGAGGATGCGGCTTAGGGACACCCACGGAAAAACCGGTGCGGAAAAACTCCTCCAAAGAACCCAAGATCGATTCCAAAATTGAGGAAGGTGCGATGATCAAAACTCTCGCAGCAGCTCGAACGAGGGAGATGAAGAAGGTTAAGGACGAGTTGAGGGCGATGCTTCCGATACTGACACCTTCGGAAGTGAGAAGGTTGCTTTATTTTTAAATAAAAGAAATATTCTCCATACTTTCTCCAACAGCATATACCATGATATTTAAAGGCGTCTTATTTATGCCAATAGTTACCTATACCCCTTGTTTCGATTCTCCTTCCTTCTTCATTTTATCCACTTTGAAGAAATATAGATATGCCATCAAACTGTCCTCTTGCTATCGATCTGTCTTCAAATAGATTTCGCTTACCGCCTCACGAAGCGATTCTTGACGAGCTCGAGGAGAGCAACTACAAGGAATCGGTTCGCTATTTGAGAGAATTACTCCAACTAGATGAGGCTATTCGTGAGGAAGCTGGTCCTGGTACCATAATATGGGAGAAGCCGCGTTTGAAGGACAACAGGGACGCGATGTTGCGCCTGAAAGAAGGCCTGATCGCCGTTGAGCGAGCCAAATACGCCGGTGCGGGCAAAATATAGGATCTTTAATCATATTTATTCATGTCATGTTTATTCGCAATAATTTTTAATTCGAAAATAATTATTCAGATTGTAATTAAGTCGCCAGATTATAATTAAGTCTGTCCAACAATCGTTTGCGTATGATATTCGAAAACTTTGACAATTTTGAAGGAAACGTACAAAGTACGAGAGTAAGTACGAATATTAATTTTCTGGATGTAGGAGACTACATTTCCACAGTCGAGAAATTTCTGAAGACTGCGCTATTTTTTCAAGCGATGACCTGGGAGTGGTGGTGGGTGGCGGAACAGATTTATCGTAGCGCTTTGGAGAATGTTAAATTAGTCGAGGATGATGACCAACGGACGAGCACTTTTGCACACTACCTGTATGGCCGATTTCTGTTCGAACAAAGTTAGTGAAGTACATTATATTTGACTTTCTGTCTTAGGCAGTACATAGTTTTTTCTTTTCATATTAATTATGTATCGTCGTTGTCAGTGCGCAGTTATTTATTATTAAAATATTCATCAGACATCAGATATTTGGAATAAATTATGAACTAACGATATAAATTCATAATATAGAGTAATAATATTAATTATGCTCACGTGATGCAATCAGTACAGGACACGGCAGAATCGTTGTATCATTTAAAAATCGCCCGTGAAACGTCTCAGGAGAAGTCATGGAACGCGTCGAGGATGACTGGTCGAAAAGAAGAAGTTATTTTTCGAGAATGTAACGTGCTTCTGTATAAAGCATTACTGCTGTACGCGCAACAAATCAGTCTTGATCAACCAGACGTCGCCGTGAAAGCGTGCACCGAAGCTCTTGCACGAGCGACGGATTGTGAGCTATTTTTTTTTATTAAAAAAAAAATGATGAAAGGAATAACGAATAAGGAGTAGTAAAATATTTACCTGTTAAACGTTATATAATTTCAAACGTCATAACTCTGTTAAAATGTACCTTACTTTGAATTCGTTATCTTAAAGATCGCACAAATTCGATATTCACCACATCTTAACTCTTCATCTCTCACGAAACACGGTTCCTTGAAATTATATTAATAATAATAAAAAAAACCCTCCGACATCATTGTTCATCTTTACATTCGCAGCTGGACATTACGAGTACATGGCGAACGCTACGCACGAGCTGGGCACGAGTCAGTTACGATCGGGCGACGTGAAATTCGCCTTCTGGAACTTTTCCAAGTTCCTGGCAATGGCAAAGAGGATTTCTGATCCAGAAGGAATCTGCAACGCGCATATGGCGATGGCACTTGCGTATAAGTTAAGCGTGTTACTTGTACTTTCCCTGGTATCACAATAGAAAGACGTGAGGGACAACAAATAGAAAGGAAATTAATGATATAATTTCGTATTTCTTTTGACCTACATTTTATCGTTTCGGGCGCTTATTATGCCATTTTGACTTTGAAAAGTCACAATTCTCACGGGCGATTCGCGTTTGCAGGAACTAGACGATGACGCGAGCACGAAGAAGCATCTCCGTCTGTTTATAGAAAACGCAATCGAGTCCGGATTAACGAGAAAACTCGCTCAAGCACACTACTGCACTGGCGAGTATTTGTTGAGCAAGGTACGAAATTGTTGAACGAATCGAGATTATAAAAAAAGAGAAAAAAACCGCGAAATAAAAATTACAAGATTACTAAGGAATCTTATAAAAATAAAAAATTATTACATTTTTCAAAATTTTTACACATTACACAAACTATTTCTAATTAAAAAAAATATACATATGTATAAAACACATACATGCTCCACGATATCTGATCTTATCAGTTCGCAGTGCGAATAAAATTAATTTCTTCAGATTAGTCAACGATTAATTAAAGCAGGCTTGTATTTCTTTTAGAAAAGACCAGATGTCGCGACCTTTCATTTGGAAAAATCTTTCAAATTGTACAATGAACTAGGTTTATGCAATGATGCCGATAAAGCACGAGCCCTCGTCGGAGTTTCGAAAGGCGAGTTATGTGCTTTTGTTTTTATAAAACGCAAATTTATAACGTGCGACGCATTTAAAATGCTTTCTTTTTAACAGGACAAGAAATCATCGATCAATATATCCATCTTATACACCAGTGCGGAGCAGCCGATCCAAAGGCGATAATGACGCTTTGTCAATGGAAAAATTGTAGAAGCATTTTTTGGACTGAAAAAGAAGAGAAGAAGCTGCACACAGGTAGGAAACAATATTCAGCAATAAAACAAAATTAAATCAAATCCTACAAAAAAATCCCGTCTTTTACAATTCTTAAATTTCCTGATTACTGCGTTTGATTCACATGACAAGTAACTATGACAAACTGCGGTATTATAATTTCAGAGGATTCAGAGAAGATTGAAATCAATGAGGCTATGTCTTGATCGCAATGTCTTCTTAGCGATATCACAAGAGCCGCGAAATTCCATTGAAAAATTCGATCTGATACGTGATAGTTGATACTTTACGCGATATTTTTTTATCTACATATCTACAAAATGTGTCTTCATTTTTGTGGTATATAATGTCAATTGCATCAATACATATCTTTATAAATGTAATGACACTCTATTGTTATGATAAAGTAGGTATTAAAATTCAATCACACAAAAAAATTAAATTTTATACATAATAATACGTATTAAAAATGCAAACAGGAATATTAGTAATGCTTTTGTCATCATTCAGGTAATATCTTCCCGTCCATATCCTTTTTACGCATCATGTGCGACGATAGAATAAGTACTAATTTATTTTCATAATAAAGCAAATGTACTACTTGCAAATAAACTAGAATAGAAATAATTTAAGAACATGAAAATGTTACGTTATTTGCTGTTAGGTCTCAACAGCATAATATTAATTAATTTATAATTAATATGCATAATTATTCCATTATTTTTATTATATAATTAAAAGATAAATGTTCTCTTATCAATGTGAAATCCTAAAATGCATATACAGGAAAATTTAACAATTTTAAACTTTATGTTGCAATTATGTTACTTTTTATAATTTACATAATTTATGTAACTTCTTCTTCTATATTGCTTGTTACATTATATTCAAGATTATATCACTCCCAAAAATTATTTTACAATATATATATACATATATATATATGTATTATTCTTAATAAATCTTTTAAATTTTTATATTGGTATGGGGCCAATTGTCAGTGTCACTGTTTTAAAATCAGAATTTTTAAATATAATCTTTTAAGAATATATACATATTATTTTTAAAATTAGAATTTATATGTATATTATTATTATTCTTAAAAGATTATATTTAAAAATTCTGATTTTAAAACAGTGACACTGACAATTCGTCCCATACCAACATAAAAACTTAAAAGATTTATAATCAAAATAATTTTATTTATTAATATTAATGAGTATGTAACGGAGAAATGATGTATCTTTTTAAAACATATCAATAATTATTATCGCATTAGCGATATCTTCTGCAATTTATCAATAAGAGTTCATATATTGTATGTTCATTATATAACAATTATCAATGTAATCGTTATATTTGTTTCTGAAAATTATTTATAGTTTTATATTAAAAAATTTTAGAATTTATTTACTAAGTTAAATCAATGATTTTCTTGTACTAAAACTTGATAAATAAAAAAACTTTACGCTAATTACATATTACACAAACAAAATATAATACATAGTTTTTTGATAAATTGTGCAAATGTCTTCATAATATTCTATATTTTTTGTATCTTAATATATATATATATATATATATATTATTTCAATATATATATATATATATATATATATATATATATCACACTAATGTTACAAATACAAGTTTAATTTTATATCTTAATTTTACAACAAATTAGTTCTTTCTGCGTTTGCAAACATTCTAGCACAGTTTTAACTGTTCTGTTACATGAAAATCAGTGTGAAGTCAATGCTACTGTAATACTTAACTATCTTTAATATTTAATGAACATTACTCTTAAATGATATAAATTAACATATAGTAAGAAAATTCTGCCAACTGCCGGTTGCAGTCCTTCCAACTTTTTTCTATTTGATTTAAGGAATAAAAATATAAGTGCGAATTACCTTGAAAACTTCTGCATACTGAAGAACAAGTTTGTGATAAAATATACGTCCATAAATATTCAGTTCTTCATTTTTCTCGCGTCTTTTTTTTCAATCAATTTAAATCCTCTATGGTTGTAAATAGATAGGCATTGCACACACGACGAAGATAAAATTCTCACAAAAATGGGACAGAATGTACAATAACGTTTGTTTGCTACGGGCGCAATTAGTTCAACGTAATATCATCATCATCCAAATCCATAATGCTAATCGGATCCAAAGATGGCATGTCGGCACTCTTACGTATCTCACGAGATATGTTTTCTAATGTCTCCATTTCGACGTCGTCCGAGTTCTTCACGTTACCACTCTCCTCTCGCTGCTGAACCTCAGTGGCAGCGAGCTCAAACACTTCCTTCAATATCTCGTTTGCCGCATCCGTAGAGCTATTGTCCAAGTCGTAAGTCGAGTTCTCCTGTACTTTCTCATGCTTATTATTTATTACATTATCGTCAACTAATTCCTCGAGCTCCTTTATCTCTTCCTCCAATTTGCTTTTTTCTTTCGAATCGTCTATTAGGGCCGATTCTTCCGTGATTTTCTTGCATTTTTCTGTATCATCATTACTGTCGTTATTTACTAGAATTGCGTCGACATCGTTTTCTTTGCTATCTTCTATCTCGTCGTGCTTTTCACCATTTGAAAGATCTGGCATAATAGTATCTTTTGCATTAGTAGATTTGTCAATTATATTGAGTTCCACATTTTCTTCGCCGGACGAATTTTGCTGTTTTTCTAATTCCTCTATTTTGTCTTCATTCATGACTACTGTGTCATCCAAATTTTTTTCATCATTTAATGTTTCTGTTTTTTCAGTCTCTTCTTCAGTCGGCAGATCTTCTTGGACCTTTTCGTCCGGCTCTTTTGTATCTTTTTGCAAAGATTCATCCATTAAATCACATTGCGAACTCTCTTGTGATTCTTCTATTGTGTTTTCGTCTTTATTATCTTCATAATTATTTTCTAAATTATTTATACAACTTTCACTATGATCTTTGTTATTCTCAATTGTATTATGAATTGATAAAATTAGTGACTTAACTGCTTCACTATCACACATTGTTTCTTCATGAAGATTCTCTTTGTCATTATTACATTCACTAATGGAGTTTTCTTTTTCCATAGAAGGAACTTTTTCACGGTTTTCTAACTCTGCTTTTTCATCATCATCTGCGTTATGATCCTCGATTGTTGTAGCGTCGGTGATGTTTTTCTGCGTATCTTTATCTGTAGATTTGTCACTATCCCTGTTTGTCGATGTGCTATCCTCATCCTTCGTCGTATGTTCGTCCCTTGTAGTATCTTCTTCGTTCTTTCTATCTTCTTTATTTTCTATTTCTAATGTTTCGTCCGGTAGGATTGTCGATTTTTCATATTGTTCAGACTCTTCTATTTCAATATTTTCATCATTTACCGGTTCTTCTACGCGCGACTCGTTCTTTGCTGCATCCGCTTTGTCGATTACGTCATCACTTATCTCTTTCGTCACCTTTTCCTTTATTTTTTCTCCAGTGGATAAATTGAAAATGTCTTCGTCATCAGTATCATCTTCGATATTGATAGCAATGTCTTCCGATGGATCGTCGGTCTGTTTATCGGCGGATTTGGTTTTATCGAAATGCGACGGCGCTTCTTCCTTGAAAATCTTGTCATCTTGTGACTCAACTTCCGTCTCTTGCTTTTCTTTAATGCTTGAAACGGATAACTTTTCCAGTTTTAACGCAGCTTGTTTGAGATGCGTCAATCTGTGTCTCACATTGGACAATTTGGTGTCGAATATCTTGTTACACTTGTCGCAGGCATATTCTGTCGTAGTTTCCGACTGTGCTAGAAGTTTTGGACTCTTAAATTCCGTTGACAGTATCATTTCTGTACTAGACATAGAAGACGAGCTCGTCCTGCTGCGGATAGCTCTCTCTTTTTTCTTTGTAGGTGTTGTCGATGTACTCGTTGCACCTTTTGTCTCGCTTCTTTGAGTTATACCATCTTCATTGGATATTTCATCGCTAGAGGAACGTGCGCTTGTCCTTCTGAGACTGGATTTTGGTTTCTTTCTATTTGGTTCATTTACACTGTCATTCTTACGTATCACTTTATGTTCCAGAGAACCCTCAGAATCCGAACTTCTATGAATAATTCTTTTACGTCCTCGTCCTCTCGTCAAAAAAACATTAGACTGTTGCTCCTCATCGACCGACGTTTTTGTCAATGTCTCGTTCGCGTTTGTGCGCTCTTTATCCAATCTTATTATTTTCGACGTCCGCTCAATGTCTTTCGAATCTTCTATCTTGACTTGCCGTTTTCTTCCTCGCCTTGCTTTACCATTAACCTTATGATTTCTCGTCCTAGACGAAACACTCGAAGGACTGCTTTCAGAAGATTTTGTTTCCTCCTGTGAACTGTACGACATATTATCCTTATCCTTTTCTATCGTATCTATTTTATTTTTCCTAGACGATTCTTGGCTCAGCACGTCGGTTAAGAAAACTGTACACAATTTCGTTTCCGCAAAATTGGATCGTGTCTGACGGGATCGTCGTGTTTTGTCACTACTTGGATCTATCGTTATCCAACAATTCTTGCATACCGTTAGACCAGTGTGATAAAATCTGTACATGTCGATACCGTTTGCAACTGTATTGTAACACTTGTCGCAATTTCTAAGTTTCAACTTATTCTTTTGCAATTTGATTTGCATCGTGTTCCGCGACTTGCGTCCTTTAACACGTCGCTTACCACGCGTCATGACTTCGTTACTTTCGCTATCGCTGGAATTTACTGAACCATAAATTGTAATATCTGGAAACGTGGTAATAGTTGTCTTGCGATTTACAACATCTGTGTGTACCTGCAATAAAAAAGTGTAATTATATAATACCATTGAAATGTCATTAAAGAAATAGAAAAAGTTAATGTAAACACGTGGCAACGTCGATAGAATTATTGTTACCTTTGGAAAATTTGAATAGTTTATCTCTTCATTAACCAGAGCCTTTAAATTAATAATTGTTTCTTGATATATTCTCTTTAAATCGAACAAAACATCCAAATTATATCGACACGTTAGGCATATTAGCTTCGAACCTTCATTCTTCCTGCTGATCTGCAAAAACAGGTACTTTCAAATCTAGGCGACTCTGTAATTGCATTATTTCGCTCGCGACGAAAGGGGAAGATGCCCGAACTTACATCGTCATTGAAAATGCTGCGTATCTTTTGCAGAGGATTAAATACCACGTTTGTATCCTTGGTAATATCGAAGATACGGTCACTTTCCACTAACTCATAGCACAGGAAGCATTGTGGTATTAACGTCCTGTCTATCGGCTTCAATGCCTCGTGCGACTTCTTATACTTTTGTACAAATTTAGTGCACTGATCTAATTCATACGCGCACTTGTAACATATTTTGTTCGACACGTCGATGCATTTGTTGATCTAAGACAAGAAAATAGGTTACAGCATTAAGAATCATTACTCCAAAATTACCCAATCATTACTCTTGATTTATTTTTTCTTGTTATAAATCAAAGGGGGAAAGATGGATTGTCTAGCGATATACATACACACGGACACACGCGATTTTTATTAACAAACAAAACGATAGATTAACTCGATACAGACCGGAGAGCGGCACTCGATAATATTCAATTGTACGCAAATTATCCAATCGATATCGAAGCAAATTCTTTCCAATTTTCAGACAATCGTTGCGACGTTAATAAACATGCAAGAAAAAGCGAAATTACAAGAAATCGGCGCAAAAAATCAAGCCAAGTAAATACCCTTATTCACTGTGTGTACATTTTCATGTGCATACATACTCGCACATACATACATACACACACATACGTACGTACCACAAAATGTCGGTAAATTGAGACGGACACGAGATGGACACAAGACGGACACGATCACGTTATCTCTCTCTCTCTTTCTTTTCTCGCGAAGTGTCACATATTTGCGTAAAGAGATCAAAGCCGGGTGCAATTTACGCAATCGCTCACACCTCTATCATTCCCCGCGGTATTCCGGACTTTGGAACTATTTGTCGCGGCGTAGGAACATCACACGTTTCTTCTCTCTCTCTCTCTACCTTCCTGTTTTTTTTTTTCTTTACCCGTACGAGTTCTGGATCTCAAATACAGATGACGCGGTGCGTCACGTTTCTTTCGATACACGCACGACGCGTGTCCCGCGAATTGGCGTTGGTAACCCGAGGCGCATTGATTTCTTTGATTTGTTCAAGAGCTTGCACCTCCGCGGCCGCCGACCCGGCCTTGGAGAGTGGCGAGAGCCAGGCGCGAACCTAACCTATAAGCGGGCGTAACCTAAGCCGAACGGCGAATGCGATCTTGATTGAAAACGATCCATGGGCGCCGGGAATAATTAAGCAGTTTCGCCTCTCGACAGTCCTCCTTAGATTTCTATCGCATTTTTTATCGCAACTTCCTTCCGTTTCCCCTCAAGTTCCGACAAAACTTGCTTCTCGAACTGTCGACGGCGACAGCTATATTGTAAAAAAAAAAAGGAACACGAGGCCTCTTCAAGATTAATCTTAATATAAATTTCTGACGGTCGAATCTAGAATTCTAGAAATCCTTCGCGCGCAGTGCGTACCTTGGTCGACAAACACGTCTCGACCTGGTCGCCAAACAAGCTCCGATTGTCCGGCGTGACGTCCAGGAAGACCCCATCGTTGCTCGCACACACAAAGCAGTACTGTCCAGGCATCGCGACGCGGGGGTTCCGACGTGGATCAGGACAGCATCACCTCAGGACGACGCGCACAAAGAGATACGATCGCGAGAATTTGCACGGTGCACGGAGTACACACTGGCCAGACGTTGCCTGTTTTTCCTCCTCGCGCAGCGTGTGTCCTTTCTCACGCGGAGAATTGGCGGTAATCCTGGGCCTGCACGCAACAACATGGCGGTCCGGCGATTCGCCATCGCGCGATTCGATGTATCGATAACGCGCCACTCTCGCACTCGCACTCGCACTCGCTTCCCCGCTCTTCTTTTCTTTCATTCTTGTTTTTTTCCAACGATTTTGCACCATTTACCTTTTTTTTCTCTTCAGAAAGATAAACGGTGCAGAAGTTCGTGTAAAAAAAAAACGGATCTACAAATCGTACCTAACTAAAGGAGATATAAAAACGAAAACGAAATTTATTGGACGTAAAACACCTATCGTACAAAGATATCTCTCAATCGGACGCTGACGGCTGACCGGACATGTATTTTAGCGTTTCGATCACTTGTCATCGAGACGCGTGCGTTATCACGTATTGCTTAGTCAACTATATTTTTACCGTAACGTTTTGTAGCTAAAATCCATTTTAGACACGTCACGCCTGATTTCAAGACAGAACTCTATTTGTACGAAATAGAATTTCATCCTGAATTCTAAGGCGACTTACTCGTCCGAAACGGATTCGAGATTTGTTTTAGCGTGAACAAACGTTTGCGGAATCAAGGCTTGAAACATCATGGTGCACTCCACAATGAAAGCCCGAGTGCGAATCATCCCACGCCGTTGCATCATTCAGCTAGACATTTTTCGAATTCCCTGCGTGGCCTCGTTCGCAACCGACAAGTCCTCTATCTGACTCTTTGACCCGCCAAACAGAAGCCTGAGGGTCTCTAACGCCGACGTGAATATGTTCCTACAATGCAAAACAGATAAATACATTGAGAAAGATCAATTATATATCATTTTATGTCTGAGTATCTCAAAAAATTGACCCAGCATTCGCCGTGTTACAAATATCGCAAACTCTTACTTAGGACGATTTTTATCTTTTGCCTGCAACATAATTTTGCAAATCTTGCAATATAATTTGACTAATTTAGTTGTAATCTAGTTGCACATAATTCATTATTGATTATCAATTTTCACAGAAAGAATTAGAACGTTAATATATTTGGAAAGAAATTTTGATTTTTAAGTATTTTATGTTCAAGAATCAAGAAGGAGAACATTAATTCGGACGAAAGGCGCTCCTCGTCAGCTGGGCCATCACCTGACGCCGTCCATCGCGTTCGCGTAGATCTGGCTGGGCGGCAGCTTGACGGAAGGCACCCTCTCCTCGACGAAGTCCAGCCCAACGCACACCGCGCCGTCGACAACCTTGAGCGGCGTTTCCAGGAGGTCGGCGACTTTGTCGGTGACGGGACTGGCCAACTCCACGCCCGCGCGCATCCCGTCTTCCGCGTGGCCAAAAATCGTTGTAACCAACTCGTGGGAATCCCGCACGGTCCGATACGCGCCGCAGAACGCCGACGTCACCGTGACGAACACCGGCAGACCCAGCAGGCGACGCGTGCACACCATGCCGGTCGCGTCGCCGGCGTTCGCCGTCGCGACGCTCGTCGGCGCGGTGGGATCGCGGATGCCGCACATGACGCTCAATTGCTGCGGAATAAACGGCACGGCGGTCAAAGTGGCAGGTGTCCCGTGCACCATGCATTTCAAATTTCAATAGAAATATAGAATTAAGTCTACCTTAAGTACACTGAAAAAAATTCTGATTAAAAAACGGACAAATCAGAAAAATCTTGTAGGCGTGATCAAATATTCTGGTTCGTATAAATTATTAAGTATTGAGTTCTATTATACGAACCAGAATATTTGATCATGCCTACGAGATTTTGATTCGTTCGTTTTTAACCAGAATTTTTTTTCAATGTATACAATATTCAAGTTTAAAAAAAGGATTCTATGTATAATTTTATGTATACATAAAAAATATACATGTACAAAATTTTTTACATTTTAAATATGTATATTTATATATTTTATATATTTATGATTTTACATATGTAAAATATGTATATAAGGAAGATAATAATTATAAATAGAACCATGTTTTATGTCCTATATTTTAATAAAAATGAATTGTAAAATTAAAGATTATAAAATTTTATAATCTTTATGTTATTCTGATTTTCTAAATATTTTTTATGTATGTATTATTTGCTAAATTAATCCCCGATCAAGTGAATTGAGACTTGGCCGAAGTCACTCTCAAGTCACGTGCAAATCCGAGCCGAAAATAGCACACATCATCTCGCGATTCTCGCAATTCTCAAACATTGGATTTTAATCCAATCCGCGGTGTACGCGATTTATTATGTAAAATCGAGGCCTTCGCCTCGAATATAGTAACCTTATAGGTAGAACAAGAAATCACAAAGATGTCAAAATGTCATTGTATCATTTTCTGTGTTAGTTGTTTTAGTATTACTTTTTGGCCGTGTTCCGATATTCAGTGCCAATACTAAAAATCTGTAGTGTACGTGACGTAAAATATCAATTTTTAATACTGTCAGTGAATATCGGAACGCAGTTTTTGATGTCAACATGTCATTATAATTGTTGTTCTACCTGGGAAAGTTACAAGTTACGTCACGTTAACGCGGAAATTCGCGACCGGGATCGGGACCGGCGGCGACGAGTCAGTTCCGCGAATCGATAACGGAGACTGGCACCGAGACGTTCATTAAAAAATGGACACCGCCGTCGAACGGCGAGCTCGCGGCCGGGCCCGGTCGCACGGACTATCGTTATACGCACATGATACGCGATGCGCACGATAGCTGAGGGTCTCTCGCTGGTCTCGCGCGGAGTCTCGGAATCCGCCATCTCGGAACCGCCACCGGCCGGACACCCCGAACTCGACGCCGCTCGCCACGACGAACAACGATGACACAGAGGCCGAGAGGGGATGCGCGCGCGAGGTTCACGCGCGCGTGCGTCCAAGGTTCCTAAATTTAACCCGACACCCTCCACGTCTAGCGAAAACTAGAACGTCCTGTAGCCGCTCCGCTTGTCAGTCATTGTCAGTGCTGAATCTCGGCCCGCACGATCCTGCGCTGGTAGCGCGCGCGAGTTCCCTCCTCTTCCTCTTCTTCATAGCGAGCGCGAATAAACATAAAAAAAAAAAAACATTTATAATGTTAAACAAGTATGCGTGCGTCGATCGCCATTATCAACAGGTGAATAACTTGGAGTTGTTGGCAAAGCGATCGATTAAGAATGTCAATCGATAGTCGATGATCGAGAATTAAGAATCAATAATCGATAATCGATTAATAATCAAAATTGTAATCCAGGATTATTACAATTATATGTACCATTATACGCCTATTAATGAAATGTTGTATTATTAAATTAATAAAATTAACCAATTTATATTGCTCTACATTAGGAAAAAATTTTTCTGTTTTTTAGATATTTGTTCATATTTTTTTCATACATACTGAAAAAAATTCTGATTAGAAATGGACGAATCATAAAAACTGTGTAGGCGTGATGAAATATTCTGGTTCGTATAAGCTATTAAGTATTGAGTTATATTATACGAACAAGAATATTTCATCATACAATTTTCTGATTCGGCCGTTTTTATAATTAGAATTTTTTTTTCAGTGTAAAATCCGGATTGCAACGTGTCGTCACGATTTACATATATGTATATGGTATACGATTTATATATACATGTATAAATAAAATCTTAATTAGTTTTTACTTGAGCGCTGTCGCAACTTGTCGCGAAAAGATTTTCAAAAGAAATCTTCCAAATTGCACGCACGGTGCTCTTCACTTGTGTGTGATTCAAGGTCGCTCGATGATCCTTCACCGTCGTTAACGGGGAGATGAGAGCATCTGCGTGCCGGCGCGTGCGCACGGACGCGGTAAGGACCTTATGAGGGTAAGTCTACAGGGTGGAAAGTGTACGCACGTATACTGCAGACACGGTCGCGGGACATGATTTTATCATGTCCATTGACAACGTCGCCGTCGTTTGCTGATCCGTCGTTCGCGCCGTGACTCGTCGTTCCTCCGCCCGGGGCTGAAGAGAGGAAGCTCGCGTTGCCCCCGCGTTTCCAGGCTCCAGCTTAACGAGAATGTAACGTCGCGCCGATGCCAGAGGTGAGAGTAAGTATTTATCATTAACGTTTTGCCGTATGTCCGCTCATGCTTTCGTTCCAGGAGAGTACATTGTATTCTAAAAGAATACGCTTTGGTATTCGAATATAATAATGCTTGCGGGCGATTTATTTTCACAGTTGCAGTCACACCATCTGGAATGAACGCGGATGACGTAGCGTCGTAGCACGTAGTTATCCTTTCTCCAATTATAGTCTTATTTATAGTTAAACGAACACGCGTGCGCGCTCAGAGAGAGAGAAAGAGTAACATATGTATATACATGAAAAACAAAATATGCTTGCATATGTTAAATAAACTTAGAATCACGTTTAAGGGTGACTTTGATCGAGCTTCAACTAACTTAATCCGCGATTAACTTATCAAATAATATTACTTTGTTAATATAAATAGAATTATTTCTTATTTAATGTATGTAAAAAAAGAATTAAATTCGATACAAATTATATAGTTATTATAGGAATTGTGCAATTCTGGAATTAATTTAATCGCTGATTAAATTAATTGGAATTCGCTTCAAATCATCCTAAGTCAATAAGCGTGACACGTATGTACAATCGAATGAAATTGGATAACAGCTGTTTAATGGTCATGACGGCGTCGCGACACAGCGTGTGGTGACGTGCTCGTCGATGAAAAGTCAAATTTGATCGTAATGCAGGTTCGCAATTAAGATGGATGTTCACGGTGCCGGAGTGGTCGCGATTCTAGGCACGGTTGGAGCCGCTACCGGGGCAATCTCAGCGGTGATCGTTTATACCATTTGCGCGCGTCGCCGAAGATTGCTTACTTCAGGAGGACCGCTCAACTGGCACGTATTTCTTTTTCGTCTTCTTCCTTCAAGAATATAACATATATTTCAGATTTTGATAAATTAGTCACGATTAGTTTCTCAAGAAAGATTTTTATCACCTTAGAATCTGACATAAATAACAATGAAATAAAAGTTTATTGCTAAAATAGCAATAAAATTTCATAGATTTAGTTAAAATCGATAAACTTGCAACGGTGCACGATCATAATTATACTTCAACATATTTCATTTGGACTAGTATCGACTTTTACTCAAGTAATTTCTTATTTTAAATAAATTTATCTAATTTTAATTAAATTTACATTCTATCATTGGCTGAAAAAGGCCTGAATAGAGGCACGTAGGTTTAAATGGAAGATATTATTGTGATCGTGCACAATTGTATTTTTTTCAAACTACGATTAGCCTTAAATTAATTTACCAATTTTCTATAAATCATCCAATTATTATTTCTTTTATTTTTGTTTTAATAAAATTTAATATCTATTTAATAAATATCAATTAAATATATTATAAATTTCGTCTTACATTAATAATAGTATGTAATGTATTTAAATATTTTTAGAATGGTTGTCACAATATATACTAATACTTGGACAGATTCCAGTGTATCGAAAAAAATCAATAAATAATATCTCTTCCAGGTTTGAGAAAGATTTGTTGGACAGAGCCGAAGAGGCAGCCAAGTCATCGAAACATGTTTTAGTTGGTGTTGCTCTTTCGCGGGACAATAAAATTATCAGACGTAATGATGACAGTCCTTCGGATGATGACGAATGGCAGTCTGATCATGTATTTGACAGCATTGCTAGTGATTCGCCTAGAAGAGGTAAATACGTGTCTAAAAAATTTTAATAAAAATAGAATAATTTTGGAAAAGTGAAGCAAATTTTTATAAAGACATTACGTTCATACGAGATAATACTTAATAATACCTGAAAATAAATCAAAATCATTTGGACATTCATGAATTCAAGCAATTGACATATATAAATTTTTCTAAATATTTTTTTTTAAATCACAAGATTTGGCCAACTTAATGGAATTGCGACATTCAACTTCCTTCCGTTATACATCGAAATGTTTCTTTCAGTTTTGCACCATCTCTCAGAATCAGATGATATTTCTCCATCTCCAATGAGTCCTCTTGCGCCGCCCATTCCAGAAGGCACAGTGATCGCATCTGAGAAGCGTATGATAATTGTCAGACCACCGCCGCGGAGTATAGATGGATCTTACTCCAGATTGAGTAGCGTCGAGATAGAGTCATCTCCACGACACAAGGTATATCACACATTTTCCAATCTTTCATGTGTTTTCTATTTGTCTATTATTGCATTACTGCAGGTAATTGTATTTTTATATATAGCTCTCATCTTCCTCTTCGACTTCTTCGTCTGATGAAATCAGAGGTGAATTAAAATTGGGTTTGATGTATGATGTCAACGGTGGAATACTTACAGTGAAACTTATCGAGGTATATACTTTTCGTATACATTATATATTTACCGTTGCCTAATGTATTGATCTCGGAATAATCTTTTCTTTCTTCATGTTTTACAAAGGCACATGATCTTCGTGCCCGAGAATTGAGTGGCATTGCAGATCCTTACGCCAAGATACGTTTGTTACCTGATCGTAATAACGTATGGCAAACCACAATACACAGGCATACTTTAAATCCCGGTAAATATTTTCACATTATTTTTATCGCGTTATGTTAATGTTAATGTTAAAAATATTACATATGTTACATATATATATATATATATATATATATATATATATATATATATATATATACATATTTATATATCTTATTTCTTTTCCTAGTTTTCGATGAAGACTTCGTTTTCGAGGTAACGCCTGCATCATTGGCTGGAAGAACATTGGAAATTCTGCTCTATGATTTCGATGCGTTTACGAAACATCGTGGTTTAGGCTATGTACAGCTTCCTCTTTCCTCAATGCCGGATCTCGGTACAAATTTAATCACTATCGTAAAACCAATTCTACGATATGGGGTAGAGGGTGGATTTAAAGCACCGCCTCTGGGTGAATTGATGGTCTCCATCTCGTATCAACTGTCTATAGAGAAACTGACAGTTATAATCGTCAGAGCGAGAAACTTACCCATTCTCGATGATCCCGTAAACGCTAATCCGTACGTGAAGGTACGTATATGCGTTGATGCGTTTTTAAATTTTCTTGTAATATTATATTAAAATGAAAATTGTTTAGGTGTCAGTCATCCAGGACGGTAAGAGTCTTAAGAAGAAGAAATCGAGTATACAACGCGAAGCTACCAGTCCCGTGTGGAACGATATTCTTACTTTTGATATCAGTAGCGACATATTACCGAATTGTGTCTTACAATTCTCTGTGCTACGAGCGAACGGTGATCTCTTGGCCAAATGCGAAGTGTCCAGCTCGTGTCAAAGAGAATTGTTTCAGCGTGTATTATCTGGAAAAGGTGCTTCCGCGCAATGGTTGCCATTATCAGAACCAGAAGTGCAACAGGATGATAATAGCGAATTAAAAAATTAAAACGATCGCTATTAAAAAAGAGAAAAACATATATGCAAGATGGTCGCTAGTGTGAAAATATTTTATCTCTTAAATTAAGTACTTTAGCAAATGTTTTAGATGAAAACTATTTGATTTCGAAGAGGACAAAATGATCTTAATTTGATCGTGGCATTTTCAAAGTCATATCAAGATTGACAATTCACTATTTACAACTATTTTCACACCAATTGATTAAGAATGAAATAACGGAATATTACCGACCAATCATCTTATCTTATACAATATAAAAGCACGAATATATAATCAAATTATTATGACAATTATATTGTAAAAATTATTCAAGTTAGATTCTACATAGCAGAGTGCACATAAAAATTATTTTGTTGAATAAGACGGTCTATGAAAAATAAATCCGTCAATGAAAGCAGGTTCTTTTAACGACGGAACAGTTGTTATTAAATGCTACGTAAGAGATTGACTGAACTAGCGCATATGATCGATCAGCACATTAATTACCAAAGATAAAATATAACGTGATTAGAATTGTAGCTCACTCTGTTAAATATACACGGTACAAAAAAAAAAAAGCAAAATTCTATATATATGTATGTATAACTATAGAAAAAGAGAACAGAAATAGCAAATATATTTTCTTTCCATATAGAATTCATTAAACATGTTTCACGCATGTTTCATCGATATTCTCATATATATTACATAGTCCATACATAATAAGAAAAAAGTAAAACCCTTATTGTTTGCGATCGCTTTTCTATGGTTGGAAAAAAAGTATACACTTTTCTTATAAAAATGTTTCATTGTTTATATTGTTGTGTACAATATAATACATACATAAAAGGAATGGACCAACGCGATCCCTGAATCTAGTCGAATAGACCTGTAACCAGATAATGCCGTGCGATTAAAACAAAATTAATTACGTCAATTGAGTAAAATGATTAATTTCGTGTATTCTCATTTTTTAAATATTATCGTCATACGTATATTCTGTAGCTAATACATGCTATGTTAATCATTGAATATTTGTTACGCTGTACTTCAGTTATCTTTTTGAGATTTAAATATTATAAATTTGATGTCTAACTCACCGAAACCCATATCGTCGTCTGATTCTTCCTCTGGTTCTTCTTTTTTCTTTTCTTCTTTGGCTGGAGCAGCTTCAGTGCTAACAGGTGCTGCAGCAGCTGGGGCTTTAAAAGAAAAAAAAATTAACTTATTTTTTAGAACAAGTTAAAATAATGTAAACAAAACAAAGTTATGTTTACAGAATAAATTTAAAAAATAAAAGCTAATTATTTAGATTACGATATATTCAAAGTAGTATCGAAAATTACAATTTTTTATGTTTGTTAACAAAACTCATGATTATATTTTTCGTAATACAATCAGAAAGTTTGTTTTCAATTTCTTTCACCTCTTTTGCTGACCGGGCTAGCACGTTTAAATGATCTAGATCGGTGGATGAAGAGGCTAAAGTAAATCGTTGCAAGTTCTTTGTATTAAACTTAAACAATTTTCTTTCATATCTATTTCTAATAAATGTGCAGTTATATATTAAAAAATATTTATTTAATGCTACAAGCTTCTTGCTATATTTTACGACAAATTTAAAAGAAACACATGCATTTATGATTAAAGCTTACATATAGTTTATCAATAGAAAATGTATATGCCATACCTGCTCCTGCAGGTGCAGCTCCGACACCAGATCCAATGTTGGTAATTAATTCTTTAACATTTATGCCTTCCAGGGCTTTAGCAAAAAGTCCAGGCCAGTAAGATTCAACATTTACGTTTGCTGCTTTTAAAATCGTCTGTATTTTCTCACCCTGTAAAATGAACATGTAATAATTCAAAATATTGTGCACTTTGTTTATTATTATACAATAGTATTTAATAAATTATTACTACTATATAATCTACATATGTAGCAAGAACAATATAAGGTATAAATATTTATAAACAATATAAAGACTGTGTTCTAAAATTTACTGTTAGTGCTGAAAATCTATAGTACACTTAACATATGCTATATTTTCAGGATATCAATCACATAATTTTTGGAAACGTGAAAAGTGGAAAGTTTCACGTGAACTCAAGGATTCCAACCAATGGAATTGTTGCGTTTACGTGAAACTTTTCATGTTTTCGCCAAAGGGAAAAGTTACATGTTTGTTTGGGATTGTTGCCCTGTGCTAGCAATGAATCTTGGAATGCAACTAAAAACTATCGCAGTAAGACAATGCAGTAACAAAAATTATATGAACAATACATCTTTAAATACATCTTTTATTATATAGAAATACGAAAATATGAAATGACCAACATTTCAACAGACTAAACTTAAATTTTAACTTTTGATGTTCTTGCCATAAATGAACACGTGTATAATCCAGGGAGCTGAGAGGTTAGGTCAAAATATGAATAGAAAAGAATTCGTTTAAAAGAAAAAAACAATATAAATGCACGGATGCAATTACGAATTTTAATAAACGAAGGTAATGGAACGCACCCAAAATCACAGAATGATAAAAATAGTTATAAACGTGACAAACCGGCACGATACTTACGGTTACGGCGATGTCATCGTCGACGAGTATCAATGCGGAGTAAACGCATGCGAGCTCGGCCTCGGACGTCATTTTTCCTATTTGGATTTGGCGAACAAGAAACGGATGGAACTTAAAATCGGTGTAAGTCGTCGATACGACCTTAGCCCTGCAAGAGAGAACAAACACCCAAGTTCGCGACTCTGCCGGAAGAGAAAAGGAACTCGTAACCGGATATCACGTGACGTGTAATAGGCGGTCCAATCGAGACGCCGGCGCAATAAAGGCTATGTGTGTTCAACTATGAATCTACCAATCGGAGGATCCTGTGTTAAATTCACCAATTAAAGTTCTTCTTAAATTTGTGCTAGATTGGTCCATTTTCTTATGCATATATACTTATGGATCAATTAATTTCCTTATGCTAATATTTATGCATTGTGCAAATTTGCCTGGATATACATACCTTAAGATCGTTCGACTGTAGTTGTCAGTAGTGAGCTTTTTACATGGAGCTCGACATTTCGTGGATATCACAAATCGCACAAAGTTGCAGTGCATGTGCATAGCATAAGACCGTTTGAACCAATGAGCGTTGGGCATTTATTCGCCATATTGATTTATGCTGAAAGCTCATTGGTCCAGACTGGAAACTTGATTATCTTTAGAACCTAGTTCATTTGTGCGCGTACTTTAATCCTGCGAAAAAATTTTGTATTCTGTAAAAGCAATTTGATTAAAAATGAACTGAAAATTAAAAATGCTCGATTGGTAACTACATCACTCCAGCATCCCATTGGCCCAAAATTTATTGCCAGCGCTACAAATCTATAGTTTACGTTACGTATACTATAGATCTGCAGCAATGGCAGTGAGTTTTGGAATATAGTGTATCTATCCTTACAATTTTGTAAATTTTGAAAATCTTACAAAATTTTTATAATATTTGGGTAAAAAATTCGAAAAGTAAAATTTTGTCAATCTACTCGAAAAATAAACGGTCACGATATATAGATATCTAGATATGACACACATACGACGAAAACGACTAAATTTAGTTTCTCATGTGATAAGACATTTATGATTCATGACGCCGAGAGAGTATACTTCGAGACTTGTGATTTTTTTTCTCGGAGATTCACATTGCGCAATTGAATAAATTGAAAATAAGTAGAGATGAAAAAGCCTCCTTTACAGACTCTTTAATGTACAGAACTCAGGTGATACGGAAACGAGGCTAGTTAAATTTGGCAGCGAAAGGTATATCGCGTTACTAGACAGATGCACGAGTTGTATTTCTAACCTAGCAACGCCTTTACAAATGATAATATTCGTATTTTTTGACGTTATAATATCTCGTTAGTTTGATTGCGATATACATCAAGAGTTTGTATTTCATGAATATTAAAATTCTCGTAACTTGTGCCTATCTTTTGGCGTCCTTTTCTGTTACAATTTTGCCAATATAATAATTTGTTGGTACTACATTCGTTTTAAGTGTAAATTCTACTTTGTATCCTGCTTAAAGTAATTTAGAGCTTTATGTAACGTTATATTAACTTGTTACAAACAAATTTGAGAGTGATAGCGCGAATCTTAATCCTTTTATGAAAAAAAGTTTCTAGTGCAGCTTAATATGATTACGTTACGGGGAAAGCTCAGAAGGGACAATGACATAGCGAATTCAAGGAACTACAACAGGCGAGTCTCAATACGAGATAAATTACTGGTCAAAGAGGTCAATTTGATATAACATTTCTTGCATTGCGTGGAAATGTCCGAAGAGTACTAAATGATATATTTGTATTATGTTTCTTATAGGTGCAGGAAATGGAACAGAATTTGCCAGCAACTTGTCAAGTCACGTTCAAAGATCCGCATCGTCTTCATGAATTTATCCTGCTAATTATACCAGATGAGGGATATTGGATTGGTGGCCATTTCTATTTTCAAATTTACATAAGCGAAGAGTACAACATGACGGTAATATTACGTTCGATAATTTTTATATATTATGACACGTGTACAATTATTTTAGAGATACATGATAAATCAATGACAAATTCGGGCATGTTTTAATTATAATATTTTTTCATTAATTCATTATTAAGATTTCGTAAAGCACAGCCATCTACTTTGTTCACAAATTGAATGATTCTACTGTTTCGTAGAATAAGATGAAGAGAATAAGCTATTCTTTTTTGTTTTCTCTGTCTCGTTTTACGAAATAACAAAGAGATAAAAACGTTTAATTCGTGAGCAAAATATTAGACAGACCTGTCATATGAGAAGGAAAGAGAAAAGAATGAGGAGCACAATATATGTCAATATGAAAATTAAATAAAAAATTGCAATTGAATTCACCGAAAAATGTTCTAAATCTATCTTTCAGCCACCGGTAGTAAAATGCTTAACGAAATTATGGCATCCTAATATAAGCGAGGATGGTGACGTGTGTCTATCCATTTTAAGACAAAGCAGCATTGACGGAATGGGATGGGCACCAACACGTAAACTTAAAGACGTCGTATGGGGTTTAAATTCTCTTTTTACTGTACGTATATAAGCATTTCCTGCTGCATTGAATTGGTGCGATTATACTGAAAGTATTTTATATACTTGTTTTTTTTTTCCAGGATCTCCTAAACTTTGATGATCCTTTGAATAGAGATGCAGCAGATTTGTTTATTAAGGATAAAGAGTCTTTTCGAAGTAAAGTTAAAGATTATGTAATGCAATATGCGAAAAGATGATTTACATTGTAATATTTTAAGTAACAAATAATTCTTTATATTTTTCAAATTGGTTTCGTGCCTCTTTTTAGTACAGAACTTGCTCAAATGTGCTTTAGGTTGACTATGATTTAACTCGATCTAATTTTGCTAGTCTTTTTGACATGAAAGAGATTGTTCTTTCAATTTCATACTATCGAATTCTTGGACTGTTATAAATTAAATTGCATTAATATATATTAATTACGACTTATACTATTATATATGACGGAAATGTATGACATATTTCGAAATAATTAAAATTACATCACGTGTACAATGGTTTTTTCCTCTTTAAGAGACTGTAATGCCAACGAGCAATTGTAAATAAAGTGGGTGTTTAATAATATATTTAAATAACTATTATTTGTATATCTTTTATGTAAACCATATAAGTACTGAATATGTAATAAGTATTTTACGCTAACAAGAATTGGAAATTACAAGGATGTACTACTATTTTGTCAAGTATTTATTTATTATTTTCGTACAATGCTTGATTGATATTTTTTATTAAACTTCGAAAAAGTTCAATTTATTATTTATTATTCCATGTAATATACTTTTATCCTGATTTTTATTGAAATGTAGATCATCATTTCTGTTATACTCGTCGAATTAATGGACGGCTGAAAATTTGCCTATCGACGAAAGAGTCGGTGAAACATCGACGATCGATCGACAACGATTCTCGTTATAATTACAAGTTGTAACAAATAAATAATAACAAAAGAGAAAACAAAGAGATATGATTTTTCTCTTTGCATTTCTCGTTTCGCGTTATTCCTTCCGCGCTGCTCGGATATAGATTAGGTATATACGCGAAGTGGCCATACGCGTATGCATGTTGTGCGTGTGCATGTGTGTTTGTGTACATAAATATAAATAAAAAATTGCAGCTCTCCATCGTTAGAACGTGGTCAGCAGCTCTTCTTGTATACTGGTTGACCTGATAAGTTTCTGTTTGGAGCCCAACAAACTCTCGCTTGCCAAGCTGTCGCTGTCGGATGCTATCTTCGATTTTTCTTGGTGATACTCTTCGTTATATTCCTTCAATCTGTTACCTAGGAACACAGCCCTTTCGCGTTTTTTAATCATGAAATCGGTCGGTAGTAGCCACCGATGCTCGTGACACTCCTCCGGTATTGGTCTTTTGCTAAAGAAAAAAATCAATGTATGTATTTCTTTAATGTATTAAATACTTATTTATATTGCGCATTTAATATTAAATTAAATTTAATATTAAATTAATATTATAATTGTATTTAATATTAAATACAATTAGCCGACTGCACTAGTTTTAATATTAATTTAGAAAACTTTTCTTAAGTTATTACCAACCTTGGCGCGCGTTTAAAGACCAACATGAGAAATCTGGTGGCCTCTTGACTCAGCTCTTTGTAGAGATATTCGAATCTGTATCTGACGAAGGATATGTTCTGCCTGGTCTCATCTGCATCCTTACCGCGGAACGGGGAGACTCCGGAGAGCAATACGTAGGTCAGCACACCGACCATCCAGATATCCGTTTGCGGATAGATGGGTTCATCGTTGTAGAGTTCGGGCGATCTGTACTCGGGATGTCCCAAATTCTTCGGCACCATCGTACCCAATTTACTGACTCTATGAGCTGATCCCATGTCGACCAATTTTACTTGTACCGATCTCACGGATGACATCACGACGTTGTCCGGTTGGATGTCCAGATGACAGTATCCGCGCCAGTGAAGGTACTGCAGACCATCAAGAATCTGCGTAATGGCATTCGCCACGCAGTTCTCTGTGTACTCATGTCGACTAGAGAAGTACGTGAGTATATCGGCGCCCTGAAGCTTCTCCAAGATGAATACAGCCACGGGGGAGCCGGATGCCTTGTAGGCGGCCTCCAGCATCGCTATCCGTTCATGTCGCAGTGAACGTAATACTTCGTATTCTTGATTCACTTGCTTCTCCGTCTCGACATTCAACTCCAGGATCTTGGCGACGATCACGCAATCTGTGCTCTTATCCACGCCCTTTGCCACCGCGGAGAATTGTCCGCGCGATAACTCCGAGATGAAGCTATACTTGCTGGATAGCTGCGACTCCACCAACCATTCAATCGGATTCTGCTCTATGGAATAATCAATGTGCGGCTTGTCCTCTTCCAGGACGATTTCCTGGCCGGCTTCGGTCAGCTCCTGAAGATGTCTCATCGCTCGCGTGATCTGTACCTTCGGGCAACCCGGCATTCGCGTCTTAACTAACTTTGACGGGATGCCCTTCTCGCTCCAACCAATACGGTTGCGCGCTGCCAGACGGAAGTTGTAACTCGTGTCCTGTTTCAAGTCACGCACCAGAAAGAATTCGTGGTCAATGTTGGAGGCGACGTCTATCCAGGCGATCGAATCACCCTCTTTGTACTGTAGATTGTAGCAAAGCACGGGCGAGTTGCCATCGTACTTCGGCTGTTTCCATCGCAGGAGGACTTCGGTATCCGAAACATCTGAAGCCTGGGAAGTTGAAGATAATTACAACACGAAAATAGAAATATCATGTATGTATATAATTAATCACTACTTCAAAAATCATAATTATTATACCTCTGGAGAATCCGGCCCGAAAGGAACCGTTGCCTGCAACACTCTGGTTCTAACAATCGTCTGTCCTATCGGGTTTCTCGCTACGACTTTATATATTCCGATATCGTGCTCCTTCGTAGGATTAAAACTGAGCATAGATCTCCCGTCAGAATCCTCCGTCACTTTGAGCCTGTTGTTCTCTTGTATGACCATATCGTTCTTGAACCATTGTATCAATGGTTTCGGATTTCCCACCGCCAGACAAGTGAGATGAGCCGGTTTTCCCTCCTGGATCGGACAGATCTGCGGCTTCTCGCGGAAGAATGGAGGCTGGCCATCCTTCTTCGACTCGATCATCGCCTCAGCTTCGGCATAACTGTCTAACCGAGTGCCCAGTTCGTTCTTCAAACGTCTAAGCGTAAACGTGTCCGCCGATCCATACCGATTGATGCGTGCCCTCCTCTCATCGTCGATCTCCTCGTCCATGACATCCGTGAATCGACGACGTTCCCGTATGATGGGTGCCTAATAATGAAAATAATTTAAAGCTAATCTTTTTTTATTTCGAACGTAATATTTTATAGCTATACACTTACCCTCCAGTCAAAGCCATTGTCTTCTGTAATAGAACGCGAGAATCCGGGGCTACGATTGCACGCGACTTTCATGTATTCACGTAGTCTTACAGGGAAATCAGTGTCCCGCAACTGAAGAAGGTATGTGTCTGGACCGTTCTGATAACTATATAAATGAAAGATGAAAGAATTGTATGAATTTTGTAATGTTAACATAAAATTACATTGCATTAAGAATTACTTAGATAATTTATACAGTTCTATGTATATGTCTTTTTTAAATTATTTAGATATATTTTATAAATGTACTATATTCGCAATTTAATATTAAAATAAAATTGTAGATCAGAATTTCAATGATACTTTTAAAATCAAATCGGATATATTTATTTTATGACGTCTACTCACTGGCTTTCGCTCTGGATTATTCCAATTTCCGTGTCGATCGGTTCTCTGGATGGTATTTGATTTTCCCATGTCCTGGGCGAATGTTTCTTCAACGAGCTGTGACTCCTGTCGGGTTCGGGCGTGAACTTGTGTCCGGGTGGATATACCATTCGCGATGGATCGTCAAACGCTGTCTCCAGTTTGCTTCTGCGATACCACGTGCGGCAAGAAGCGTTGCTGTACCAATCGCTATAAAAATATATTAATATTGCAATTAATTCTTGTATTAATTCTGCAATAAAAACATCGATTTTATGCATATTGTTTTCTAGCAAATTTTACAAATGTATTTCACACACAATTTTTTTTATCTTTTCGTATTAAAAAAAATGTTATTCTGCTTGAAGAAAACACTGTTACTAATGTTATTATTACTGTAAAATTCTAATTATTTCTGCATAATTAATTGCGTGTTTTAATTGTATCGTTAAAACATTAACAGATAATTTACTTACCGATAAAGTTTATAATAGTTCTTCAAATTCTCGGAAGGTATTCTATAGGGTTCTGACGGCAAGCTATCAATGTAATTGAACCACGGATGAGCCAAAGCAGTCCTAACGTCCATCCTTTTGTCAACGTTATACACCAACAAACTGCGAATAAAGTCCTGTGCTTCATTCGAGATATTTTTCCATCGGTCATCAAAGTCCCATTTCCCTTCTCTGATCTTCTTCAGGGTCTCTCTATCGTTCGAACCTCTGAACGGTGAAATACCCGACAGCAAAATGTAAGTAATTATACCAACGGACCACATATCCGCACCGTAGCTAACACCCTCATTATTAGTCACTTCTGGTGCGACATATTCTGGCATGCCGTACACCAAGGTCATCAGCCTTGTGTGCGAAATTCTGCGGGCGAGTCCAAAATCTCCGATCTTCAGGTCATCTCCTCCGGCGTGAGAGACTAGCAGATCGCCAAGCTGCGAGAAAACATATCGAATAAAATATAGTATACTAATTAAAGCAAAGATAAAATTTCATGAAAAAGAAATATCTAAAAGAAAGACATTTTATGAGTCATATCTATTATAGGTATTTAAATCTCGAATTTTATGTTTATTTTAAGTGGTATTAAAAGGAAATCACTGATTATTCAAAATTTTTATTTTTGAAGAAACTGGATTTCTTAACTCACTGTCAGACCAAGATGCGCGTAATGATTTCCATGCATATATTCCAATCCCCATAGCAACTGGCGTATATAACGACCGATATCTAACTCGGTATAGTGCTCTTGTCTCGTGAGATTGTCCACTAATTCGCCACCGGCCGCTCTAAATTATCATCATTAAGGAACGTTTGTTCGACATTAATTGAATTGTGTTATTTTTAAATAATATTAAGCGAATAAAGATTTATAATCAGGATAATTAATAATAATTAATGTTAAGGGAAAACTTATAAATTTTCCAACATTTTAATTATTATAATTTGTACTGTAATTTTTAATTATTATAATTAATACTGTATATGAGACAGAAATAATCAAGGATACAATTCCATGACCAGCGTGACTGAATCGTTCGTCTCGAAGGCATCGTGCAGTCGCAGTAATTTGCGGTGATGCAGGTTGTTCATCGCTTCCATCTCGTTATACATGAAGGGCTTGAGATCACCGCGTCCGTGCATAATCTTAGAAGCGTAATTTCTTCCGGTACTTCGCTCGACCGCGTGATAAGTTACACCCTGAGTGCCGCGGCCCAGCTCGTCGCCCAGATCATACAAGTCGTCGAACGGTTTGTCGCGCGGTCTCACGTCCATTTTCTTCCTGTACGTTCTATATCCATATTCGTGCTCATTTTCTTCCACGTGCAGCATCACTGAGCAGGATATCGAGCCGGCCACGTTACCTGCGCTGATCGAATAAAGACCCTCGTCCTTCACGATGGCGTCGTTGATGATGAGAGTTGTGATATCGGGTTCGGTGAACTGAATCTGATTGAAAAGGTATCTTCTTAATTAAAACATTATTAATTAAAGTTTTTAATTAAAAGCAAATTTCTTTTAATTAAAATTGGACATTTCACTATTCTGCAGCCTGATGTTAGGATAATAACATAAAAAATTAAGCATCGCTTTTAGAGCCAGAGCTGGTTGATGGATGCTCATATTTTAATCACAAAATAGTACTTTTACAAGCTAAAACAATGTAGAAAGTTTTATTTAGTTATTAAAATGAGAGCATCCATCAACCAGTTCTGGTTGTAAAAGTATTTAATTATTTTATGTTAATATATTGATTAAATAAGAGCCTGCTATTGCATTCGATACTATTGCTATTGATGTCAGGATGTCGTATAATAGAAACGTGAAACAAAAACATACCCTAAATCTGGAAGACGAAGCTATAGGTTTCCAGTCCTTATACCATTTAAGCTCCGGGAAAGGTACACCAGTTACACGAGCGGTCAGTTGGCCAGTTCTTCTTACCATTACGATAGACTCCTCGGGTCTTTCGATAAACGTAGGATACTCGGCGATCTTTAAGATAACTTTCTGCCTGGCCACGCCGTGTTCATTCGTAGCGACGGCCTCGTAGACACCTTCGTCCCTTTCGAGCATTCTGTTGATGAATAGCGTTGCTTGGCCATTTCTAGTGTAGCTTTGATCGTATCGACCGCCCGACTCGATCAACTGATCGTTGAAGTAATATGTCATTTTCGGCTTGGGATAACCATACACGAACCAGAAGAGATTGCAGTTGTGATTCTTCACGCCATACTGAGTGTCGTGTTCCTGACGCAAGAATCTAGGCGCCTGGGCATAGCCGTCGTGCGGCGGTCGCTCAATATCGAAATCTTTTGGGAAGTAAGGACTGGTCTCAGGACGGAAGTCAATGCCAGGTGGTAGGTATGGGAAGAACTTGGGCGGTTCCGGCTCCAATTTGGCGCGATACGTTTGCGCGAACGGCGACGGGTCGCTTATGCCGTATTTGTTCTCCACGCGGATGCGGAACTTGTAATCGCGGAACGGCTCGAGATTGCGAATGTCGCAGACGCAGCTGCGAATACCGGTGCGAGCGGTGAACCAATCGCCATCCGGAAGTTCGCACATTTCGACCAAATAGGTCACGGGTACTCGCGGGCCGATGGGGATGGACGGTTTCCACGATAGGGTGAGGTGACGATCCATCATGCGACTGATGATCGGACGATCCGCCAGGGGCAGCGGCATGCCAGATTTTTGGTATTTGTCGTAATCCGCATATTGATCGGCGAGAGGTCTTTTCGCGCGTGGTTCCAAAGCTGGAGTTAAAAAAATGTCGAAATGTAAAAGTGATTTTAAATATTTCGAAAATCTCTCGGCGTATATTTATTTTGAAGATAAAATTTTTCATTTACTTACATTCATAAACCATCTCGGCGCTGCAGGTATCCTCACCGTGAGGATTGGATATCTTTAGCGTGTATTTTCCGGCGTCCAGCTCGTCTACGTTAAATATCGTGAGACGTAGCAGACTACCCTCTTGATCCATCTTGAAGCGATCAGTAGGCCAAATCCTGTCGCCATTGCGATACCACTCGAAATCGGGCTCCGGGTACCCCGTGACACACGCGGTGAATTTGGCCGGCATGCCTCTATAGATTTCGCAATCGCCGATCCTCTTCAGGAATGTCGGCGGCTCAACCTTCTGCATTTTTTGACTGAAAGTTACAGATGTTAATACATATAAGATAGCTAAAAAATTTCTTCTTTTCCTTCTGTGATATCTTACATTTTATCGACTACAGCCAGATTCGCCGCGCATTCCGCCTCGCCGCCCTTGTTAACGGCCTTGCACCTGTACCGTCCCGAATCATCATACGCGCAGTTTTTCACGTACAGGCAGCAGGCATCACCGTCGCGCTTTATCTTGTACTTGTCGTCGTCCTTTAAGATCGGTTTGTCGTTCAAGTACCAGGTCACTTCCGGTTGCGGTATGCCGGTAACGCGAGCCGGGAACTTGGCGTCGAACGTAGGCAGTTGCTGCAGGTCTGTGAACCTCTGCGTAAAGTTCGGCGACTGATAAACCTTGCGGACGATGGCGTTTCCGCTGGTGGTATCTTCGCCTAGTGGGTTGCTTATCCGGCAGTTATAGACGCCCGCGTCAGAGGGCTTGCACGGATTTATTTGTAGACCGACCTTCTTCCCGTCGCAGCTCATCGTTACGCGTTCTGATGGCACGACCGGCTCACCATCTTTCGTCCAGCTCACATCGGGGATTGGATTGCCGACGAATGACACATCTAGCGACAATGGCTGGCCCTCTTCGACGGATACGTCGCGTATAGGGCTAGTGAATGCTGGTTTTTCCTGCGGCGTGTCTGATTTCACCTTGCCGGCAACGTCTAGCTTAGCTTTACAGGATGCAGTGCCTTCTGTATTGCCGGCTACTACCTGGTACACGCCGACGTCTTCTGGCGTTGCCTTGTCGAGAATCAGAGCTTGACTACCATCCGGTTGACTAACGATTTTAACATGTTTGTTATCTGGAACAATCTGAAAATACATTTAATCATTTTGAGAAGTAAATATCAATTTAAAATATATCGAGAGAATATTATAATAAAATTAGTAATACTATTATACTGACTTCTTCATCATCTCGTAGCCACTTGAGTTGGGGCGTCGGTTTTCCTATAGTTTTCACCTCCATCTTCACCGGGAAACCTTCGACGACGGTTTGCGGTTGAAGACTTGCAACGAATTCCGGTCTCTTTTCTCTTTCTTCCACTTCTACCTTAGCCGTACCCGTGATCTCCCCGAGCGCATTGGATACGGTTACCGAATAGGTCCCTGCATCCTCCGGACGCACGTAATCCATCTTCAATCCAATGAGACCATTTGGTTCGTTTATGAAGTTTATTTCCTTCGTGTGTCTCAATGGTATTCCATCTTTGAACCATTGCACTTGCGGATTCGGGAATGCTAACACTTGAGCTTCCAGTTTCAATGGTTGCCCAACCACGGCCTTCGTATTTTCTAATGGCTTTGTAAACGACGGTCTCCTTCGTTCGGCTGTAACAAGTGCAGATTGCTTTGTATTAAGACGATGATTGTATTATAAACATATGGGCAATTTATAAAAAAATATATATATGTATATATACACTCACGCGTAACAGCGACGGCGCAGAGCGAAGAATTGTCGCCACTGGGGTTTGAAACGACGAGCTTGTAGGCGCCGCAATCAGTAGGCTTCACCATGTCAATTGTGAGCTTCGTGGTGCCATCCGGCAAAGTACTGATCTTTACATGATCGTCTGGCGTGATCTTTTCACCGTCCTTGAACCAGGCGATGTTGGGTATCGGGCTGCCGTCAACCTTGGCCTTCAGTTCCAGAGGCTCGCCTTCGTCAACCTCCGCTGATCTCGGTAACGCCTTACCGAACGAAGGCGCGGTCAACTTCATAGATAGATCGCAGTCTGTGTGTATACTTCCGGCAACGTTATTCGCTCTACATGTTATTGTGCCGACATCTTTCGCAGAGAAGGTTTTGATGGAGAGACTACTGTCTACTATGCCGTCCACGTGAGTCGTCACTTGGTATCTTTCGTCCTCCTTGATGATCTCGTCGTTCTTTAACCATTCCACGCTCGGCCTCGGAACGCCGGTCGCGCGGATCTTCAGTTCGATGTCTTCGCGATCGCTGCATTGCATTTTCGACAGATCCTTCAGGAAGACTGGAGCTTCAGCTGTGGAGAATGAAAGTGTGTTTTTATTTTAATTCCTTTAATCCATTTTAAACGGAAATACCGGATACTATAAAATAATTCTTCATTTTTCTTTATTACTTGTATGCGTGTTATATTCGACAGAAAGTTTGATTTACTTACTGTGAGGCGTAAGAGTAGCTTGAGCACTTGCTTCACCTAAATAATTTTTCGCCACAACGGTATACACGCCTTCATCTTCCAGTCTGAGTTTTTTAATGATGAGTTTATATTTGCATTTTCTCTTATCTTCTTCCATATCGTATTGTTCATCCTTTTGCAGCTCCTTACCATCCTTCATCCATTTAATTTCGGGTTTCGGATTTCCTTTAATAATAGCTTGCCATTCAACTCGCTCGTCAACCGATTCAGAGTGATCTCTAAAGCTATCAATTTCCGGTTTCAATAGAAGACTCAAGAATGCCTGAGAAACCAAAAATTTCACTAATTATTAAATGGTCTTCTATATTTTCAGTTTTATTATTACACATTCTACTTACACTACTTTCAGCTTCACCCCACTTATTTTTTAACTTCAAAGTATATTCTCCGGTATCTTCTTTGGTACACTTTGGTACTTTTAATGTGACTTTACTTTCTGTCAATTTATCTGCTGCCGGTCCATTAGTAATGGTCCATTTAATTCTAGAATCATCAGGCGGAATTTCCTGACCCTTGCAGTACCTGAAAAATATATTTACATATATAAAATAACGGTTTTCGCTTTATATATATATATTTATATATTATATAATTAATGTATTCTAGTTGTATACGTAAATATATTTTCTGAGATAAAATAGATTCTTATAAGATCTCATAAGAATTTAAACAATAAGAAAAAAGATGATTATATCTTTTTTTATTATTTCACACTGTATTTTAATATTTTTATGCATTTAAAAAGTATTTTTATTTAAATAAAATTCTACTTTTACTAAAAATCTTTTAGAATTTATGATATACTGATTTATGATATAAATATATACCATGCGATGTCCGGAACCGGATCGGCCGTGAAGACAGCTTTAAATTCGCCGTTAGCCTCGAAAGCAACGTCGACGTCGCTGAGAGGTTCAGTAAATCTCGGTTTTCGAAGATCATCGACGGTTCCGACAGTTAAGTAGCCTTCCACCATTTCTTCGCCCAATTTGTTCGTCAAGACGCACGTGTAAACACCCTCATCCTCGAGAGTTGCCTTGCTAAGATCCATCTCGTACGATTCCCCTGAAGTTGTGATCCTTACTCGTTCCCCGGAACGAAGAACTTTACCGTCTTTGAGCCACTTCACGTCTGGTCTTGGTAAACCGGTAGCTTTCACCTCGAACTTGGTATTCTGTGTCTCGAAGATTGTTCTATCGGTGAGATCTGTGCTCACGACATGAGGCGGGGCTGCGAGGAATGAGATGCGAATAGTGAGCGATTACATGTGAAAAAATTGATTTTGCACGGAAGCATGCCTTGTTTAAACAAACCTTTCCTTCTATAAATAGTAAATTGAGAGATAATAAAATGCACATCAAGGTACAATTAGCCGAAAAATGTTGTTATGCAATTTTTTTTTTGTAGAGAATGCTGTTATGATATATTTTAATTTATCAAGATAGTTATGTGATATTTTATAATTTATTTTGTTACATTGTATCTTTTTTATATCAATTATATCAATTTCGATTTTCAAACATTTGATTAATTTTCTGTGATTAAAATGAGCTGTTATAGTGGAAATATTTTTTAAATATATAAATGAAAATAATAGTATAATTATTTTTTAAAATTAATATATGTAATATATTAATAAAAATCTAAATACTGGTATATTTGTCCCTTCATCATCTGTGCTTTATTATATCTATTATACTTACCTAGAAGCTCTTAAGTAAGCAGGTGCTCAGAAAACCGCATAGTGAAGATTATAAAATTAATTATCGTATTTTAGAATAAAAGCTGCAATTCTTACCTCAATATTTCTTTTAAGTTGGCGAAGAGTAATGCTATAAAAATCGAAATTCCAAGAATACAGATAGTTAATATTGCGCATGGAAACATAAATAATATATCGATTAATGTAAATATTAATACAATATAATCCACCTTATATTTAAAATAAAATATATATTAATACAATATTAATATAACATTATAAATATGAAGAAAAAGCGAGCAGACAAGATTTTATAAAATTACAAATATGATTTTCAATAATCAAGAACCAGCTTTCGATAAATATTTTATGTTTCCCCGCTAATGAAATTGTGAGAATACATGCGAGAGGGAGAGAAAAAGATGAGAGAATTAGCGAGATGGATCTGTCAATATTGTAATTAGAAGTGATGCAACAATATGTTTCGACGAGTTGTAGTGCTTAGAGATTAGAGTTAGCTGCTGAAGCTACCGATGGAACCTTATGGTCGTACCTGATTCTCTGCCCGATTCTTTATCAAGGATTTCGTCTAATACGCTACGTTGTCGTTTAACACGAGCTAAAAGATCCTTCATTCCGTCGTCGATTTCCTCGTCGTCATCGTCGAGCTGCGCCTTCTGAGAAGTCTGTCTGGACAACGTTTCACTTGACGTCGAAGTTTTTGTCTTCTCGAGTTTCGCCGTTTCTTTTGTTAACTCGACAGCTGGACTTGGTGAATCCAAAGTTTTCTCCGCGACCTTTTTCGCTGGAGTCGCATCGCTGATCGTAGAGCTCTGACTGGGCAAGTTTATCGTCTTCATATCCAAACTTTCTCGCTTCAGATTTTGATCCGATAATGTCGCCAACAACGGTTCTTCCAAAGATCGCTCCTCGACGATAGTCTCTGTGATTCTGTGATTCATTCTATGTAACTTAACGTCTTCCAACGTTTTCTCTTCTGGCGCGTTGTTGAAGGAGAGCTCATCGAGAATGCCGTTCGTTGTTTTCTGATCCTCCGGGAGTTGATCAGCTAGTTGCACGTCCTCCGTGCTAACGTCTCGCGATAGTGCCTTCAAGGTAGATTCGTCGTCGGAAACGGAGACAATCGTGACGCCTCGATTGAAACCCAAATTTGACTTCTTTTCTTCAGTTTCCGAAAACTCCTCGATCAGTACGCCATTCTGCGGTTTGTAGCTCTCTTCTTGCGCGGTGTAAGCGTAAGAAGCGACTTCCTCAACGTGAGGTCTCGATTCAACACCGAATTCCCGACACTCGACCTTGGTCGCCGTCATCTTGCTGATAGTGTGACTTTCACCGGGACCTGCGAACGGCCTGATCTGATACCTTCGACTACCAGCATCCCGCGATTTCTTCCAATATCATTAGAAATGATCTCTTCATATTGTTATTAGAGAATTGCGATCATCATAGAGCTGTTTAAATCTCACGCTTATTGCTTAAATCTCGATGTTATTCGAGTCAGATAGAAATACATTCGACTACGTTAAGGATAGACGATGATGAAAATTTCGAAGCAAAACAATTTTTAAGTCTGAGCATATTCAATTTTCAGAAGAGTATCACGGTTTCGTGTTTTCTGTTTATGTAATTGTTAGTTACGGAATATCCAAACAACAGAAAGGTCTAAAAGACTTTGCAGGATTCTGAAAGACATCTTTTGAACTTTTATGTCGATTGGATATCCGTAGATGTATGACATTGTATGGTATACGTAAAATTACCTGTGAGTATAGCTTCGTGTGATGTCGTGGAGGCCATAGAGATCGTGATTGTTTCATTGTCCCCTTGAATTACTTGGATGTTTTGTTTCTCCAGTTTGACGCGACCTAAATTTATCAGATATTGTTTCTACCGCCAAATGACTCTTAACCAAATACCTTCTCGATATTGTTAAATTATGTAGCGTGCGTACGTGCGTATTTGCGCGTGATAAATTATGATACGTAATGCGAACCACATGACCTAATTTTTTATCTAATTTTCCAAAATTATTATCGTATGCTTAAATAAACTCTCAAGATACAATCGATGACAAAATGCCACTGTTTCTAATCATCAACACTATAAACAATAAGATACACATGAAAATATGTGTAAAAAAGAAAAATCAAACCAAAATTCAAAATTCCAAATGTTGCAAAAACGTAATTTGACTTTAGCATGCACTGTTTTTTAAATATCTAGAAGATATTTTGATTCTAAAATAAAAAGGTTTTCCTAGCGTGTAATGAAATCTTCATCAAAGCGTGTGACGTCACGGATGCTGTGATTGTCAAAGCGTCGTTGCGTCATTACGTTCCAAAGGCAGCATAGTCAAAACTCTGCGTTTTTCACTCTTACGTATTCTAATTTAACTTCGTCAAAAGTCAGCAGACGTGATTACCTTCCGATTCTTCGGCGCGCAAAGTCTCTTCCTGCGGTAACAGTTCCTCCAGCAATTTCTTCGTCTGCGTTTCCTCTATCTTCACCTCCTCAGCTACCTCTTTCGGAAGCTGTATCTTTTCGACCTTTTCATCTTCCGTTTCAGCTACGGAAGTACATTCTTTCGAGTCTTTGTGGTAACGTGTTTCAAGACGCGATGTGTCAACGTGTTATGATACTTAGAGATTCAAAAGAATTAGGAACAAAAATCGGAAGATTTCGGAGCAGCAAAACCGATTTTTATAATAATCTACGAATGGACTAATAAGAAAACAGAGAGAAAAACAGAGAACACATTTTGCGTCAACGTCAATAATGTGACGCGTCGAAAATGGTGTTCCTCCCTTTCGTTTAAGGAAATCAGGAGAATTCTTTTTACACACAGATCTTTTATACAACTATAAAAAAAAATCTATCAATTAAAAACCATCGATTAAAGGCCCCGTCGTTAAAGGCCGTCTAACAAATTCCCAAGATATCACATTGGAAGAATGAAATGAAGAGGGAATCGTACGACTTTATTTAAACATTTAGTACTTACTGAACGCTGTCGAAACACGACGACTTTTATCGCTGCGATTTCACAGAAATTAGAAATGTATACTGTTTATTGCTGAGCACGGTTCCGGCAAATATCTCGATATCAGCCTTTCTCGTAAGATGTTTTTAACTCTGTCAAAATTGTCCCCGCGTTTAACTCTAGAACTCGATTGTAATAGATTGTAATCGAAGTTGTAATAGCTTGTAAATATGAAATTTCACCTTTCACTTTAGAAGAAAAATTGTTATTCTGCAAATTGTGATGTTTTAGATAATGTAAATTAATCATTTTATTATCATATATATCGCGCTAATATAATTATTTCATTATACCATTCTTGAGAATTTGTAATAATCTTGTCGCTAGGTTGAACAGAGTCGAGTTCCAGAGTTAGAGAAAGAAAGATGAAGAAGCGCAGAAACTTACTCATCACGATGACTTTGCTCTTGCTGGTGACGTATCCCAGCTCGTTCTCCGCCCGTACCTCGTACAAGCCGCCGTCACTGCCCTTCAGCAACGTCACTGTTAAATCGTAGCTCTCATTGCGTTGGCTGTCCCTGGTGATCTTGATTCTAGCATCCGCCGTCACCTCCTCGCCGTCCTTGTACCACTTGACTTCCGGATCCGGCGTGCCGGACACCTCGAATGTCAACTTGAGCGTCTCGCCCTCGTTCAACCTCTGGTCCGCTAATTTCTTCAAAAGCTTCGGCCGAGTGTTCACTGTCAAGTTGGAACTGCTCGAGTTCTCGCCATACTCGTTCTGCACTTTGCAAGTATAACAGCCCTTCAATTCGGTTTTCACTTCCTTGACGATGAGTTTATAATTGTCGCCCTCTTCTACGCGAGTGTACTCTGTGCGCTTCTCCGTGATTTCAACGTCGCCCAGGAACCAATGCACGCTTGGCTTTGGGAAGCCCTCGATCTCGACCACGAATTCGACGTTCAATTCGCCCTCGTTCGCAGTAATATCGCACAATTTTGTCTTGAACCTCGGTATACCGCGTACCTGCGATAATAACACGAAAATATTAGATAATTAAATAAATAATTGCAAAATTTGTTATTAAATTCCTCAATTTTTGCTGAGTAGGATATAAAAAAAATTATTACAAAATGTACTTTAGAAAAGATCAAATTGTATACCCTGATTCTTGTCTCGTCTGAAATTGTTCCATGCTTGTTCACCACTTCGGCTTTGTAAATCGCCGCATCTTCTACTTTTGCACCGCCAACTGTCAGTATATAATTATTTCCGTTTTTCGTCATCTTCACGCGGTCGCTCGCGGTCAAAAGTTGTCCGTCCTTGTACCAGTTGATTGTCGGTTCTCCGTCGGACTCCACCTCTATCAAGAGATTCAACGTATCACCTTCGTTGATTACTCGAGGCTCGCCCAATCCTTTCTTAATCTTCGGTGGGCATCTAATGCTGACTTTCCAGATCTCAGTCGTCTGATTAATCTCATTTCGCGCGACGATCGAGTATGAACCAGCATCGGTCGGTTTGGCGTTCTTGACGACAAGCTTGTATGTGTCGCTGCCTTCCTTGATGATCTTGATACGATCGCTCTCTTCAATCAACTGACCGTCTTTGTACCAAGTCACTTCCGGCGCCGGGGTGGCCTCCACTTGCACAGTCATCGTGCCCGTGTCTTCGACAAGGATCATCATATCTGACTGCTTCTTCGTGATCTTCGGCGCGGACTTCACAATCAGCTCGATCTGCGTACTATCCTCGCCGAGTTCATTCTTCGCCCTGATAGTATAAACTCCAGCGTCTTTAGCGGTCACTTGTTTAATCACCAATGACAAGGATTCCTCGTCTTCCCAGAGATACTTGATTCTACCACCGGCTATGATCTCCTGACCATCCTTGGTCCACTTGATATCCGGCTTGGGATAACCCTTCACCTGCAGATCTAACATCGCGGAACCACCGGCGCTCACCTCAGACTGCTTCGATTCTGTTTGGAGTTTCGGCTTTTCTGGATCCTTCAACAATTGATTCACAGCGCCCTGCACTGTCAGCTCTGCGCTGCAGCTAATGTTACCTACGTATTCGAGAATTTTCATCATTAATGTTAATATAATATATTTAAAACGTGACAGTAATATTGAATTAATATTTGTAATATAACTAACTATATAAATATAGTATATTATATTACTATATAAATATAAATATTGCTATGTAATTATTACTATATAAATATAGGATGACGCATGGCTCTGTGCTAATTCGCGAGTAATTAGTAATAGAATATTAGTTCGCCACAATACTGCTTTGTACACAACCTACTTCCTACGAGAATGAATATAGACAGCAGGACGGATCAACGGGACGCGACGAAAAATAAAACTCGCACTAAAGATGCAAAAGAATACTGGAAGTGAACATCTGAAAACGAACGGTTCTAGGATCATAAAACGTAAGAACACTGTTCACTCCCGGAGCACAAATAGATAGAAACGGATGGAGTAAAAAACTGAAGGAGACCAGGACCTAAAAGAAGGTATCGCCTTCGGAAGAAGAAAACTATATAAATATATTGTAATATTAATTATTACAATATAATCTTTACCTGTGCTGGTCTGCGCCACACACGTGTAAAGACCGGCATCCTCGGGCTTCACATGTTGGAATACCAGTGCCAGAGTGTCTTCGTTATCCTTGAAGAGAACTTTAAATCTCTCCTCAGGATCGAACGTCTGGCCGTCGCGCGTCCAAATAAATTTCGGTTCTGTTCCAAGTTCGAGAAGACCTTCGGGAAGACCCTGGAAAAGTGGCTTTTCATCTGTCACTGTCACGATCGCCTCGCACGTAGCCTCGCCGTAGCGATTCATAGCTGTGCAGGAATACTTTCCAGCGTCCTGTTTCTGAACATCAGCGATCACCAATTCATAGAATCCCTTCTCGGCGTTGTCTCGAATAATTTTCACGCGCTCATGTTTCGCGTCAATCAAGGTGCTATTCTTGAAACTAAGAAAAATGCGCATTAATATATAAATTTTTCTCAGAGAACAGACATTTGAAACAGATGTCCCAAGACATCTTTTTCAGACATCCTTCTAATGTCTGTTGCACATTTTTTAAACTTTATTACTTAATAGTTTGAGAAAGAGTTTCTTGTTCTCTTTCGTTTAAAATTAAACATTAATATCTATTTCTAAAATCTAAATTTTACAAATAGAACATTCTTGCAAAGTTTGAAACCTACAACTTTATTTCTGGATTAGGATCTCCTTTGACTTTAATCATGAAACGTAGGTAGGTGTTCTCGAGAAGCTCGGTGTCCTTCAGGCGCACCAAAAATATAGGAGCATTCGCTTCTGCCCTCGCTTTCTTCTCTTCCTCACTCACTACGATATTTTACATCAATAAAGAAATAGAATTATTTATCGCGTTTAGAATTGTAATATACATAACAAACAGTGTTACTTACATTTCTGAACCACTAATTGAGCGGTGCACGTTGTTTCGCCGTTTTCATTCAGAGCACGTGCGGTGTAAATACCGGAATCTGACTCATGAACGTTTTGAATCTCAAGTTTGCATATGTTGTCGGTGATCATGGCGGTGACGCGATCAGCTAGCTTGTCCTCCATCGGTTTATTATCCTTCAACCATTGCAATCTGGTGGTCGGGTCGCTGGTTAACATCGTACACTCGAAAGTGGCAACTTCTCCAGCTATAAAAAAACAATTCAAATTAACGCGAAGCGACGACGTGTCGTGATTCCGAAAGAAATGAGAATGGTGAGAAGCAAGTCCGTCAATTCCAATACAACTGTCCTGTATATCTAAAATATTCAAAATAAATAGCGTCGTACGTTATATGTATATTTTATATGATATATCAGATTTATTAATATGATTCCTTCCAGCATTAAAATAGAAAGGAATGTAAAAATTATAATTTCAGAATAAATTTAAAGTAGTTATTAAATGTATGATAACGTACGATTTGACTATTACACATGATTTTATGCATAGACATCGATTGACACATAACACTGCTATTGATATTGTGATTCATGAAAATATGAATGTGCATCGGGGAACAAACTTGACTAAAGTGCGTGTTGAAAAATATTACCATTTGATATCTGACAAAATATTCATTTGCTATAAAAAAATTTCATCAAGAACATACATAACATACATATACATGGATATATATTTCTAAACAAAATGCTTTGATGTCGTTTTACAATTGTAGAAGCAATATAATGTGTAGATATGTCAGTGCAAATGTCTGTAGTGTATAGATCGGTAGAATAATGTGTCAGTGTAATGAGACGTAAATGTTTAGTGTAGAGATATCGTGTATAGCGTACATCTACATATAGTTTAGCGATGAAGCATATTTAACCAGCCACGTAATATTACGCCTAAAAGCAGTTTGTTCTATTGGCTATAAGAAGAACACGAAAAGATACATGGAAGAAATGTAGAGAATAGTGAATGCTGATAAACTAAAGCGAAGTACGTGTCACTTTACCTATGGCGTGTATCAATGCCTTTTTTGGTTGCATCGCTAAAACAATAAAAATGTATGTTTTGTGACAACTGAAGAGAGAAATGTACGTTTTATGTATTATTCCTAGCAATCATTTAATACTACTTTCGTACGCCCTGCATTGTCAATTAACAATAACATAACGATAATGTATTCATTAAAAGCTCTGCTGTTGCATACTTACGTTCTACATTGCATCCCTCTATCGTCTTGATAAACGCCGGTTTGCCAACATCGGTGTCATAAGTGATTTTGGCACTTCTGCTTTCGACGTTCGAATCCATTGCCGTACCACCGACAATCGCAGTTTCGTAGGAAGACGTGGTTTCCGACATCCGACCCATCCCTAGCGATGAGGAAGAAGACATTCTTGTCTCGACGGCGGCGGCCGCCGCCGATTCCATGTAGGAGGACACGCCATTACGACTGCTCGATATCGACGAATACTCTACAGAGATATTAGTCGGAAACTACCTTACTACTTGACATATAGTACAGTTATAGAAGCCAGATTAAAAAGCTTGAAATTATCTTCTTTTTCTATGAACACCATATAAGATGGTGCGAGATTTACCGGCGTTTTAACTCTGCCGAAAGGAACAGTTTGAGAATTGCCCTCTGTGAATTATTCCCGACGTTCTTGAAAATTTGACAAGTACACGAATATATAATAAGCGTTGCAACTATAACATATATCCGGCGCAACATCAATCACCAGCTTTAACGAGCTTCCACATGCGACACCGAATTAGAATGAAATATTTTATCGAGCACCCTACAATTTCACCAACAAGCTCTCACCTTCCACTACTTTCGAAGAGGCGCTATATCGACTGGAAGAATATCTTCGGGACATGTCTGCTTGCGCTTCTTCAACCTTAGTCTTCTTTACTTCTGATGTATCGACAATTGTGTCGACGGAGTCTTTCCTTTTTTCCGCAACCACTTTCGTGATGTCCTTAATGTCTGTCTTCGCCTTTGGTTCCTCCTTCGGGTTACTCTGGGTTTTAGGCAATCCTGGATTCGTGGCTTGTGGTGGTTCGACTTTCACTGGCACCGGCTTCTCGTCGCTCTTGAGTTCTTCCTTGCTTTCCGGAATTTCTTCGGTTACTTGAAGATCATCCGCTGCGTGCTCGGCGAGAGCGACCAAGTCACTGGCGTACTGACGGATTTCCTTGAGCCAATAGGCTTTTACGGGATCTTTATGAGCTACTAAAGTGATAGGGTAATTGGATACAGCCGGATTATGTAGTTCAAAAGATCGTATGTCGTCGGGATGATCCTTTACTTCTACTTCTGGTAACTGAAACAAAACGTTTGAATTTATTGTAATATTTTACACGTTTTAATTGCAAATATCATAATGTATCGTCTTCTCTATTTCTTCGTACTCGAATAATATCCTTTAAGATGAAAACTGATCTATCCTCCGATATCCGTCTGACTTTACAAATGAGAATTCGTGCTTTGAACAGGAACACGTATCTCTCTTTGCTTTTTCCTTCCTTATCAATAACCGTGTACCATTCCTAAAAAAAAGTATCATAATTTTTATGTAAACATTTTATGATTGATAAAATTCGATTTATTTACATCTAATTATTGGAAGAAAAATGAAATATTAAATTTATAGGAATGAATCCTTCTCTATTATTTTTAATTCTTCTATATTTTCTAATTTGGTTATTATCTTTTAACACACATATACCTACGTGCGTAAGTAATCTACCAAGTTTGTGAATGTTCCCTTTGTATCCTTCGATATTGCTTATGAATTTATTGTCGGTCGCCCTATGGGGGATTCCTAGCATCAACTCTAGCGCCTTTTGTAGGTCATCGCAGTTTTCACCTAATCGGGTCGAATATTTCACCAGCTCCTACAAAGAATATGCGCAAATATACTTGTTAATTTCTTTCTGTACTGTAAATGCAATCATTTCAAATTCAACATCTTTGTGACGGAATAAATCAAAATAAGATTTGTCTCACAGTCCGTCTACGATCGCACGAATTTTACGCAACGTCGCGACTCTCATCCTTGGACCGAATTAACTTACATACTTCGATACGATTATTACCGTCGCAATTTTCCACGCTTGCACCTGTCTCGTGTTTGCATAGAGTTTTTCCATAGAGCTAAATCGTGACTCGATGGATAATATACTATGTAGACAAATGCGCGCTTTTAGCTGGCTAAATCCGTACAACGCCCACACATTTGTACAAATACAAACGCGAAATGTTCTGTAGCGTCGTTTTTATATAGAGAGCCCAGATTCATCGAAAGATATATTCTTCGACAAATTCGGCGATACTACTTTTTTAACACATACATTTCCAGTGTTTAAATACAAAGACATATCATGCTAAAGTACGAAAGAATTTTTAATCGCGAGAACGGAAAAGATATTTTAACGGAGAAAGTTATACTATCGTATTCACTTGTTCTAAATTTAGCAGACTTGTTGACTTGCCGACGAAGTAATAATTAACTATGATATTATTTCAGACTTCCTAATGTTTACTACGTTTATTTTAAAACACGTAATCGTTAAAGCAGTGGCAGTCTGCAGTGATGTGTGATGCTATCAACAAATAATGTATAGGCCAAAAACTATTACCTGCGGATCGTTCTAGCTTATACCTCAACGTAAAAGTTGTTGCTTAGATATTCACTGCCTAGATTTTCATTTTCCCGGGCAACTGGCCCACTTGCTAATAAAATTAATCTACTTGGCTTAGACGAATATCACGACGAGCAATGTCTACATACTTGAACAATCTTGATATGCAATTTGTACAATTAGATCTAAAATTCTTTCACAGGTCTTATATATAAGTGATAATTAAATACAAATAGAAATATCTGTTGAATTGATTCCAAATTCTTAAGAGACATGTAATAATGGGAATTGTTTTGTATAATTTAAAATGCGATGCGGATGGCACGCCGTTAATCTACACTTGGAATGAATGGCTGTGATAATTATGTCGAGGAGACACGATTTCAAGGCAAAGTGGAAAGCGCTTTAACGCCGCGCTATTTCCGTCTGGCGCAATAAAATTCGAGCGGAAATATAGGTCGTGCTGTATATCTGTGCATTCAGTTGTCTCATATTGTTTCGTTACATGCTGATTTCATCAGCTAAAAAAAAAAGTCGAGTCTACTGAATATGTTTCATTCATTATTGAAAATAATCTCTTTGAAGATGTTTTCGAGAACTTGCGAGGAAATGATGTGCTCTTCTGTTGTCACGAGTGTAATGAGATTATGAAACAGATTCCTACAGTCTTGGAACGAAACAAAGGTAAAACTTTATTAAATTACTTTACGTTACCTTTAACAGGAGCTGGTAGTCGTTTATGCGTTGTATCGGGAGCTTCAGATGTTCTGATATGCTCTTGTCGTCACCCAGAGTCTGGCTCAACTCCTGCAAGAAACGAAGCAATGGTGCGAATGATCGGAACGTCCAGTTTCAGCCATGTCGTGGTATAGAAATATTTTAAACAAATTTCTGTGTAACGTTCACGTACAAAATGCTTATATAAAATTAAATTCAAATCCTAGCTTTCTTTCACCGAAATTCCTAAGGAATTACACATTTATCCAGATCTGTGCGATCTCGGATTGAAGCTACGTTCTCCTACTTATAGTCTCTTTTCATGATAAATTTAATGTCAAACTTGAAATTCCCTCGCACATACACTACTGTCATCGATACTTCTGTCTACTTCACGATACGTGCTTCGTAACTGGAGCACGTAAAGATTAAGGAAACGATAAATCGCAGCACGTTTCCGGGCTCGAGGTAATTCTCAACGGTGATTCTCGCGGCGCAACGAACGAATTTGCCGACACCGTAATTCGACACCGGGGAAGATTTGGCATGAACACATGTATTTTTGGATGTGTGACTGGATTTTGCATGCAAACGCGGGTGCGTGTCACCCCCGCAGTGCGCGTGGTCACCGCACTGTGGGATGACGACGACGACGACGACGACGACGACGACGACGCGCGATTGACGTGTCGCGAAGACGCCTTGCAACCTTCGCGAAACGGCATTTGGAGAACGCAGAACTGCGTCGTGGACGCGCACCTTGAACGAGGAGGGAACACCCTGAGATCGCTACCGGTCGAAGGGTGGCTGGCTCGCAGATGGACTGAGCGCAGGAGTCCGGCTCCTGATCCTCAGATTTCGTGGATCGCGCTCGGAGATTCTCACATACGGACGGTGTGGTGGTCAGTGGTCCGCAGCACTGAGGAAGAATCTTCGGGCGTTCGCAACCGCCGCCGCAGCACACTCGGCACACACAAGACCAATACGGCAACGGCTATACTTAGACGCCGGACGATTTCGTGTGCGACTGACCACGCGCGAAAACAACACGAAAATCGCGCGCGGATCATCGATACTCTACCCCGAGATCCACTTTTCCTTTGCACGCCTCTTTTTGCCCTTATTCACCCTCTAGTACGTAAAAGACACGTAAGAATTATCCGCAGAAAGATGATAAGAATCTGGAATGTCTTGCCTGACTAAAATACTTTTTTAGGGAAGAGTCTTGATTGAGTCTTATTAAGAATGAGATTAATCTCTCGATGATTGTTTTAACAGAAACATAATCTCAAAGAATAATTTCAAGTAAGAAGACTTGCAAATTATAAATACAGACCTCGAAATAGTTATTTATATATTTATAACAAAATATGTCCAATCGAAAATATTCTTTTCTATGATATCGCAGTAATATTATACAATATTGTCTATATTAATGTATTTTGAATTTTGATAAAAAACGCATTTTTCTGAATAATGCGCATCTCGATACTATCAGTCGTAGGTAAGAGAAGCGAAAGATGTTCCGTCTGTTAAGAATAAACTCAGCTATTTCGAGGGCTGGACACACGCCCGCATATATCCCCCGCGTGTTATATAATTACATCATTTTCTCCAATCCATACCTCCGCGGCGATCGAACATGGGATCCCGATGAAAGCACGCAACGCGCGTGACGCATTGAAATTACAAATAAAAGGATTTATTTTGAAATTTGAGAGCAGTTATGTGATCTGTACCAAAATCTTTTAAAAGATATTATTAATAGATAATACAATTTGCAGAAAATATTTTTTAAGACTTGTTTTATGTATATGTATATGCCACGACATATTTAATATACAATCTGATATTTAATTTATATCTATTTTTATTTTTTTTCTATGTTTTTATTAATAGTTTATGTTTAAATAGTTTTGTATTTGGACGCAAGTATATCTGAATATTTTTAGAATAGTGAAATATTAGTTTGCCATCATATAATCTTGGTATTTGCACCTAATTTACTATGATTCGCGTGATTAAGTTTTCATTTCGTTTTAGCTAATCTAATTTAGTTTGGAAACTGAATCTCGCAGTTTTGCCAATTCAAGCTTGGCAATTAATATTTAACTAAAACTGACACTCTTATCTACATTAGTAAAAGATAAATTTCTGCAATTATAGGACTTGCCTCAAAGTATTCGCGTACTTCGTCGTTTGTTTGAAGAAATTCCTGAGCAGCGGGCTCATCTCTGCAATATGCCACGTGCTTGTCAAAGTCTCTCTCCTGGAATAGAATAGAGTCTTATTGTAATCAATATGTGGATTCAAACATCAGCTACGTAATGTTCAATACATTTCTTCATATTGTTCTTTCATATAAAGATTTTCATTTTATGTTTTCACAAGTGCACGTCTCACATATCAAAGAAACACTATTTCGTCTTACGTTCTTGCGCAGAGAATTACAAATACAATTAAAATGAAAATAATTACGAATATAATAAAAAATAAAGAGTAAAATAAAAATGTAATAAAAAGTAATTATTTACCTAATGCGAACGTTAACATAATTATTTTAATAAGAAAGATTATTGACACGGTGTCACTTACCAGTCTCAAGAAAGTTTTGCCAAGCATACGTGGTTGATCCGCATAGTACTTGACGCCCTCGATCAACACCCTGCCGAACGATCTAAGTAAGGCCGGAATTAATTATCATGCCAAAGTCACACCACGCCTACCATGCTACGGAATGGAAGTCTGTGTCATCTTTAGAATGCGACACGCTTCACTTAGGAGCATTACGCAGTGCAAGGTAATCCCAAGAAATGTGGCATATTTTGAGATTGTCAGTATTAATTACTGATACACGGAGGGTGGAAAATGAGTCTTATGGATCTTATGGACGAAAGAAATTAGAATCTAATTTAATCTCAGATTAAAACAGCAAGATCAATACCGATAAGCGCTGATGAATTAACGATCGAGTTAGTAACGTAGTCAATACAAAATTAACTTCTACCACAATATCGTACATCAATGTCGTAAGTATAATAACATGATAATTTTCTTTTATAAGATAATAAGATTAGAAATATCTATATTTACTTCCAGCTTATGAGGTTTTATAGTAATATTTGATTTTTGTTACATGAAAGAAATCATGTTTAACGTTAAGTAGGGCATTGTAATTAAGTTCTTAAAAAGCGATAATATAGATATAGATTAATTTTTGGGGCACGTTCACATGTACGAAGAAGCACACTACCACACAAAATACGCTTTGACGATAAACTTACGCTTTGTACATCATATTCCGCTATAAGTGAAAGAATAATGTGTGGAGAATTGTATGCGTATATAATGTGTAACAATTTTTGGTGATATAATGATCAACCAATAAATAAATAATGTATGTAATTAAAGATTGCTCGAGTGTGCATGTGTTTCTTCGATGTGTTCGCAATTGTGAATAATAAAATTAATTACTTATTTATGTAATTAAAATAATATAAAATAAATAATATACACATAATTTCCGTAAATATACCAAATTTGTGGGAAAAGATAAAATTTACAATATTATTTGATAAACTTCGCACATCATTTGCAAATGGAAATAAATGTGTATATGTTTAACATCCTTCATTTTCACTGAATTGAATGAAAGAGCCAATTAAAAAAAACAAAAGTTTATCAGGTATTGTATTGTATTGTATAATGATGTATCTATGAATGCTCGTCTGACAGTGTTGTAATGCGCCTTTGTATTTTCAGTGTACGCTGCTGTAAATACATACGTGTTATGAAAATCAGCTATTTGCTTCAAATTAGTGAAGATAATTTCTTTGTTGTCTCGTATTGCCCGCGGAACACCAGGATTGTCGAGAGGCTTCAGATAACGTTCGACGACGAGCTGAATATCCTTGCCGAATTCTTCCTCCGTTTCGATTAGCTCTTTCACGACGGCCCTGTAAACAAAGCGAATGAGATATTTTTACTATTAATTGTACTAATAACATAAAACATATTTGCGAAGATTGAGAGTATTGTAATTAAATTTGCGATATAAAATAAAGTGAAAAATAATTGAAAAAAAGGTTAAATTTAAATATAATTGAGAATTATAAAATTAAATGTATATTTTAAAAAATTAAGAGTTATGTGGAGATACTTACTCTCGTCGATAATGAGAATCTTCTGGCCGATTCATTGATGAAGTCTCTTCACTAAGCGCTGTTTGCATTAAAATGGATGAAGGTAACCATCCTTGCCTTCCATCGGATGTACGAACGTATACCCTGTAAAACAACAAATCCTATTAGACATTGGCATATTGTAAAAGGAATAATTCGCCGAATACTTGTATTTTTCTAAAATTGCCGACATTTTAAAAAAATTTTGTAATATTACGTGATATATCTGATAAAAACATATTTTATTGAGAATTGTTTTAATCATTTCTGGTAATCCAATTGTACATTTTTAGCATTAAAAAAGCTTATTAAATGGAAATTTATTTCTTGGAAATATTTTTTGTATAAACTTTGTTCTCGTTTCTTTCGTCGATAATCTTAAGATTTATCTATATAATTAGATCTAGATTGGATCAGATCGGAAGTTATCGAAAGAGATGATATAGATAGACATTTGAAAGCGTAGGAGTCGCGCAGTTATATTTGCAGAATGACTAAGGCATCGTGCCATTTTGTCATCGAAGTCATCGTCCATTCACAGAACGCAAAATCTGCTGGCGAACGTGTTCGACGTGCTACACAAGAGCTTTAGCATGCAACGATTCCATTCTCATGCCTATAGAGAGGTGTGACATTATCTCATTGTCAGTCTCACAAATTCGAACATCGCTTTAACTTTACGTAATAAAATGCATAGCAGTCTAACAATGTAGTTTCCTAAAATTATAAATATATATTGAGATGTTACAAAACATCTCCTCAATGTTTCATTAATGTCAATGCCTTTTCTATTTTTGAAGGTTTCCTTTAGCGATAAGTTGTGCACTATCGGTTCTACTGACACTGGCCTGCCGCCAATCACGCAGAGATACGATCGCGCGAGATATTATTGCCCAGGACGTTTATAAATGCTTAATCTTCATTAGCGTCGTCATAATTCAGCGGTGTTGAATTTATTTCAGAACCATGCAAGTCCAAATTTGCTTCCAATGCGGCTGCATGACAACGGGCTGCTTCTGTCCCGTCTGTCGTATTTAAACGGTCACAAAACGCGCACGTGTCGCAGGAATTTGACTGACTATTCCGCTAAACGATGCAACAGCAAAGAGATACAGCGAATCACCATATAAACATTCGGTTTAATATTATTTGGATAATAAATTTTAGTGTAATTTATTATTTTATATTTTTGGCCAAGATTGTGACAATTTTTATCATCATCTGCTTATAAAAATAAACTTTCTCAACATCTTCTCTTCTCGTGGATCGCAATATGACATTTGCTACAATTGGTACAGCATATTTTAACATATTAATTTAGAATTGAGATTCTGAGATTTAAACTTCTTACGATACTTTATCAAATTATTGATCATTAACATTGAAGCTAATCTCCGTTCACGTTTTGAAAAATAATACATATTTCTTGAATCATCAATGTTTATGTGAGCGTGACAGCGTTTTAACGATGAGAACAATCGTTATCTTACAGCACCGGAAGTCGATGATGACGTGTTCTTGATGAGTCAAAATTTAATGTCGCAGCCTTCATTATTCTATTTTGAGTTGGTCGGGCTTTGTTACGAGAGCAGGGTGAAATATCGCACGTCAAAGAGCTAATTTGCGCTTTCGGCGATAAAATTAGCGGATGCGGAACGTTGTAATTCTAGCCTCTCTCTTATCAGACAATTTCCAAAGTAGAAATAAACGTCGTTGTCTCGATCTCTCGATGCCTCGCCTTACCTTTGAAGGCTCGAGTCCGAGTCGACGCTCGGGCTGCTCCGAGCACGTGGATCTGCGTGAGTTCGACGTGGCCGAATCGAAAGCTTGTGCTTGGCGGCCGAATTGTCCAAGATATCACCGACTTCGACCTCCAAGTCAGGATCCATCCTCGCCTTCCTACAACAATGCGAAGCGTCCGCTGCTTGGTTTCGTCCACTTGCATACGACGAAGTTTATAGAAGAGAGAGAGAGAGAGAGACTTGTCTCTCTTGATGTTATATATTTGTTATATATTTGTTATATATTTGTATTTAATTATAGTTATCTAAATTTGTTATTCAGTCAGTTGTTATGGAGTCTTTTGTGAGTCTTTAACGTGCAAAGCGATTAAAGCGGATGTTTCGCAAGCATTGTGGCAGGACGAGGGTGCCATTTGCAAATTGATATTTTTAACATGCCGTTCCACCTTATTAATTTTGCGGATATAGCTGAAAGCCATGTGCTGTGCTAATTTTACAGCGTGTAAGAGCGAGGCGTAGCTTTCACGGCACGTTCCTTCCGTAATACTTCATTCCAGAAGTTCCATGCAATTTAGGAGCAGTTCCCTGAGACTTTTTGTCCTCGATCATTCGAGGATTACTCATGCGTTGTACAAGCGAGTGTACGGTCGCCAATTTTCTTGCATAACCGCAAGATCGTCACCGCGAGATCTTTATGCGATTGTAAATTTCGCGCAAATTTTCCATCTGTCAGAGTATTGGCGAATTTCGCGTAATATGTCAGACGGAACATGCCGAACGCCAATAATAAAACCACCGTGCAGCGTAAAAATAGAACACCGCAGGCGGGTGTGCAAGCAGAAGCCCAAGCGTGTCTTACGTCCGCGGGGCAATGATCTTCATCATTCTACGGTTCGACATCCGAAATAGTTTGATCTCTGAATTTCTTCACAATCACGTAGAAAAGCCGCGTGTTGGCCGCGGTTATGCGTGTACAAAGTACCCAGATAGAAAACTTTTGTAAATGCATAATTATTGCTTCTTTTCATTCACATTTTACAATACGTGTCATAAGGTGATTCTGCGAAACATATATCTTTTGCTTAAAAAAAAAATTAGAATCATAAGTTGTAAATATAGAGAAAATTGTGAAGGAAAATTACTTGAAAATAAAAAACACCATTACTTACTATTACTTGAATAATAATTTATAATTATACATTATATTTAAAAATGTTAATGATGCTAAAATTTGTCTGCATGCGTTCCTATCTGGGTAGTCGCCTTTAAGATTCAATATTCGCCGTGTTCGTTATCGCGAGGAAACGCAGGCAGCATCAATGCTAGGCGAGATGCACCTGCTAGCCATAAATGCGCTCGTCCAATCCAATCTCTCGGTTCGCACTTCCGTGTATACCGCCGAGATCTCTCGGGTATCGGTGATAAACAGCCTGGACAATCGTTATCGCGGGGCCACGTCGACGTGCGCCGCGTGAGACGCGCGTGTGAACGATGAGTCGCGCGGACTATCTTTAGATCATCGCGCCGGTGGATTTTATCCACCACGAAACGGTACGCCACCCACGTGTACGCTCTCGCGATACGAAAAGCGGCGCGATGACAATACTCATCGAGAAGCTACCGCCTTTTTTCTTCTCTTTTTAAATTGCAGCCTTGAACTAAAAATTGCTTACTTTGCCGAACCGTCGTGCTCGACGGCCTCGACGATGTCGCCGATGTTCACGGTGAATCCATCGGTGTCCGCGACATAGTCCTTCACGACGACGTAATTTTCCGAGGATGCCTGTAACAAAAATACGACAGCACAAATAGAAACGGAAAACTGTGTTCGACTTTTTTTTTTTCAAGTGCACCTTGAAATAAAGATAGAGATGATATGTTTATTTCACAAATTGTAAAACGCAGTTGAATTGTGCTAAAATTATTGTTTTGATCGAAGAGTAGAGACCAGATTTTGGAACCATTTAACGCTGAGAGAATTAATTAGCAAGAAATGAGAATCTCGAGTATTGTATCACAAAATTGGATTTAATGCGAATCGCTTTCTTGCTCAAGTATAATTCGTCAAGTTTGTGTAAAATAAAAGCTTCGACGGAAAGTTTATAAATATTACAAATGTTCATTCTCTTCTTTTTCATCGACCTAATACTTTACCCGATCGAAACTGCCCCATTGCCGAGCACCGTTCAATCTCTTCAGACTCGGCGTGTTCTCTCTGCTGACCGAATAAAAAGCGGCTGATTGCTCGGATCTTGACAGAGTCGCGGTACCGTTGCTTTCTTGTTTGTTAGAACTGCCGTTGGCGGAGCCATCCAAACTGCTCGCGATCGAAGTCGTGCCGTTGAAGGTGGTGGACATGATTTCGCCGTCAATGTCCACCTCCTTTGCTACCGGGCAACAGTACATGGAGAACCGATGAGCGGCTGGACGATTCAGCCTGAGTGCCGAGAACACGTGCAACGGTTCGAAGTGATGTATGCCATCCTCGTCGAGAACGGTGTAGGCGACCTCACCGGTCAGCACCGATCTGGAGGCCTCTCTAGGCACGACCGCCTGCATACCCTGCTTCAAAATCATGAAGATGGCCGACCGCTTGTGGCTTCTTCTCAGTAGAAACTCTTCCATTGCCAGGCTGTTGTCAGCGCACAGTAACGCGGTTGGAACGTCGGCTGAGGACAGCAATGGAGTCTCTTCGGGTACTATCATCAGCGCGGCGCTCTCTCTTACGAGGGTTCGTAATCGCGGATCTGCTCTGGCCAGCTCGGGATCGCTGCACAGCTGTCCGAGAGCGTTCATGAAGGGTGGCCGCTCCTCCGCGAGTTTCCTCATGATTGCCAGCCTCCTCAGTACGTCCATGGTTACTCGATCGTTCGCCAGCGCCCGAGTAGACCTCTCGTCACTGATCACAGACAGCAAGCTGTTCGCTGTGCTGGACATTCCCAGAGCTCGTGCCAAGCCCACCGCTTGAAGCAGCATCTCGCGAACGTTCGGCCCCTCGGCATTCAGCAATTCCTTTACGTGAATCTCGCTCGATTCCCGGACCGCTTGGACAATCGCTTTGTAGACCGTCTCCGCAGCCTCTTTCTCAGACGCGATGTCCGCCACGTGCTGCGATACCTTCTGCAGTACGAGCGACACCAGCTCGGGATCGTTCTTCGAAACGGTTCGAAAGGCCGGTCCGATTAAATCCGTGCCGTGTTCCTCCTCGAGAATCAGTGATAGCTTGTCGAGCACGGCGTCTCTCCGCATTGGCTGGTCTGGACTCACGGTCGACTTGAGTATATTCACTTTGCTGTTTTTGGTATCTAACAGTTCCGACAATACGCTTTGGCAAAAAGAACTGCGATTCTGCGGAATTAAAAGAATTTTTAGAATTTCGTCTACCACGTGATCGACTTCTCGATCATTTTGACGCAACAGCACGTTAAACGATTCGCTGATGGAGGAGTAGACAAAGTCTTGAGAATTGTTGTTGTCCAGTATTACTTGTTGATCGTTCGATATCGTTAGGGCGGCTGCTGCGATTGCCGCCCTTATTATACCTCGAAATAATTCGACGTTATTATCTTCGTTTGTTCTTCTGTCTTCGGCTTCAATAACAGGTGATCGATTGCCGTTCGTCATTATTGCAGTGTCTGAATTTTGTTGCTGTTGCTGCTGCTGCTGCTGCAGGACAATGTTTCTCGCTAATTGTGCAATCGTCGACATAACTTGCGCCAGCTTTACCGCCGTACCACCTTGCAGGCCCAACTTTGTCGTCGCCACGGCGAGGGCCTGCTCTAAGGCCACTGCCTTCGGATCCACGTCCACGTCCACCGTCGGCAGATTCGTCGTGACTTTTCGCCCCACGGATAATCCTGCCTCGGATAGCTCGCGCAACATCTTAGCATCTATACTGGTCTCGCCGCGATGGCGAAAGCGTGGATTATAGTGTAAATGCTGCGGCCGTAATAGTCGCAGCTCCTCAGGAGTAACCTCGAAGCCCTGCACAGAGAATTCCAGCTCGCCTTCAGGTGTATCAATGAGATCGGAGGCGACGAAACAAGGCCCCTCTTCTGTCTGTACGATTTGACCTGGGACGAAGGTCACGCCCATTTCGCCGGCCTCCACCACGCGACCCGGTACAAATCTAGGCCCGTCTGGCGTGTCGACCACTTGTCCCGGCACGAAACGGGATCCTTCTTCTTCGGTGTAGATCACCTGACCGGGGATGAACGTCGGTCCTACCTTGGTATCGACGATCTGACCCGGCACAAAACGTGGTCCGTCCGGCGTGTCCACCGTTTGACCGGGTACGAACTTGGGTCCGGTCCGGGTCTCCACTATCTGGCCGGGCACGAATTTCGGCCCGCTGCTGGTCTCAATCACCTGGCCTGGAACAAATTCCTCCCCTTTCTCCGTCGTCACTATTTGACCCGGCAGGAAGCCATCTTCAGTCATGACACCCGGCACAAAACGTGGCCCGTCCTTGTCGCCGGTGACCAACTGGCCAGGCACGATTCTTCTACCTTCCGGCAGATTTCTCGCATTCTCCGGGAAGAACTCGATACCCTTTTCCGTCTGCACCATGTGACCGAAGATCTCGCGTTGCTGAAGAGCTGACACTACGCTCGCAGTCTTCGGATCTACAGGTATACCGACGGGACCGGCGTCTTGGAAGACTACTTCATTGAATTTGCTTGCTGCGACGAATTCGAAGCCCTTTTCGGTAATGATAGTTCGTCCCGGACAGAATACTATACCTTCCGGAGTCTTCAGCACCTGGCCCTCCACGAATTTTTGACCCTTCGGAGTGTCCAGTGTCATTCCTGGCACAAATGTTAAAGTATCTTCCGTTTCCTTGGCAACGCCAGGGACAAAATGCATCTCGTCCGTCTTCGTGGTCACATATTGGCCCGGAACAAACTGCGAACCTTCGGCCATTAGCAATGTCTGTCCAGGAACGAATTTGGCTTCGCCGTTCGGTGATTCGATGCACTGGCCCGGTACAAATTCGTGCCTACCGTTGATCTGCACATTTTGTCCCGGCACGAAAATCGGCTCGCCGCGATAATCCGTGACTGTCTGGCCAGCCATAAAATGTGCTCCGTCTGAAGTAATCACGGTCTGACCTGCGACGAAAGTACCATTCGCCATCACTTGACCAGCAACGAATTTCGGACCTTCTTCCGTCAAAACGGTCTGACCTTCAACAAACTTGCTCCCCTCGCTTGTGTGGAGTGTCTGACCTTGCACGAAACGCTCGCCTCGCTCCGTCGTTACAGTCTGTCCGGCGACAAACACCGGCGTTCTTGCTCCGTCCGGCTCGTTCACAGTAACAATCTGTCCGGGAATCAGAAGAGGCCCATCAGGCGTATTAAGAGTTAATCCTGGAACAAAAGTGCGACCTTGAGGTGTCTGCAAGGTTTGGCCGGGCACGAAGATAGAGCCGGAAGGTGTCTGCACGGTTTGGCCAGCGACAAATCTCTCCGCTGATTTGATGTCCAGCTTGAGTCCCTTAATGTTATGCATCGTGGCTTTTTTGCCGGCAGGCAGGTTTTGTACTAATTCGGGTATTTCCTCCATCTTGGGCAGACATTCCAATGCCTGTTCTCCAGCCTGTAGGAATTGCTCCGTCACGTTCGCACTCTTTTCAAGATCATTCTGTGGGATATCTCGAATCGCTCTCTGCAGCATAACGTCCGGCTTCGCGATTAAAGGTGTCAGCGGCTTTGAGATCGCGATTGCTTCAAAACTACCCACAGACTCGGATATGGAACTGGCGTACAAAATTGGTTCTTGGTCTATGATTTGTGGTTGAACCATTACGGGTGTCGGTATTTTCTTGATCATTTGTACGCCGGTTGATTTCTTCGCGTTGTTCTGCAACAAATTCCAATCTAATACGTTGGAAATTGGCTTTGCTGCATCCTTAAGGACGTTCGACATATTCACGATGTCGAAAGACTTGAGTCTCGCCTGTTCCGCATTCACATGCTTCCAGTCTTCCGCCATTTCTTCCTTGATCTCTTCTTTGATGCTTCTCAGTTTAAGCTGCTTGGTACGTTGGAGCTCTTCCTCGTCGGCTACTCTCTCCTTCTCCTCGAAGAATTTTTTGGCGTAATTCAGTACAGTCTGCTTCTTCTTCTTTCGTTTTCTAGCCTCGGCCTCCAGCTTTTCCCGTTCCTTCAGCACCTCCTCTCGCGGTCCCATGCCGTCATAAAGATTTTCGAAATCCTCCAAGTTCTTAAAATCCACGGACACGTTCTTGCCCTGCTTCAGCCTTAGCAGAACGGTGTCGCAATCCCTCGACAGCATTACGTCCTTGACATCGCCATCTCTGACAGCGGCTTCCAACTTCGCCGGGAACACGAGGCTGCATCTTCGCTCCTCCACCGTGTACACAAACTTCTCCGCTTCCTCGATCGGCGTCTGCTTTGCGTTCAGAAGCTCTCGCAGCGCACGCTGCTGCTCATCCTCGCCCTCCAGGATCGGGAAGACGTAGCGATAATCCTTGAGCACCACGTGCCTCTTCTTCTCGCCGACGATCAGACCGGCGGTGTAGTGATGCGGGCTGAGGCCCGACGCATTCGTCGTGATCTTGCATTTCGACTTGTCGTGGGCGCTCGCGCCCAACAACACCGGAATGTAATGATGGGTCGGTAGGCCGTAGGACTTGCCAGTGATACGGCAGAATCGCTTCGCATCCGCTGGACTTATAGGCGGCAGAAGCGGAAAGTAGTTTGGCCTGGGGAGACCCCGACTTTTACCCGTGATCCTGCAGAAGGACATTGTCTCCTTCCGAGATAATTATTCGACACTCGGCGAGGTCATTAGCGACACTTTGTGACTTTTTACGATCGCAAGCGTTATCACATGAACTTTAGAATCGATTGTAGATATCGACGATGGTTATTCTTGATTGTGTTGAGTGTATCGTGATCATTCTGCGAGATTATTCCTTTTAAGCGTGCCCTTTCACGATAACTCGAGATTATTAATGGTATTTTCTACGATTTTAATAGCGAGTTAATCGTAATGATCAAGCTTCTAAGATTTCGGATGATTCAGATTCATCTAAACTCGCGACGAGCTCACGAATCGTGCAAATCATTGATCGCTACGCGAAAAATTCGTATTTTAACAAAGCTTAGAACAAAAGTCGATTTATATCGCTTCCTTTTTTTAGGAATTAATCCGATCGCGTTATTCACACCCGCACCGTCAACGAAACCGCTTGCCGGCGACGCGGACAAATGGACATCAGCTCGCAAAACTTGGCATCCACATACGCTGGAAATCGCGACTTTACGCGTTCAATCATTCGTACGCCGCGCCGTCTCGCCCCCGCCGCGATATCGTCCGCTGAATTTCGTTTCGAGCTCTTTCGTCGATTCGTCGACATGTGTCTCGATTCCGCGACTAGAACTCCTTGCGCACGAGTCTCTCCCTCTTTTTTTGAGCGAGATACTTAATTTAGATCACACGGCGTATCGTCAATACTTCTCGTTACAAGTCTTTGTAATTGATCCAGAAAGTTAATTACGGTTTTATCGTATTGTCATTTATGCAAAGAAATTCATCCTATTGCCTGAGCTACACATCTGTTCAATATTATTTATTCTCTCTCTTCTCAGAACAGACATTTAACCATTTGACATTTTACTTTCGATTGCTTAATGTCTAACATATCCGCGTCACCTGTGGACTGACATTTATTTGAGGGATTTTCATATTTATAGCTTTAAAAGAAACACTTTCTGTCGTTACATGTTACACGAACTGCAGTCTTAATTTTCCAATCGATCCACTCATTAGTCCCATAGCTGCACTCTTACACGGATGATTTAATAGTAGTTTTTTTTAAAGTAAAAAAAATGCAAATTTTTATTAAGAAAATTAATATTCACTTGTTTTCAATAATTGCACAGAAACTTTTTCAACCCCTTGACAATGATTAATCTTATAAAGTGAAAGATCTCTCCAAATTTTTCTCTGAACAATGATTTTCGAAGCAGCCTCGATCTATCCTGTTTCGTTATTAGAGATCAATTATTTTGCTTCTCATCATTTCTTCCTGCGTGAAAATATTTATTCCCGTCCCGTGTAATAGCATGCATTCGATGTCATTGCAACGGCACCGCGTTCTCCATTAATTCCGTAACCCGCGTAGATGCTCGTTCATGTCGATCACCAAGCGAAACATCCTCTCACTCTCTCACTACACCGGTCACATCGTTCGGCTTTTCCCCGAGATGCAGTTCTCCCGAAAGGTGTGTCGCGATGATACGCGGCGAAAGCGAGACTACTCTCTGCGTACGAAGTGGCTAAGAGTCGTTTGCACGGCGAGTCTCTCTCTTGGCTCCCACGACCAGAAATAGCCTACCCTTCTTACACTTCTCCAATACATCTTTAGAACGGAGTACACGGACCCGGATCTCCGTAAAGTCGTGCATGGTCCATACCGAGTTTTCGGCAACTCGGTAGTTTGCATGTGAAAGTTTTTCGCGTCGCGGAAGAGCCACGGGTTTTTCCAAATGTAGTAACCATTGTTCCGCACCTGCACGGCATTTTAAACATATCTCATCAGATTTATGATTAAAATTAATAAACTGCTTATAATTATACTGTTTCAATGATTAAAGTTAAAGAATATTCATTTATTCTTATTTTTTTATGATTTAATTCAGCGTTTCCTATAACTTCATCGTAAACTTGGCGCGAATTTTAATAATTAAATTTTATTGCTTAATTTTCTCAATAATAATGATGGACCAAGTGCACAAGTCTCGTTTTAACGTTTTAACATCTCCAACGGCGGGCGCGAGTCCCGGCAATAAATCGTAAAATTCTTGACACAATGTTGGTTTAAAAAGAGCAGGAGGCTGTTTGCTTTGGATGGTTAAGCCCCTCATAAACAAATGCGCGGACGCTTTGTTGGCAATGTCAAGCGGGATGGGTGCGATAAAGCTTTACAATGAAAAACGGTGAGAATGAGCGACGGCGCTTAAACGTTCGGTGCCAGTGCGCTGGCAGACGGAGGGAAAAATCACGCGAGCATCCAAAACGTATTCTTGCATTTTTACGGCCGAGCGGGTGATTTTCCACGCGAAACTTAATGGACCGAAGCCACTTGAACGTTTTGTTCCGCGGTCGTTCGCGATGATTTACGACAACTGTTAGCTTCCTCAACGCGAGGAAGCCGAGAGCAAACTACGATCAACAAGGTGCAAGGTCAATACTGATTTATGAATATTATGAAAGAACTCTATCGTAATGCACGAGATCAATCTTCGCTGGAAACGTTGAACATAATCCTGAAGATAGGAAATAAAATCATTTATCAGCGTGAAATTTAAATAAACATAACAATTGTGATTAACTTCTGTGTTGATAATGTTAAAATAGGAATTTAAAGATATCTTTAGAAATTGTTTACGGAAGCAAGACTTCCATTATAAAAGTTGAGCTGAGGCGATCGATGATGAAAATTATATTAACTTACTGAGTTATTTGATATTCTCATTTGCTCTTTCCCTCGCGATTTCGGATCGAGATTTCGGAAGATCCCCTTGATGACGACGAGGCGCCAGACGCGTGCATTTCGTGGGCGGAATTCGTGATCGCTCGTATAATTCACTGACGACCGATAAACGCATCTGGCTGTTGTTGAAGCTGCACGACGCGAAAGGCGGTCAAAAATAGAAACCGGGAATAAAAACCAATCACCAACGTCGGGCAATTGCCTCGCGTGTAAATGTAAATCGTGTAAACCCCTCGGACTTTGTCCTCAGCCTCTCTGCATTAAAAATAGTTCATCCCTCGTTCTTCATTTCCAGAAATATTTCATCGGGTCGATAGGGTGAAGTATGTGCTAAGGCAATAATAATATATATTACAAAAAACTTAATAAGAGATAAAAAACAGATAATAAATTTAAATAAACTACAGTTTTCGCTCCTAATTTCTATAAATATCTCGTGCACGTGATATATAACAAATATAACGATAATAATTGTGCATATTTTAGCACCACGAAGCCGCACGATTGAGCACATAAGCCGAAGCTGTTAGGGTTGGGGGAGCAGATATTTCGGTGCAGCAAAACGCGAGAACGAAACATTATTCCGCGAAACGTGAAACGTGCCGACATAACGCATCCCTTGTGTGCATCGCGCGCGGAAGAACGATCTTAAAAAGATCGCCGAGCGAAGTGCGATGGACAAAAAGGAGAGGACAACGCGCGAAGACGAAAGACACGCACGCGTATCACGAGAGTGCTCGAAATGGCGGTGTGTAGACCATGGCTTTTGGCAGCGAATCAGGTATTCCATCTACCTCTGTCACGCACCCCGTCTTCGGACTCCCCTCAGTCACAGTGGTTCTTAGATTTTTCCAATTGAGCGACGTAACGTGTCAAAAAGATGCTGCCGTTGTCAAGGACATGTCAACCACGCGCGCTGAATGAAACTCAGTCCAAAAAGCTCCACATATATACCTCTTTGTTAAACATATTTAGTATTTAAATCTTTATTATTTAATGAAGTAGGTTCCAAAATCTATCTATATGAAATATGTTTGACAATAATAAAAATCACATACATTTTCAGTATGTATCTTCATTTTTCGTATAGCTTCATTAGCGATAATATCAACGCGCTAACGTTGAGATGCATTATTAATTGTCTTTTGGGCAGTTAGTCAAAGATCTCTAGTATTTATGTGTTTTACTGAAATGTGAAGATAATTCATCAAATGTAGCATCACACACACTCACTTTGATAAATGTTATTTGTTTTGGTTCCAGATATTCATCAAACACATAGTACACATAAAGCCTTTTCTGTCTAATTAAATTTTTTTAACTGATGTATATTAATTAACGTTAATTAATCCAAGCATTCTTCTCTCATTTCTTTCAATTGTACTTTATTTATTTATGATTTTCACTCTTCTTCTTTGCAAATTATAGAGTATAAATGCAGAAAATATAATAATTAAAGTACAACTAAAAAAAACGTAAGCTGTTCTTCTTTGATCGGTACTTACTCTGCCTGTTAAACGTACGACTTCTTCGGTTACTTCTCGTTGAATTGTCGTTCCGCCGGCGATAGTACGTGATAACTCCAACGAAAATTCTACACGATTACACAACAAACGATATTATTTATGGAAAAATATTGGTATTTAAATGTCTTTATAATAAATCATAAAATTTAATGTTCAAAGTTTCCGACATAGTACCAAATTTGAAACGTTCACAATGTCAAATAGTCAAATTTTACTCATGTCTCTAATGCGTAATATATTTTATTTAATATCATTGGGTGCAGACAAAATATTTGTCTATTTGATGCGTAAAAAAAAAAGAAGAAAGTATTTTTACAATATGCAGAAGCACAATAAATATTACATACCTTTTTTTCTTTTGGATGTAGTACTCATTCGCGAATTAAATGCCATTGTTGTGTGTGTATGTGTGTGTGCGTGTATGTACGTTCAATGTGTTACATTATTCTGAAACAATATAAATAAAAGAGGTTAGAATTTTTAACTTTACATAAATTCTGTTGCTTATATTAATTGCAATGTAGGAGCAGATAAAAGTAAAAATATATACACGTTCCGATGAAATTATTTAAAAAGTAATAATGTATACAACACGATAAAGGCTCTTTACATAGTAAAAAAACATTTCATTTATAATTTAAAAAATATTTACAAATATTGAAATAGCGCAGTGTGATACCGACATCTTAGAACCATGAACGCATTACCATGCATTACTGCGGAATGTTCTTGAGATAAATTTCAAGAAAGTTTGCAAATTCTCCAAGTTCTCTCTTTCGAGCAGTAGGTAACTTATCCACATCAAAGAGCCGAGGGGACACGACAAATTTATCCACGAAAATCTTCTAAGTTATCATCAATCGCACTGTCTAGTTTCTGTTTAAATCCACATTTAAAATGAAGAGTGTAATGAAATCTGTGGCAGTTGTCAACTGTTATATAGGAATCAACCGAATCAACTACATAGAATTGACTTTTAAACAATTCAGGTATAAAAATCTTTTTTTAAGGGGCATCACAGTTTTGTGAGTTGAATTTATATTTCAATTTAATTGCATAATGCAACGCAAAGGAATAAAGAATATAGGTTAGGTTAAAACGAAGCCCACATACCGCAGAGAATTAATTATTTCCATCTTCAATTATTTGTTTCTCGAGAATCAATAGTGCTTTTAACGATATTAAAAGATTCAGACATTGACGATCAAAGAATTCCTTAAAACTTATGAGGATTAAAGACAGATTCATATATTTGAAGAGAGAGAGAGAGAGAGACGGACGGGGATGATTTCTCTGTTCGCGCGGGGCGCTAGGAATCGTTTATAATGGTCTTTCATTCTGTCGTCGAGTGCCGTAATTCATTACCTAATAGCCGGAGCCAACCGCGCGAAGTCGTGCGTAATGCGCGCGAATGATTAAAGTAAGCGTCTCAGTGGATCAACCTTTCGTTTGAGAGATCCGAGATCTATTTCCGACACGCGGACAGTCGTAGCCGTTCGTTGCGATTGGCTGACTCCGTCGGCTCGTCGCGGTGTTGGCCGCATTTTCATCCGTTTCACTGTTAATCGGGTCACTTCCGCTATTCGATTTTTCCCGTCACGAAGTTGCCGCCGAATCGCGGGATCGCGACATTCGCGACGCGACGATGATTCATTCCGCGATGCACGCGTCGGATTATCACTTGGACGTGCTTTCAATTTTCGATTTTCAAAATATGTACTCATCGTCGTCAATTTTTATGTTAACTTACAAAGTTTTGGTTTAAGTTAATACAAAAATGATTTATAGTGTCGTAATTATGTCAATTTTTATTCGCGTGTCCAGTAAAAAATTTTTCATGGAGAAACAGAAATAGTTATGTATAAGTAATTACGTGTGTATCAAATATATCTATATATGTTTACTTTTTTTTGCATAATCTCTATTCACATATACAGGAGAAATACGACTACGTATAAGAAAGAAAATGTATATGGACATATTCAGTTTATATAATAATTGCATATATTTATGTATGTTTTTATAAGAAAAATTTTTTACAGGGACGACAGCAATCATTGACGCAACGAAAGCACGCGTGCTCTAATCGGCGATCCTCCTAGACGTTTTTACTGTAATGAAAATGTACTGGCCTTGTGTTGGTGGCTGATACATCCGCTATTTGACATGGCCCAAACACATGGCCCCGGAGCGTAACGTAGCAAGAGAACTCTTTCTCGAATGCAGGTCAAAGATTTAGCAGTTTACGTGCAGGTTTCTCTTGACAATGTTTTGATTAGAAACAAAAGATAAATATCACCACTTCAAAGAACAATAAATAAATTTGTCCAACGATTTGTTAATTGAAAAATATTTACAGATTTATAATATTAAATTACAAGTCCTTTGACGTTAATTGATTACGATTTGTTACGAGAAATTCGACAAGCCAAGAAAAAGTTCTCAAAATTTTACTTCATATGCAATGCATTCAAATATTAATGCATCAAGTTGCTTAAAGTTGTACAGTAAAAATTAATCACATCATTAGCTTCTCTGCAAAGTAAACCGAGTTTGGTTTGTGCATTTTGCAAAATGAAATCTATGCGCAAATTCCTAGAGTGTCGGCACGTATGTATAGCTCTGTTTACGCGAAACTAAAAACTTGGCCTTCCTACCGTTTGATTCACTGGATGCTTGACTCTGGGAAATCGTGCCAGGAAAATAGTGCAGCTATTTTATGAAGCACCTTGAGAACGGCTACAGCTATGCAGAATTCCATTTGGCCTGAAATTTCATGCTGTACTCACTACTCACTATCGCGGTTGGCAGTCTCATTGTTTCACTCGTGAGAAGAATTCGTATTCTTGACAGTCTCTTCGAGGGTGCCAAAGATTAGCCAAAGATATTTTTCAAATATTCATACGTAACATTGTGAAATTATAAGAAAAATAGCAATATATTTGCGCACGAAATAACCAATTTCATAATCATAATTCTACTAAATTGATAACAAAAGGGTGAATTAATATAAACATGATTATGAAATGATATTAAAATTAAAATTGAAATTCCAAAAAAAATCTTGCATACTTTATTTTTAATTAGAATCTGTATTACGTTATCTTCTTGTTAAAAAAAAATCTAATATGGAATATAAGCCATTCTAATAAAACGAGCTGCTTGATTGCTGAAGTGTGATATTTCGAAAACTGGAACCGACGTGAACAGGCGTTTAGTTGACGGTGACACCGGATTCCAGACTTTAATTAATTAGCCACGTTTATTAATCTGTATCTGTCTCGCTGAAGCGAAATATCTGCTTGTACGTCTTCACGGCGGCTCAAGCAGAAAGACTATCGTCGCGAAATACGTTACAAGCAACGTGCCATGCTTCCGCATGGCGGAATGTCAGTATTTTATATCTGTCATTTAAAGCAAATCGGGCAGGCCGCCGAATAGATGCATCATACTATTATTATTCACCATTACTGTCAACAACGAGACATTCAATTCCGTATGTTCGGCAATTTCTGTAATCGTTACATGATTGATATACTCTTCTTCTTGCAAAGATAAACATATCAATTCAAAAGTATTAAATCATATCGAAATTATTACTCTGAATTCGATTCGAAATATCACATGCATAATATAATATAATTAATATGATATCTAAAGTTTATAAAGAATGCTTCATGATATCAATTATCAATTACACAGACTTCATTCCAATTATCACATCTTGCACAACGTAAAAATATGTATGTATTTATAGATCGTTTTCGTATGTTTATAATATTTGTAGCATTGATTAAACTTTAAATGAAGCTATATCGGTTTCTCGATATTGACACTGATCATTGAAGACGGCGGCGTCTATTCATAATGCTCTAATGATTTATCTCTCTTGTATTTACATACAAACGTATGTGCAAACCGTTCACAACAGAATATACATGTCCAATCTGGAGCGCAGGATGAGTTGGACAGGGGTGAGGTGATGATACCCCCTTCCGAATGAAAGATGATGGGTTGACCTATCGAACGAGCTCTACATCGGAATCGGCACCTTAACGCTAACGTTCGACACTTGCACAACACACTCGCGCGAAAATAGCACCAACGAGCTGAGCTGACATGGGACGGACGAGAGAAAGAAGAAGAGACAACGGCCAGAAAGGGAAACGCGATCAGGGGAAGAAGAAGAAGAAAGCTGTTCCCGGGGGGAGAGAAGGAAAAAGGAAAGAGAGAGAGAGAGAGAGAGAGAGAGCTGTGCACTGACCTCCAGGACCTTCGAGACTGCCTCGGCTCTCACTCACCGACCCTCGGATTATCGGCTTTAGCACGTAAAGAGGAAAGTAATTCGGAGTACGTATGCAAGATGATCTTCCTCGTCGATCCCCGTCGACGTCGCCGAGTCGCTCGCCCGTCACTTCGGCTACCTAGGAATCCCCGAATAAATCGCCCGAGCCAGTGAGGAAGCCAGCCGACGGCTATCTCGAGACTGCTACCAATGCCAGCGACAACGCGTCCCGATGCCCGAGCGCAATTTCTTCTTCTTCTCTTCTCTACTTCTCCTCGTCGCCATCGATAGCGTCCTCGACGTGATGCTCCGAATCGCTTCTCTAAATTTTTCTCCCTTAGTCACGATACCTTGATCCTATCTTTCGCACACTGTGTCCTGAAATAATGAAATTCTTCCTATTTTTAAATGGGGCTACGTTTGGACCGATGTAGTCATTGCTCGATTAGGTCCTCTTGATCGGCGCCAATTGTAGAGTGTGAGCAGTGTGAGTTAAGCAGCATGCCACGTCAATATATTTCTGTACATGTTAAAGTTATTTAATAATCTGCAAATTTCTTCTCTTTTACACAGTTTATTATTATCTTAATCTGCAAAAAAGATAATAAAAATAATTAGAAATGATTAGAAATAATTGAGGACAATATTTAAAAAATTGATAGACGAGCAATTGATAAAACATTATTTAAAAAGTTTTTTAAATCTTTGTGTTTAACATTGTTGAGCACCTTTATTTAATGTTTTTATTTTTTATTAATACATTTTTGCGAAGATAATTTTAAAGAAATAACATAATCCTTCTTCTACTTATTATTAGCATGTATAGAATAAAATGTTTTTATTTTTGGTAATAACAAATTATTCTTATTTTACTAACAAAACGACTAAAATGGCTCTGTTGCGAAACAGTTGTTATGGGATTTGCATGTGTTAATTCGTGGCGCAGTCGATCGGCCGCGTTTCAACTGCTTCTAATAATAATCGATACCTACACGACTCTCCAGGGTTTTCTCTTCACGGATCCAAATCGAAATTAAAACAGCTACACACCCAAGCATCGTTACAGCGACTGCGATTTCTTTGCTACTAATCAGCTGATGTTTTGTGACACGTGGGTTTTAAATTGGGAGCAGATGAGATCTATTTATGTATCGAATCTGTTACAGTGTAGTACAGCGCTGCAAGTTAATTATTTTAGATTTAATAATATTTTAGGTTTAAGTTAATTTTAATGTGTTATTTATACATATATTAATTATCCTAAAAAATGCTGCAATTAACAATATTAAATAACAATTAACATCAAACATAATGTAATATTTTGATGGAAAAACGTTGCTACAGTTTAGAAAATAATTAAACTAATAATTTATATTATTTTATATTTTTTGCAATTTTTGAAAATTCGAATTGTCGCCAGCTATGAACAAAACAAGAAGCTAAATCCAATGGGCGAGAACACCTTCAACCTAATGAAGAGATCCGCGACAAAACGAGATCGGCGAGAAGAAAGCATCATTCACGTGTCGATTATTGGTCGCAAACTTTTATCTGTCGATGCGGTTATGAGAAACAAAAAGAGCTGTGCAATTTCTCAGTTTTGCTGATGAAGTGCGAAGGCGTGAGGCTCGAGCTACGATTAACACATAAATCTCGTGTTAAAAAGCGGGAAAGGGTAAAGAGAGATTTTCTCGTTAGAATAGCAAATGCTTCGTAAATGATACCAAGGAACACAAGCAAACGCTACAGGTATTCTTGGCATCGTACGTCTTTGGCAGGTATTTGCCAATTTTATTACATTATGTCATACGTGTGTACGAAGGCTCTTCCTTGTGATCACACAGGTTCGTTATGATAATCTCATTATTAGTCAGAATAATTTGTAATGACGTGTCCGTCGTGCAATCGATTATTCCGCCTGCAAAGGATTTTCGCACGCAAGACAATAACGCGTGCAGAAAAGAAACGTTGGTGAGAAGATCAAATTTGGACGAGCAGACTCCTAATGAAAGATTCGACGAAAGTATAGACTTGAAGGCTACATTTGACGATCCTGAACGAAAAGAAATTAAATCCTTAGCACAAAAATTAGCGAATGAGGCTCTCGGATCGCCGCAATTACAACGTAATATAAAGAAATTGGCAAATCTAAGCGGAACTTCAAGTAATCATTCTAAGGGGATAAAAGGCTTATCGAAAGATCGAATGAAAAGTGTGTTTGAATCGACAGTAAGTAAGAGAAAGCTAAAGAAATTGTTAAATCGTAAAGGAAAAGAGAAGAGAAAGAGAGATAAACGTAAACATGGATCAAGACGACGTGAAAAACAGCCTTCTTTACGCAAGCGAAATCATATTAAGGTAAATAGAAGAAAGATTTTATTATTCATTCATATGCATTCTAAAATTAGCAAAGATATTTTTCTACTGTTTTTCTAAATCTTACTTTAATGTTTAACATTCATTGTTTAGAAACGACGGAAAATAAATCACCCTATTATTAACATTGAAGCAAATCAAAATGCTGTGAATAAAGATACGTTAAATTCTATGACTAAAAGTAACGTTGCTGAACGAAACTTTATAAATAAAAATGACGCTCATTCAAGAGACGACATCGTGAGTTCTTCACATTTGAGACGAAGATATCGAAAAATCAATGGAATGCCATCGAACGAGATAATCAAACGCTTAACGAAGATTTCTAAAAGGGATTCCGACAATCCAGTAGTCGAATATTCCGAGTATTATAACGACGACAGCGCCGGGCTAATTAAAACGCAATTGAAAGGGGATGAAACGGAGATTGGAAACGACAGAATCGCCAGGCAAATCTCAAACGGTTCTGTCTTTGACAGCAATTCATTCGAGAACCGTTCGCGATTCAAGCAGCAATTCGCAGATGAAGATTCCTACGACTACGAGTCGTTAAAACCTTGGGAAACTGGCCGTTCTGTGATCGCTCAAACAAATGAGGATAACACGGTCGATTATGCGTCTACGTACTCGCCGGTTCTGACTGATCAGAAGATCGAGCCAGAAAATCTGTACTATATTCCCGGGGTAACTCAGGAGAATTCGGAATTTAATCAGTTTCAGGTATCGAGCATCGATCGGCCTAAAGGAAGCATTTATGTCAATGGGATGGAATCTCCTAACGAGGATCTTGTCAATCCTGATCTTGATCCGGCGGAGATTCTTACAACCAGCGCGAATACTATTTTCAGTCCGCAAATCGAGGTCGAACAGATTCCCAGCGACGTGCTGCAATATCAGAATAAGCACAGCGTTCCTCATCTATATTCGAATTTAAGTATTGTACCAAAGGTAAGCAAACCAAAGAAAGTGCAGGTGCTTTATTCCGGTATCTCGATGGATGTGCCGCACGTTCTTCGCAAGATTCCGGGCACTTCGAATGTATATGTCGCCGAGAAGGATGCTGGATCTGTTATAGTACCTGCGTCCAATAATTATGTTTATCCTGTTATACCCACGAGAGAAACCATGCGCAAAGTCATCGATCACGCTCCGGTTATTCCTCCATCAACTGTCAATCGACCAATAGAACATGTCTTAATGCCCGACCGAGAAAACATCAAACAGAGTTGGTACAATGATGATCAGAGGCAAGCGTTGGTGCAGCCAAATCATAAAGCGAAACAGAAAACGGCTCAAATTATTCATAAACAATTCCAAAATAATGATAGCGCTAATGAAAAATCGATAAATGATAATTTTGCACCAACGATGAAGGCAACAGAAGAGACTCAACGTGCGAATGTCGTTGCGACATTAAATGAAACCAAGGAAGTCGCTAATCAGATATTAGAGAAGATTGTCGATGAATTAGAGGAAATTAAATCAAATCAAGTCGTGGAAAATGAACAGATAGAAGGTTAATTATTGCTTAATTCTAGTTACTTTAATATATTTAAATTTTAATTTGATATTTAATTAGTAAGATACTTGGCACCAAATGTCAGTAATATTTCTTTGAGAATTTTAATTAGTCGATATGTAAGTTTTTCTAAGGAAAAATTAAATCATTTCCTAACTAATAAAATTATCTATTAAAATAATAAATTAAAATTATCTATTAAAATGAAAATTTAAGCATTATCTCGGGAATCTGAGAACGTAATATTAAAGTAAAATATTGTTGAATCTTTTGATCAATAATGATCTTCAATCTTGAGGTTTGCCTTGTAAGATATCGGGCTCATGGGTAACTACTCAGGGTGGAGTGCGAATCGACATGAAAGTTACTAATCGCACCATAAACGTGACCCTCGCGAAACTGTCACCTCCGCCCGCTCATCAAGGTTTGCTAGATCCAGCCTGGAACCTGACCGGATACGCGCCGTTTGCAGTGGGTGGACCGTTTTCCCTGCTCGCCGTTGACAATCGCATAAAGTCTCTGGCGGTGTTCACAGGTATGACGCGCGACCGAGTAAATTAATTCTTTTTGAAGTGTATTATATATGCGAGGAACCAGTCAAAAATTTTAAAAAAGATCTACGATGTCACAGGCGCATGTAGAGTGTGCCAGGGTATCGACACGGTAGTGGGTGTTTGGTCGATCGCTCGTCGCCCACAGGATTGCAGGGAGTTTCAGATAGCTACAAATATCTACAACGATATATTTCGCCGAACTAAATTATCATCGGAAATGAAAAGGCAACACCGAGGGATCGTGCGATTGCTTCAGAAAGATAGCGGAGACAACGGAAATACGGCTGAGATCTCAACAAATAATACAGTACAACAAAATAGCACGCTGCATCAATACAAAGCAGAGAAGAAAAAGATTTAGATATCTCAATAAAGAGAGAAACCGATAGAATGAGGATCAACACGTTGATCAAAAAATTCAGCACTTTGCTAAAAATATAAAATTTCTTGCAGCAATAATTTATGTAAAAAAAAAAAAAACTCAAGAAAGTGCGAATTTTGTCTATTCTTCAAAGATTAATAAATGTAAAAATTAATTATTAAATATCAATATTGACACAATGTAATTTAATATATTAGAAAATATATAGGCAGTTTTAAATAAAATTTCATATGATTAAAAGTTTAATTCTTCTTCTTGATTTGGAGCATCGATCGTTTGATTTCAATAAGACTATCTTTTAATAATGTAAATGTTCACATAACATTCACCTTCCGTATTATCATTATCTAGCTTAATCGTGGTAAACATTGTCGAATGGCATTCAAACCGGACACACCGATCTGTAATAAATTTAAATTAATAATCAATATGAAATCTTTTAACTTTAACGAAAAGATAATTTATATGTATATATTACCTTCAACGTTCCAATTTGTCTATTTTTATTATCCTTGATCGGCAATAATATATATTTGAACTCATCACCGAGGGCATATTGTTTTATATTGAAAGCTGCTAGACTAAAAGGAAAGAATAGAAATCAAATATTAAATCTTATGAAATAAATCTTAAAAGATTATGAAATTTAAGATTATTTATTGTAATTAAAGAAGTAACGCGGTATTGAGTAATATTAATTTCTACATATTTACAACGTTGTAAAAATCCCAAATAAAATAGATCGTTATACTCACCCAACCTCCTCGCACTCTTTAATTTGCCCTTCCTCGGGTAATGGTTCGTTAAGAACAATAAAATTGATATTTGGATTTATAGTTTCGGCCAACATGGCGCGCAATTTATTTCTTTGTATGGGATGTGTCGTCTCATTTATCCAGAATTCTAAAATTATGTAACGAAAATATTGTACTTATTTACATGTTTTCTAAACTATATATATACAATATTTCTCGTTTATAATTTACATTATATTCAAAGCCGCATTTTATTAATCAGGAAAATATTTGCTTTTTACATATAAAAAGATCAGCAACATACTTTTCTTATAATTGTAGACCATTTCTTGATTAGTTTTCGGTACGGAAACGGTTTCCATATCTTCGCCGCGATTCCCGAGGAAAGAATATTCTATGTAAAGCAAACGTATCGCATCATCCTGCATGATGGAACTCTCGTTGAAAAGCTGCATGCTCACTATTTCTATGACTATCGCATCCTTTTCGTAGCGCTGAAAAGGGCAAATATGAATTAGAACTGCGTTAAATTACTTTACGCATACGATACCACGTACATTTGCAAATTGTTATACTTTTGATGAAAATATTTTTAAATATGTTTTTCCATCAGAAACGTGCTGGGAAACAATACGTTAATTCATTTGTATCATGTATCATTAAAATGGTACAGATGATCATAAAATACAACAAGAAAGAGAGAGAGATATTTAATGTAATAACAATATTTTCTATGATTCTGTTAGTTTATTTCGTAAATTTAATTTTTTTTAATTTTTCGCATTAAACAATAAAATTTAATTGAATGTTATAAACATTGAAGTCCGAAGCTTAATTTGCTGTAACCATTTTACTTTCGTTATTAAACAATAAGGCCCGTATTTAAAATGCACTCTTATCAATAAATATACGCATTTGGTACATAGTTTTTACTTATACTACAGAATTTCAGAAATAAATGCGCGCATTTATCGATAAAAACGCGATCTGATTACCGGTCTAAGAATATAAAATATATTTGATAGCACATTATCACGGGAAGTTTATGTTTGTAATCCAGCACTCTTCGTGGATCTTAAATATAACTAATGGAGCAGTCTCGTACGCAAGTAGAGATGTCATTTTGATAATCCTGCGCTTCCACGTTTAACGAATTACCTCCTGCAAATATTTTTGGACGACTAAATTCAGTACCGAGCTATTCGATCGGCATATGTGAATGCAGACGTAATTAATTACTAAGTATACTGGCAAAAGTCAGCAGACTCTTCTGCTTGTACCTCTCCCAGTCTCTGTCCGAGAGAACCTCGCCTATGTCGCGGATCGTGCTGCTTGCTCCGGACAACGAAATATCCTGAATATATCCGCAATCTCGATAATTTCCAAATAAAATTGGAGCTTTCGCTATTTCTCATACAATCGCGAGAGTGTTTCCATAACATTGCTAAATGTATCTTACATTCGCGAGAAATGTCCTGAACTCCGCCATGCTCGATGAATCCATCAAAGGGTTATTTTCTTTTCTCTTGTTATTATCTGCTTTGGAATCTGGACTGATTAAAATTATTTATACAACTTTTTCAAATTGCAAAATTAAATTTCGCAAGCAATTTAGGAAATTGAGAAAATACGAAACAGAAAAAGAGATATGAGGAAGAAATCTTACTTCTTCGCTGCAGTCGTCCCTTTAGATATTTTGTTCGATTCGTTGATGATCGAAGACGATTCTTCATTATTCGAGTTGTTTTCGTTATCCGAGTTTTCAGTCTCGCATTGAAAACCTATAGTTTTGATAACGCGACATTAATTACAAGTTTCTTTAATATGCCATTAATGCAATTTAATTCGCCAAGACCGTAATAGTCGTACAATTGTTACGATTTACGATTCTAATCGACTTCTAATCATATACAAAGAAAGTACAATCTAATAAATCGTAATTCTCAATCGAATTCCAATCAGATATCTTAATGATCATGCAATATTACTTATGATTTGGGCGTCTTGATCCGTTGAATCTTCGGACATGTTTTGTTTCGACATTATGTCAATGATATGGTTTGTAGATACGTCTTCTTCCTTCTCCTCCTTCGAGTTTATGCCGCATAGTTTCTTAAAAGCTTCGACCATGTCGACGTTGCAGCTCAACCGAACCCACAGCGACAGTTGGCCGAAATTGACATTGAAGAAGCAAGGAATGACGCTGTTCACAGGAACGATGTAATGCAACTTGTTCTGCGGATAGTCCAAAATGTCCTTGATGGAGACCTTTGCTCGGGCGAGCATGTAGCTGCTACAGTCTCGGCGAACAACGTTCACTCGAAATATAAGATATTCCGACAGCACGTTCTTGAAGAAGGAGAAGAGATCCGTTATGCGATATACGGAGGACGAGTTGAAGATTAGATTGGGGCACTTCTTTTTCGGCGTGTAAGCGGTTTTCTCACCCCAAATGTCCCAGCTTATGTAAATGTGAAGATTACATATATCTTCTTCGTTCGGGATTTTCGCGACCTAATGATTTCAATAGACAACAACAACAACAAGATCATATTCTCCACTTAAAAAAATTATATTATAATGTTATAAGAATCAACATATAATTGATAAAGAAATCTAATTTTTAATTCCTTTGCAAAGATATCTAAATATAATTTATTTCGTGGGATAGAAATAATGTAAGATAATCAATAATATCCACATAAATAGAAATTCGGCAAAAGGAAATAAAATAATTAACTGCATAAGAGTTTACTTTATTCCATCTATATGCATATACACGAAATATATGCAATATACTAACCGATGTAGAAAGCTGTAATCGCGAAATGTGAATCTCAATGAGACCTTGTCTATCTGTAATTAATAAAGGAAAGGATTCCACTGGTACTTTCTCTGTGTCGTTCAAACATTTAATTTTGCAAGGTAATTTATGCTTTTCCTGCACGAATAACGGATCTTTTGCTTTGCGCAAATGACACATTAAATTGCATCTGGGATAATGCGACGATTTTAATCTTTTTAGCTTTATCATCTTTTCTGCCTAAATAAAAATTATTGACATTACATTATGCCATAATCTAATGCTTCACGAGGAATTATTACAATCGCTTACGTAGAAATCTTTATTATTATCTCGAAAAAATGATTCTTTGTCCGGCTCCTGAGTCATAGGAATAGAAGTAGCTCCAAATATGTCTTTCATCGATGAACCGACGTCTCTCGTTAAAATAGATGCAGATGTTTTTTTACAAGCAAAACCGCAATTCTTGGAGAAAACTGCGTTTGATTGGACAGAACAACTCATACAGCAATAATCGGATTTTAAATTCGCATAATAATTTAGTAAAAACAAAATTGCGAGTATAATCGCGCATTTTTGCTTTCTTGCATTTGTCCATGCTCGTGAGAAGATTTCAGATTACCGTTATGTTATTATTATTACCGAGATCTTTTGTTGTTCCTGCACTAAAATCACGTTGCTCAATTTTGTGAGTAGTTATTGTAGGAAGATTGTTGTTGGCGTCAGCCTCGATTGCAGATACTTGACAATTTGAAGATGTTTTTCCATCGGCATCCATAAACAATGAAAGTTCTTGCAAAACTTCGAATAAAATCGAAAACATTTGACTTAGCGTTATGTTCGAATTCTCCAAATATGCGAGTCTTTTCTGTGAAATCTTCTGTACAATATTTGATGCATCACATTGAGAAGCTACCTGCCGATCGCTGTAATAAATACTAGTGATGATATTGTAGCACTGTAAATCCTTTAATTTTTAATAGTGTTGAAAGGTAAAAGACAAAACAAAGGTTGAAATCGTAAAAAAATCGTAATAGGATATCATAATGCACATATACAAAAAACTGTTACATCTTTATACTTAGTTAAATAAATAGATAAATAGATTACATAAAATATATATTTATGTCTTATAATATCAAAAAATTCATATATTTTTGAACACACAAGATTTTTTTATAATGCACAAATTACTGATTTCATCCACGTGGCACAAGGAATATAAAATACTAATAATTACAATTTTTGAATTAAAGGAATATGCAAAAAGTTTCTAATTTAAAAATAAAATAACATATTGCTAACAATATACGCACGCATACATACGTATATACACACACACACATATATATATATATATATATATATATACACACAAGAGTATTGACAGTATTCAATCAATTTTTTTGCTAGACTTTGTACTGTAGAATATAAATGCTATATTTATAAAATATATTTATTGTTAATACCGAATGATAGAGTCTTTGTCAACATTTAGAATCACCGAACAGTAGCTTCTCGAGAGGTACGACTTGCCTGTGCCTCTGAGTTACGTCCAAAATGCCTGCGTATTCTTCGTTCGGAGTAGTCCTCGACGCATCCAGAGGGGTGTTAATTTGCGCCTGATCCAATAGCTTTAATATTTTTTCTCGGGATAAAATACCCGTGTCCTTTACTTCCTGATTCATCTTACATTCCTTCAATGGTGACTGAAATGGTGCCTTGTCTTCATTACTCAAAATTATCATTGTACCCTGCTCCCTTGTGTCAGTAATGATAACTGTTTGTACTGATTTATCTGCTGATTGCCAATTTTTTCGAGTGTTGCCGACAGTTTTCTCCAGCTGCATCATTTTATCGTACATTTCGCAACATTTTTTGCATTGTTCCTTATACGATGATACTGTCACTGTAGGATCGCAAGAGTTCTTATCTTGCGTATGTAAAGACTAGAAGTTTTATTACAAAACAGAATCAGCTAAACAGTCTCTAGATTCAACTTCTAAAATATATACAAGAAATATACACTAACCGTTAGTTGTATCGTCAAAGTATCTATATTTGCCTGCAATTCTTGAAGTTTCGCGAACAATCGCTCATTGGTAGCCTTTAATGCTACAATGTTAACTTGTTCATTGCTGAATGCAATCTGCAAGGTCTGTTGCTCTTGAGCGTCGTCGGACAGCTTTTTTTTCAATTCGATATTCTCCAATTCGACTTGTCCGTATTTCGTGGTGAGCATAATAAGTTCATTATTATGTTGTTGCAATATTTTAATTTCATTCATAAGATCCCGTATTTGCTCGTCCTTTTCGCGTAACGTGAGCTGTGAAGTCTTTACCTTCAACATCTGATCGTCGATCTCGGCTATGCGCGTTCTCTCCGAGGACAGAACGGCTACGATTTCCTGATTGTTCCTAATAAAAGTAATAAACTTTCAAATTAAAAACACATTATATTAAACAAGTCTTCTCGTAACATCTAAATGATAAATATGTTAAACAATTTATCTATAAGGATAAGAGACCAATAACGAATATACCTCGTGGTATGTTCGAGGGTTGTCTTCAAGTCATTAAGTTCGGTGGTCAGTAATACGTTTTTCTCCTGAGTCGTCATTAATTTATCGTTTAGCTGCTTCATTTGTCGCCACACTCGTATATATTCCACATTTTCCGCCACCTTCTCTTTTTGATTATTGGTCAAATGTGCCAGCTCCTTTTCCAACTCCATTATACGACATGCCATGTCTTTCTTCTGCGCCTCCAGTTTCTGCGAACAAAAGTCGAACGCTAAGCAGAAATTATGGCGCGTAACATTAATAACGGGCAAGTCTGCGTATTTGTGAAGCTACATAATCGCCCAGGCGTGATATCAAATCGTGCAAAGGAACTCGTGCAATAATATTTTACATCTCTTGCTATTCTACATCATTCTGCAAATTCGTTTTACTCTGTCACACGAAATGTAACATCGATTGTGCCGTGCGAACGAAATGGATGGGACATAATGTACAAAGATGAACGTGCGCAAATATCTCAAGTTTATTCGAGCTGGTTTTACCTCGATTTTAACGAGGTAATTTCGCATGTCGTTATCATCATCCCCTGCGCCGACGATGCACTGACAGGACGGCGCTCTCACGCGATTATTCTCGCTTCGACACGTCCTAAAGGGAGCCGATTCAGTATTTCAATGCACCGCGACATATAATGAGTCATAGTGCATACATGCAGCGCACATATACTTACACAAGCCCGGAAGACGATGGTCTAACAAGATTACGGCAGCGCGACGTCGACCTGCCGCTCATCGTGTGACTCAACAATTGATTTCTCATCACGGCGATTTTCTCCTTCAGCTGAAATATTTAACAACATTCAACAATATCTCGGAGTATCTACTTTAAAATTAAAGTTAAGAGTATAATCACACAATCCTCTGCACACATTAATTTCGTTAAAATACGTGATTTAATTTAATAATATCTACGCTGTACAGAAATAGTACAATGTAATATAAATGGAATATAAACGTCGTTCTTCTGAATGGAAGATCCCGTTATCATGTTGTATGATATGAGAAAGAGAGAATCGCCGTTACTTGGAGGCAGTCTACCTTAGCATTTTCAAGCTCCAGCGCGGCCGTTCGATTTCTATCGTCGGCAATATCTAATCCACATCTCGGATTACCAGCCAGTCTAATCAGCTTCGTCCCAAGCCGCTTAATCTTATCCTCCTGGCAATTCGACAATTTCTTCAGACTGCTCGCCTCCTCGAGTAAACGCAGATACTTGTCTTCCAGTTGATAGCGATCGAGCTTGCAAACGAGATGACGTTCCCTAGGATCTTCCGATATTTAAAACGTTATTCAAACATGCATTTCGCACATCATCCTACGTAAAGATAAATAGGAAATTTGTATAATAAATGTTTGTTATCGTTCAATTCCAATTCTAAAACATCGCGCAGGGAAATATTTATGTTTTTGCTCCTAGGAAGCATAGGAAATGTGGCTGCAAATCATACAGGGACGTTCATTGCAACAGTTGGCCATAAATTATCCAGCTAGGATTATAGCAGATGCAAACCTATGGCACTGACGAATGTGTCCGCGCAGGAGCCTTCCTTCACGGGCAAGATGTCACGATTCGGATCGTCTGCCATTTTCAATCGGAATTCCGACGTCTTGGAGGGTATCCTCTAAAGGATTCGAGTCTGGCACACGGACGCTGAAAATTCGACGTGGGATTAGTGCTATTTGCTAACGAGATGCTCCGAATCAAAGAGATATATATATATATATATATATATATATATATATATACATATATATGTATAAAATTTGGCAAGAGATAAGGCGAAATATAAATAGAAACAATATATTCTTCTATTAGGTCATCATCATTTTTTACGATTTCATTACATTTATAAAGAATCTTTCGCACTGCTCTCGCCGAGACAATGATTATTTCAATTATCTTCAATCATTTGCACGAGAGTAAACATATCTGGGTCGATTTTGTTCCATTACTGATTACCGATTTACGGATAAGAGAGTTCGAGCGATCGACCACGCCCCGCGATTCCACGCTAATTTCGGTCCATAATAAATGACGAATTGTCACGGTGATACGGTGCCGTTATCAAAAAAAGTCATACGCTGCTGATATTATCTTCCGCGCGAATGGATTTTGACGGGAATATACCGGGTGACATTCGCGTAAGTCGCACGCAAATCGCGGAGATAATTAAAGACATTAAGTAGTCATTGTGCGTGTGAAGCCGAAGAAGTGATATATTTTCTAGATTTCTTTACATTAGAATAATAACATTATAACATATAACATCGTTTATGTTTGCCTCAACAATGACACAATATAAGAAACAAAGTTTTCCAGAAAATGAAGTCGAATGCTTCAAATCATTATAATTTTGTAATATCATATTTAAATGTGACTATAGTGCAATAATTTGTAAAGAAATAAAAAAAAATCTATCCCAATAATTAACTAATTGCATTAATATTATATTAATAATTTTTCACTCAATAATATAAATGTAATATGGCATACATTGTAGTTACATTGTTGAGTAAGAAATTAAATATAATAATATGATGTAGTAATATTACTGTTAGTTTATTGAATAGCTGGATAAATCAGTGTTTATTCAATGTATTAAATATTTTATTCCTTTGAAAAACTCAAAAATAATTTTTAAGGTGTGTCATTATTAGCAAAACGACATTATTTTTAGAAATAACGTTAGGACGCGTACGTTTTTATTACTCTACTTCCTTCCTGCAAGCGGAAAGATAACGAGCCAAATAACAGAGATAAAAGAAGATTTTACTTTTTAAAATTCTTTACAATTTAGCGTAATGTGTCCGAAATGAATTTAAAAGAATTTCTTCCGATAGTTCCAAAAAGATTCCATAGAAGTACATCTTTTGACTTTTCGTAGAATTCTTTGTATGTCTGAAAAAGAGCTCACAATTGACGATATGAAAGTCTTTCAAGTATGTTTTCAGAATAGAAATGGGATGGGAAAAAAAAAGAATTTATTTCACAATTCGAAAATTCAAAAAGAATTCTTCAAATGAGAATCACTTTTCAGATAGTACAGAGAATTCAAAAAGAATTCTTCTTGAATGCTCTGTACTACCTAGAGAACGATTCTCATTTGAGAACTGTACACGAGTGACAATAATTATCGCCGGTTATCGTTCTCACTCTGCCAGATTCGAGATAAATGCCGCGCCACTATCTGCGTGTGTCTCGCCCGTCTCTGCATACGGGAGGAACTTTTCCGAGGGTGTGATTCATCCTCGCTCGATATGAATCATCTCCGCATGACGCTTCGAAAGAAGCGGAAGACAAGATGAAAAAATAACGAAAAAGGAATTTAGCTTCGACGAGAGAGAAAGGTGGAAAGGAGTGCGCGCAGGAGGCTCTTAGGAGGAATGATTTTCCCTGAAAGAAAATTTTTCATATATAAAATAAATCCACATATGTTTTTCCTCTTGTATAATCTTCATTGGTACGTAAGAAAAATAATGAAAAGAATAATTAGGAAAATAACTTTTGCATTATTTTTTCTAACAATAAAATAATGAGATTATATACAATTCTACATATAATCATATTCTATACGATTATTACATTTATATTTATATTTATATCGATGTGTCCTGATTAAGCGAAATTTACTGTATATTTTTTTCCTGAATATAATAGCTGAAATTATGTACATCTTTTTTTCAAATCACGAATGCATGATCACAGAGTGTAACGCAACATTATCAAAATAGCACAGATGATTATTACCCAAAAAGGATTTACTTTTTAAATTTTAATCTTTAATGAAAATTATGAATAAATGTAATCTGTTCCAAATAACTCAAAAGAAATTTCCTTTCAAATTCTTTCAAAAATCATAGAAGTTATCATAGAAGAATATAAAAAGAATATGTATTCCTGCTGTATTCCTAAAAAGGAGTTCAAAATTGGTGTCATAGAAATGAATTTCTTTTGTAACTCTTAAGAATATTTTTAGTACAGAAATGGAGTGAAAAAAATATTCACTTCATAATTTAAAATTATTCTTTTTAGATTCTCTGTGCTATTAGAATATCAATTTTAAAAATCAAGCAAATAAACTTACCGCAACCGTGCAAAATGTCCGTTCTACGTGAAATGTAGCCTTTCAAATTAAATATAGTCTCAAATTCAATTGATTTAACATAACACCGATTCCAACTGCACGGACCGTTAATTTCGGTAGGATATTTTTCGAAAGGACAAGCATTGTTTCCATGAGAAATCTCCATGGCATTGCAAACGTCAAACGAGGAAGAAGTACCTATATCGAAACGTGGAAATTAGTAATTGAAATTTGCGGAAACCGCTGTGTGAGATGCTCCCGGGAAAGGAGCAGCAGGCGAAAAAAAGAAAGGACAGCGCTGCGGCAAGCAGCCGGAAGGCTCGCGCCACCCGGTATATCGGCGCCGCCACGAGCGGCATCGCGAGACGGGCCGCGGAGCCAAGATCCGGAGGAGAGACCAAGCACAACCTGACCCCGTCCGTGACCACCGTACCGTACCGTACATACATACCCTCGCTTTTGACATCGGCGGTGGCGGCGGTGGAGTGTGCGTGCCAGTGGGAAAGGTAAGATGGCGGCGGACGGAGATGCGGTGATTCCGGACCAGGAAAAAGTGCGAATAGTCTCGGATTTTATATTGCACTCGCCGCCGGGCGAGTTTAACGAGGTGTTCAACGACGTGAGGGTCCTGCTGAACAACGACAACCTGTTGAAGGAGGGCGCGTCCGGGGCCTTCGCTCAGTACAACAAGGACCAGCTCACGCCTGTTAAGGTACATCGTTCTCATTCTCCTCCTCTTCATCATATTATCATCGGTACCCTCGTCGACGTCGACGTCGACCTCGACCTCGACCTCGACATCATCGTCGTCGTCGTCGTCGTCATCATCATCATCATCATCATCGTCATCGTTACCCTCGTCGACCTCGACATCGTCATCGTGGGCGGTCGCCGATGACGGTGCCGACTACGTTTCCCCGCGCGATCGACTCGTGCCCCTTTTCTCTTTCAAAGCGCGTGTATCGATTCCGGGAGCACGCGAGACGCAATCACGGTGACCTTACACGGCCACCTCGCCACGCGACGACGTGCCCGCGATCTCTTCTTCTCGCACCGGCTCGAGCGCCCGACACTCGAGGCAACTCGCTCCAGGTTGTAGGAATTTTACCCTGGCTAGGCACGCAGAAACCGCATGGTCATCTGCCTCACGGTACCGTCCGAATGTATGAGTCAAGACCCCTGTCCCCTGTCCTCTTTCTACTTTACGTGGAACGCTACCTTGACATCAATATATTTTGGGAACTGTTGTAATTCAGGTTAGGCCGTGCTTGTGCTAGGAGCGCGGTCTTTTCTTTAGCTCCTGCTACGATAAACTTATTTTACAATATGGAAAATTCTACGTTTATATCTGTACTTTTTTTTCTGTTAGATTATAAGTAAGTAGATGTAAGCAAAACTGTAGATTTCGATATATTACGTAGCATAGGAAAGATAGGTGTGTAAAAGAAACAACTAAAATCTTGTCCTTTTTGTTCACACGCAGATAGAGGGAAGTGACCACCCAGCGCTCATAACGGAACACAATGATTTGGGTTCTCAGAGGTTTTACGACGCACGGAGTAAGCAAAGTTTTAAGTACGATCACCTGAGGAAGGAGGCGCAAGATTACGAACCTTACGAACCAGATCCCATAGCGGAGCCTTGGAGGTCAGCCCTTCAAGAAGAGATAACGAATTATACTCAAAGTCATTATAGACATGGCGCTTGCTCAGTTTTTGGAAAGTCCCTTGGAGGTAACTGTTACGATCGATTGGTGTTAAATGTTCAAATGAATCAGAGGACATCAAGTAACACATGACTTTTACGCAGGTAACATAACGCTAACGGCGTGCATAGAGGATCATCAGTTTCAACCTAAAAACTTCTGGAACGGCCGCTGGCGTTCAGTGTGGACCGTCAGTTTCACTCCAAATTCGGGTAACGCCGAACTGAGAGGTAGCCTCAAAGTACAAGTACATTATTATGAGGACGGGAATGTACAATTGGTCAGTAGCAAAGACGTGAAGGAGAGCCTGCCGATCTCCAACGAGAAGCAAACGGCGAAGGATTTGATACGGTTTGTCGAGGAATCCGAAAACGATTATCAAACGGCAATTTCCGAGAACTATCAAACCATGTCCGACACCACCTTTAAGGCACTGCGAAGGCAATTGCCAGTAATGCGAACAAAAATCGACTGGAACAAAATTGTGTCGTACAGTATTGGCAAAGAGCTTAAAAGTCAATAGAAATAGATTTTTTTATATTAAAAAAAATGAAATAATTAAAAAAGCGCATTTTGCTGCATGAGTGAAGTCTGGAGGTGTGATGTGCATGGGAGCAAATTATGACACTACTAAATGACATCTGACTAGAGATATTCGACTCATGCATGCCACTCAAGGTTCCTCTCGACTCCGTATTGTATGTTGTTACAAGAAGCAATAAAGCAAGGAGGTCAACATTATTGGCGTTGTCAATTGTATCGAAAAAATTAGTTGAGGTCATAATTTCTCCAAATAATTCTACATAAGTTTGTCATAAAGTAATGTTGAATATTTTAGTAAACATTATTTCTATAAACGTGCTAATTCTTGTAAAATCAATATCCGACGGTGGAACCTTTGTATAAAATCATGTTTCTTCGCTTTGATTCCAACTATTTTTCTTAAAATGATGTCCGTGATATTCGCATTGTGCAGCATAGTGCAAGCTATAATCTTTAACTTTGGATGAACACGAAAACGATAATAACTATCGAAGTAAAAGATCTATTCACTATTTATAATGGGGTAATGGGGATCCTTGTTCTTATGTTAAGTGATTGAACTGATGTTGAATTCAATGTGTTGAATAGCTTGAGATTGTGAGAGACACGAATAGCGAAAATAAATTTAAACTATAATCATGTAGTTGTGAAGTAATGAGCAGATGGAGGCAGTTTTTCAATTGACAAAATTTATAAATTCCTGCGAAACTTTATCAAAAATATAGTAACGTCAGTGATGTCTCTCATAATTATTTATATTTTTACTTACATAATGCTTTTTTTCTCTGGAGGCGGTTATTGTATCTTATATATTATATTATAATATATAAGGAAAATTAATATACAATATATTATTCACTGAGGTTATTATCTTGTTGATAATTTTGTCACTACAACTACATCAATCTGCTCTAGCACAATTTATCTGTCACTTGATGGTTCACCCTGACTCAAAGCAAAATAATTTTAATTATTTTATTATAGGCTTATTTCTATTTGGATTAAAGAGTACGCGGTGTTCTTTACGTTTTATGATACGTATAAATACAATTGTGGAACGCAAATGAGCCTGTACGGAAAAAAAGAAAAAAAAAATACTACATGATACAAAAACGTTTTCTTACGGATGTGATGATGTGCGATTAAAGTAGCGAAATTGATAGTTTATGTCAGGTATAAGGAAGACCTTTAGACTGACTCTCATTTTAAAAGGAAGACAAATCTGTAACGCTTAAGTCTTATTGTTAGATCACTTGAAGCGATTCGATGACACATCTCGTGTATTTAAAAATTTGGTTTAAAGAATGATATATGTATACAATATATATCATTTTTTATCCAAATTTTATTATATATATAAATATATATATATATATACATATTCTCTGATTATTATGTTACTTATCGATACAACATGCTGGGGCCATGGGTGATATCAAACGCATAATATATCAAATGTATTACAAAGACATTAGATGTGTCTATCCATGATTTGTCAGCCCGGTACCGAACACCGTTAAGTGTTCATTACCGCGTTCAATACACAAAGTACGAGAAACAAGGAAACATAACTCTTAACAGATATTGGTGGGCGAGGCCTACTATTTTTATCCAACTTTACATTTCATAAAGGTATAAGTCTATATACATTTTTGTTAAAATGTATTGTTTTATAATAAGTATGTCTATTATATAATGGATACGTTGCAAAGTTTAATGAACTACTGAATGAAATAAATGTTAATCATTGCGCAACTTGGTTTCTAAATTGAATCACATTAGTATAGCCGCTACGAATAAAAAAAAAAAAGGATCATTCGCGAGTTTGAAAGCAGAAGCGGGAAGTCTCTTGGTGCTATCGCTTACTACACATTACACAGCCAGACATTGTACGCGAAAACGGAAACTAACAAAGTACATAATATATTGTACATTGTAGAATGTAGCCTATAGCCTGCTGGAGCCTTAATCTGTTCACTTTACGTTGGGGAAAAAGGGGGTGGGTACGGAGATTGGGTCTCGGGGAATATACTATGTACATATGTTATTTGGATGAATGAATGTGTGTGTGCGTGTGTGTGTGTGTGTGTGCGACGATGCGCACCATCATTTGACTCTTAATACAATAGGATTCGAAACGTGTGTGTAATATTATTCATACTTTGTAAGTTACATCGTAATTCAAGGCATCATCTTTTCGGTCGCAGTATAGCTCATCAAGGAGGAAAAAAAAAAGAAAAGAAAAGAAAAACGCAACTTCTTGCCATTGATACTTAAGGGTGGTTAAGCAAGAGTACGTATAGATAAAGAAAAATACGTCAAATTATCTGTTAGAATGGCGAGGCGCGCGAACGGAGTTACTCATGTAAATACAATCGCACATACGCTACTTGGAGTCGTTGTTTGTATTACGTATGTAAATTACAAAATGGAGCGCGTTGAGGTGTTTCGAATCTTGTCAAAAAAAAAAAAAAACTACACGACATAGTTGCCTACGATATTGAAAACTAGGTATTACCTACAATCGAGTGTATCGTAACATAACAAAACGCATGTCCTTATGTAAAAATTTAAACACAAAATACATTTATCAGTTAAATTATGTATTATTGAATGTTATGATTGATTAAATAAAGTGATATGACACTTTATACTTGTGCTCTCGAGTCTGAAAATAATTCTTTTATGGAACAGTGTTTTGCATAGAAATTATAAATAATTTGATCATATCTAGATCTATATAGCGGTGCATGCTTTCTGTGTAAGAAAATTAATTACGTAATATTAGCTTTACGTAACACAAGTAAAGAGCTTTGTGCAATATTTTAGACAACATTTATATTGTTTGTACATAAATGACATCCATCATTTTCATTTATAAAAAGTTTCAAATTTGTATTTAGGTTTCTATCAACATCAGATTCATACAGAATACTTTATTAAAACTGTATCAAATGAAAATGTATATATTTATATTAAGAAATTTATAAGTGCTTCATTTATATAAATTTTCTGTATAGCAGATAAAAGATATGTGTATATATATATATATTATTTCTGGGTATTATCACAAATGTGTCACGATGTCTAAAATCTAATAGACAATTTGTATCATGGCACATTACAATTGAGCTCAACATTTTTTATTGCATAACTTTACATACAATTGCCATACCGAGTAATAATTAAACAAGTTTAATTAATGAAATTGCATTTCTTTGTATACACAGTTCTGTTTTAGAGATACATTGTGTTGTTGTTATTATCACGTTATGCGGATTTACTCACGTAAACCAACGTGCTCGTGCAACCGCCTCGGTTGGAGTACATGTACAAACATTGCGATCTAAAAGACTTGGACGGAAATACATACCTCGATCAAATCGCACTAGCAATCACTGTACTCGGTGTGAGATGCAAAAGACAAGTATTTTTGGGCACATGGTCACACGAGAAGGCATCGAGGAAGGTTGACGTTTGCAGGCAGTCATCTATGTTTACACGCCGGCCGTTGCTAAATGGCAACCAGAGAGAAGCCTGAAGAGTGGACGTTGATCACGTCCAGATAGACGCCGCGCCGTCCACTGGCGCCTCTACGTGCGTAAAACATATACATTGAACTACGTAGCCACATTGCCACAGACATTTCCGACTGTTTCCGACGGGTAACACAAGTGTACACATGGATTGTTTATGTATCATATCGTTTGCGTTATGTTTGCACACGAACCTTTTTTATGTAGACCATGTAATCAATGTAAGTTATTATAAATTAAATAATTGATTTTTTTTAACTACACACTGCACGTGTGCATAGAATCCTGATGACGAAATGTTTACACGTGTATATATGTATGCACATACATACGTAATGTGAATTTCATTAGATTTATACTTGTACAAAAAACTGCATAATCATCCTTCTTGTCTACCACTTGAATGCCTCGGTACTCAATGACGAAATATTTCTGATAATGAACAATAAGAATAATACTTTTCAGATATCAAAACAGAAAGCTTGAGATGTAGTTTCATCAGATCTAGAAAGCGGCATGTTGTTATGTAATTGATATTTTTATCGATGTTATTCATTTCGTATCAAGATACAATCATAAAAAGTAGATATAACAAACAAATATGATAATGATAAGAAATATAAGATAAAGTAAAATAAAGTGTAACAAAATATCTATATATATAGCACTGTTTTATAAGATTTCGTTCTCTTACAAACTATACAACTCTACAACTTTTCATCATTCTTCAAATTCAAGTAAAATATCTCCCAGTGATATTGAAGTGTTTTTTAAATAAAATTATATATATATATATATATATATATATATATAAAATATACAATATTTCATAAAATAACCGAAGCGACATTTTTATACATTATTTTTAATTTTATTCAATGTTATATTATTAAATGTTTACTGCAGTAAACCATATTTTCAAACAGTGTTTCATATATCATTTAGAAAAGATGCTGTAAGCAAATGCAAAATTTATCAACTCAATTTGCAAATTAAATTATGCAATTGAATTATGCAAATTGATTTATGCTCCTTTAATTTTCTTTAGCGGATTACGTAAGCAGTTTAATTTTATATGTCTGTATAGGTGTACATATGCAAACATCTAGTATATACATAACAAATAGCTACATATTGTTAAATATGTTAAAATGTTATATTAACATACCTATATTGCATAATTAATAGAATTAATTGATATCGACGAAAGTGCCAATGATTAATCTTATATAACGTCAGCTTGAAAACTTTTGCATCAGAACACCAGAAAGATGATTAGTATATTATGTGATAAGTAGCTGCTGCACGAACAGTTGTCCGCAACGACTCGCATCGACGGTATCGCTGTAAGCCATATTGTACCACAAGTGTGAAATTTACGAAGAACGCTTCTCAAATAACATTCACCATGGAATATTGGACGATATTGTTATCGATAGTGGTCGGTGCGGTCGGCTCTCATTATCTTTTTAAAAATTTTAATTTCTTTAAAAGAAATGGTATCCTGCACGTACCGCCTACTTCAGTATTAGGATCTATACTAGCGATTATATTTCAACGAAGATCATTCTTTGACTTCCTTCCGGCGTTATATAATTTCAATTCAGACGCAAAGTATCTTGGATTCTACGCCACGACAACTCCAGTAGTCTTGCTTCGCGATCCGGAACTCATCAAGACTATCCTTGTCAAGAATTTCGAAGCATTTCCAGATCGTCGTGGTTTTGACAGTTTCAATGATCCTTTACTTGGTAAAAATTTATTTTCTCTTAAAGGAGAAAATTGGCGGAACGTGAGGACTCTGTTGAGTCCATCTTTTACATCCAGCAAGATGAAAATGATGTTCACCCTGATGTCGGAATGTGCTATGGAGTTTACTAAATTTCTATCGGCCATGCCAGCGGATAAAAGCGAGATAAACACGAAAGACGCCTTCGCTAAATATACAACTGATGTTATCGCCACATGTGCTTTCGGGATCAAGGTCGACTCTATGAAGGATCCAACAAACAAGTTCTATGTTTATGGCAAGGAAGCAACTAGTTTCTTTTCAGGGATTCGCTCCGTAAAATTTTTGTTACTTAGAGCCTTTCCAAGTCTCGGGCGAGTTTTCACTATAAAGCTTATAAGCGATCGCGTGACCAACTTCTTCAAGAACATTATAGAAACTACAATCGCTACTCGTGATGCAGAGCACATTACGCGGCCGGATATGTTACAATTAATGATGGACATCAGAGGCAAAGAGGGTCGTAGAGAACTGGACATCGACGACATGACTGCACAAGCGTTCATCTTTTTCTTAGGTGGCTTCGATACCACCTCAACCGCAATGTGCTTCGCAGCTCACGAGATCGCAGCCAATCCGGAAGTTCAGGCTAGATTGCAGCGGGAGATCGACCAGGTTTTGGAGGAGTCGAGCGGAGAAGTGTCTTACGATGCCATTAACCGGCTCGAATATTTAGATGCGGTGATCAGCGAGGCTCTCAGATTATATCCACCAGTCGCCTTCTTGGAAAGGCTATCCGAAAAACCTTATGAATTACCACCCGCATTGCCGAACGAGAAACCTTTCATCGTGAAGAAGGGTCAGATTTTTTGGGTTCCAATTCTCTCACTTCATCGTGATGAAAAGTATTTCACGAATCCAGAGACATTTTCTCCAGAAAGATTTCTAGACAACAACCACCACACGTCCTCGTATTACATCCCATTCGGATCAGGCCCGAGAATGTGCATAGCCAACAGGTTTGGCTTGTTGGAAGTCAAAGTCTTGTTGTTTTACTTATTAGCGCGATGTGAGCTGAAACCTTCCATGAAAACTCCATCTCCAATAAAATTCCGCAAGAGTCTGGTGATGATACCGGAGAATGGGTTCTGGTTGAATATTCAGCGTAGGACAAACATACATCCTGTGCTGCAGTCTAAATAGATGGCTAAGTTTTAGAAAACATTTTAAATAGTCATAACGAACAAGTACATTTATAATAAAAATTGTTTTTGTAATAGAAATTACTGATAATGAGTTTTCATAAACGTATATTATTACACATACGTATACATACATACATGTATAGTATTATGTGCAATGATATACGTTCAAAATTATGTATTAAAATGATTTGTTGCGAATATTAATAATCAATATTATTGAAATATATACTTCAACAAAAATAAAATCGGAACAACGTGTAGCTATTCCTATTTATATTATAAACATTAGATTACTATGAACATTTTTTTATATAAACATTTTCTATCATTTTTATTTGTTTTTTTTTTGTAAAAATAAAAAGAATGAAACAGTGAGAGTAAATATAAGATAAAGAGATATTTATTATTAAATACCATTTATATAAAACACATATTGTGCAATTCTAGATAACTAATTTCTCAAATCATAAATTCTATAATTATATAATTCTTACAAAAATTATAGAGTATTTAATTGTGTGTCTACCAAATATTTATAAATATCTCTTTCTTAACTTTGCAAAATTATTAATTGTCATAATTAAGTCCTTTTTTCATAATTTTAATGCAATCATGTATTTTATATGAATATATTTACTCCAACTGACGTTATAACAAAATATTTTTTATCTAAAAGAACGATTTTTTGTTTTATTAGGTTGATTATGTTGATGGGCACATGTATTCAATATATGTTTTTAAATAGATAAAATATAGATTGCTACTATTTTATAATGCATTTTAATTGAAACCTGAATTTCCTAACTATCTAACACACTTATTAATAGGTTTGATATAATTATATTTTTAATTATATCTGTAAGATAATATGTATATACATATAATAACAAATAATAAATTGTAATCACATAGGTTGATTGTTACAAATAGGTTGACTGTTACAAATAGGTTGATTGTTATAAATCTTATAACATTCAATAAATAATAAAACGTACTCTTTTTTTAATAAGAATGTAAATTGCTGTGATATTGTGATATAATAATTTACTATTATTAATTTAAAGTGATTTGCATTGCCAAATGCATTGTGTATGTACATTTATAATTTTTTAGAAAATGAATATAGTGAATTTTTCTTTGTCAATATAGACCTTAATTTATATGATAATACTTTAACGTAGTTTCTTCTGACTAAATTGAACTTTTGTTACTCCTGGCTGAATCCATTCGGACTGTGGCTATATTCTACTGATCTTCACTGCCAGTGAACTGAAAATCTATAGTTTGCGTCATATATACTATAGATTTTCAGTACTCGCAGTGAATGTCGAAGCCTCGTTTCTATGGTTACTTTTTTTTTATCATGTATTTAATGATAACAAACAAACATGATGATATGAAATGAGCACGTGAGGTGACAAGTGGTGATAAGTGGTGATGAGCAGCAGCGGCTGCGGACGCGGTGGCGCCATCTGTCGCGCTCGCCCGAGTAGCGTCCCCACGCCGCATAATCACTTCTGATTATAGCCACCCTGTATATTAACCGCCGCCATCTCCGCTGATCTCCGCGCGACTTGGACGACAACGAGCGGAGTATCTCTCGCAGCGGTGTGTTTACTTCCGTTGTGCCTCTCGCCGCCTGCGGACAGAACTCGGAGGTTATCGCGCGAGAGATGGCTTACAACTTCCCCGGGGTACCGGCAACCGCAATGCCGCCCATGGGTGAGCGACAACCTCAACGATTTCTCTATAATCGTTTACTCCGTTCGCGCCCTCCAAATCGATCCCATATTCTTTTACTAACGACGTGCACGTCGCAGGCATGGGACCAATAGGTCCGTTGGGCCCTATAGCGGGACCACAGAGCTTTATGGAATTAGCGGGTCAAGGTTTCCCGCCGCTCCCACCACCGCCCATACCACTGCCTGGCATGAATGACTCGCCCCTAGAGTTCAGTACGAATAAGAATCAGCCCCCGGTAGTGCGGGAAACTTCGGACGACAGCGGTGACAGGAGAAGCGACAAGAATGACAATAGGAGGGATCGGGAGAACAGGGATAGTCGCGAGGCGCGAGACAACAACAGAAGGTGATGCTCCATTTCTGTTTGTCTTTACTAATGTAAAAAAAAATTAATCGTACGAATAGTAGTAATAGTGGCTGTTTTCCAGCTAGGACACAACGTTACACTGTGTTCCGTTATGTAAAGTCTTGTTGGAATTAGAATGCAGATTTACTTTAATCTCGGTTTAATTGGAAGAATCCTAGATTTGAATCTCTATTTCATATTTCTATTTCTAATTTATAGATCTAGATGATATTAGAAACTGTTTTAGTCCTGTCCATTCACCTTGTACTGGCTGTTACTCCAGCTAGAACACACAATGTTCCTAATATCACCTGGATCTATAAAGTTTCTCTGTGACTTTCCACTGAAAATTAGAATATATGTAGAATGAAGATTCAAATCCAGAACTCTTCCATTAATCACTTGTAATAATTATAACTTTGTAAAATCTATCTGCGAATCTATAGTTATAGCTTGTACATTGTCTTTGCGAAAGGTCGAGGGGAGAACGCAGCGACAGGCGCGACAGAGACCGGGACAGGAGGGAGGAGAGGAATGAGCGAGATCGAAGGGACGATCGAAGAGTCGAGGAGAGAAATAATGGGAATTCCTCTAAGAATAACAGCAATCACGTGAACAATTCTAACAGCAACGAAGTTCTATCATCGACGAATTCAGGCAACGCGCCGAGTATAGGCACGCAGATGGAGCCTGCCGCAGGTGTCTGGGGAATGGGAGTGGGTTATCCCATGATGGGTATGGGTCCCATGGGCCCGATGGCGCCCATGATGGGCGAGATGACTCTGGGCCCGCACATGAGCCACACGCACGGTTACAATCCAATGAGTATGGGTATGATGTCGCACGATGGCAGCATGATAGGCGCTCAGATATTGGGCGCCGAGCAGATCATGACGGACGCGGCGCAAATAATGACCGCGAGCTTGCCACCGCCGCCGATGACGCCCCAGGGTACCAAAGAAATCATACACTGCAAGAGCTGCGTGTTGTTCCCGCCAAACCCGAACGCCCCACCGCCCACTACGCGTGAGAGGCCACCGGGATGTAGAACAATTTTCGTAGGAGGTAAACGCGTTGCACCGAATAATAAACAAATTACTCCAAGATGTGCATTTCTGTATAATCGCATTGTTCGTGCGCAGGGTTACCGGAAAACATTACCGAAGCTATAATACAGGAAATCTTCGAACGATGCGGAGAGATAACTACTTTGCGTCTTTCTAAGAAGAATTTCTGTCATATACGCTTTGTCTCGGAAGCTAGCGTCGATGCAGCGATCTATCTATCGGGCTATAGAGTAAGAATAGGATCCAGTGGAGAACCGGCAAATACCGGTAGACTCCATGTAGATTTTGCTCAGGTTTGTTGTTACTTCTTGGAAATTGTTTATCAAATGTTATACAGTCCAATCGATAATACGTGATAATGGTCTTAGGCTAGAGACGATCAATACGAATGGGAATGCAGACAACGACAATTGCAAAGGGAACAACGACATAGGGAAAGGGTGGAAAAGGAGAGACAGAGGCCGCCGTCGAGTCCGCCTCCGGTAGTGCATTATACGGACCACGAGGCATCGAATATCTGCGAAAAGATTAAACAGGATGATACGTTTATGAAAGCAGTACAAGTGAGCAATCCTAATAATACTTTACTTTCCACGTTCTCAATATTTTAATAATTCCACGGTGTATTATAGATTGTTGTAACGTGGTTGGAACGAGGAGATTGCATCAAACGTAACGCCAATATCTTCTACTCCATGATACAATCAACAAACTCTCACGTGCGACGGCTCCTGACGGAGAAGGCCGCTTACGAGGAGGAGCTGCAAAAGGCCAAAGAAGTAATGAAAGGAAGAATGCAAGGACTCCTCATACAATGTACGTTTACATTTGCTTTTTTATCTCTTTCCTATCTCTAAGATAGCTCCATACTATCGTACATATTTCGTGTGCGCTAAGAAAATCCGCAATTGGCTGGTAAGTTTCACTCTGGCATAAATAGGCCCAGCAACCAATAGAGGAAATCCTTATTTGGATATAGTAAACGCAAGAAAAATCGTGATTATCCCGTTTCGTAATCTTAAAAGTAACAACAGCGGTATCGCTGTGTTCTTCACTGTACTGTGTGTATGACGAATCCTCGTGCCACGAGTATTGAGTACCGATAAAAAGCAGAGATTTTTCTTATAGCAGTTACGAAGGTACGTTACATCGTTACGTGATAATTAAGAATAAACGATTCATGACATTAAGGTACGGCAACCGATTGTAATCAGGTATCAAAGCCAAATCAAATGTTAAGCTTGTCGATCTCGACGTTATGATATTCCGAAAGCCGGCTTTTGCATATCAAGTGATGTAAAACGCTTGATGTAAAACCTACTCTTGCGACGTACGACCAAGTCGTTCTCTGTCTCGTTACTAACTTTAGCAATCTCTCAACGTGTATCATGGCGAATCCGTCTATGAATTCTGTTTGTGGTCAATGCACGATTGGAGGCGGCTCGGTAGGAAGGATCAGAGATAGTAGGCGAGGATAAGGTGGGTGAAAAAATCCTATCTTCTCGGACTAGGATCCAACAAAAGCGAGATGAACGAAGGCGATTCTATCGCAAATTCTATCTCATAGAGTCATAGTGTACTTGAAAGTTGCATGCTTGGCAATGCTAAGGAGTAAGGGTGATGGGCTGGGCATCCATTGTTAAAAGATTATTTTGAACTACTGAAATTGAATTTTATATCTTTATATAATTTTCTTTATCAAGTGTTTGTACATATATGTATTGTATAATATGACAAACGTTTAACGAGATTGTATTCCTTGCTGTTCAAAATAGTCCTTGACATAGGAAGTCCGCGGATTGCAAGTCTTCGGGGTTACATTATCCGCAGTATGGTGGAAAGGCGAACAATGAGAGCGGAATGTTTGGTGAAACCAACGTTTACGTTAGATTAGATGCGCTCCAACACTCGGCACACGTGTAAGACTCCATGAGACTCCGCTAGCTGTACATACGTACGAAAAACACGCTCCGATTATTAAAGGAGGGACCGAGAGATTCCCGTCCAAGGAATATTCACGATATAGCTAAACGTTTAACATAACGTGTATGCGTAATGAGTACTAAAAAAGCATAGTCGAAACTACCGAGCTTAGAGTTTCAAGCAAAAGGTATACCAACGGTGGATTTGTTGTGTTTTTTTGTATGCAACATGCGACCACATGTCATCAACAGTCAGTCAGATCGAACGAGTCTTTACTGCGGCCAGCCACAAGAAGGTCTGGGATCACTTCACTAAGGCGCAGCGGAAGAACATCGAGATGTGGAAGAAACAATCCTCGGTATGTATGTAAACGCACTCTCACATGCTAGTAGCGTGTCTTCTGTATATCTTGCTCTTTCTCTCTTGCCGTGACTTTTTAAAAGCAATCTCAGAACTTTTCTCTGTCGCAATATGCTCCTCTCTGCGCGTTTTGCACGATACCTCCAAAACACGCTCGTTTTGCAAATTGTATTTCTAAGGTACCACAGGTAAGTGATACGTGAGGAAAGAACCCCGAAATCGCCTGTTATTTAAAAAAGAAATCGGTCAGACACACGCTTCACCTCCGTGCCTTACAATTCGATACTTTATCGTGGAATGCCGTGACAGTATGGCAGATAAATCCTGTCGGCAACACGCACAACATTAAGAACAACATATGGAACAGAAGGTAATACGAGATTAGCACTTTCGGATCGAAAAGCAACTACAGACTATCCAGCATGGATTTGCCTCACTCTTTTTCGAACAGCGTTACTCGATATATACATTATTTGTTATTTCTGTACTTCAGAGCTGTGCAACTGCTTCTTACAATCAGGTAAGCCTAAACGCGTTCCGAAAAGACGAACAAAATCCCGGAATCACGTCCGTAATAAAAACTGAGACAAAATCATATATGGTATCGCGCCTAAACTCTGAATTACAGAAATGTACGAAACTGTACGTGTACATAAAAGAGATCAGCAAAAAAAAAAAAAAGAAAAATCAATAGAACCAGCCACGTTTAGGGGTGTATTTAAATACTGTTGTTTGAACGGCAGATAGGAAATTACATATTTTGCATGCATTTGTGTGAGAAAGCGACTGCCACGATTCGGAGCACTTGATAATTTTCGCTATTCGTAATGACAGGAAATAAAAGCGGTACAACTGGAAGACAGTCTGATTGAAGGCGAGGGTGAGATGGATGTGTCGGACTCGGAGGAGGAACCTCAACGTAAGAAAACGCGCAATCAATTGGACGGCAATCAGGAGGACGTCGAGAGGCTGCAGAGTCTCAAAGAGGAGAACGACAGTCTGAGATGCCAGTTGGAAGCGTACAAGAACGAAGTGTGTATCAAGGCGACGTGATTTGATGATCGCCAGGAGGATTTTTCGAAAACAATTTTTAATTCACAATTTTCACAGGTGGACCTCTTGAAATCGGAAACGAAAGCTGAGTTGGAAGCGAAGGAGAAGCAAATGAAGATGCTGCAGCAAACGTTGAAGGGTATGCAGGAACAGTTGATGCAGTCGCGTAAGCAGCAGGCGCAGGACGATCAGAAGATCAAGGACCTGACCGTGAAGCTGAACGCCACGAAGAAAGAAGAGCCTAGGGAGAGCGAGATTATCACCCTCGACAAGGATGACGATATTAGCGAAGAGCCACGCACACCGAAACAACACATTCTTACCTCCAACTTCGTGCAAGTAACCCAGAAGGATGCCAAGCTTATCGGTAACATCAGAATTTTCAGAATTAATTCAGAATATGACTTTAAAACAATTTCACAATGTTAACTTGCTAATATACAACATATTGCAGGACTTATAGCGACATTTCTGCACATCCACCCGTTCGGCGCGAGCGTGGATTATTTATGGTCCTATCTGCAGAAAATGGAGCCCGGCATTAAACCGAACGAAGTTGAAGTTTTAATGCAACGCTTTCCACAGGTCTTCAAACAGGAATTGTTCGGCATCGGCGCGAATATGGAGAGACGCTGGCAGTTTTCAGGTTTTAACGTTTATCGCAATCATTGAATCTAGACGATTGAATGTAAAAAAAAAAACTGTGAAAGTACATTTGTCTCGTTGTTCCTCTCTCTTTTCTCAGCGTTATAGTCCGCGAGTGCAATCGAGATCTGTTCGTGACATGCGATATTAAAACGATGAAAAAGTCCGATGTCGTTGTGAATTAATAAAACTGTCTACCGATTCTTAATTTTAACGATATAAACAAGTATCTCTTAATTTTTAGCATAATTCCGATCCTCGTTCTCATTCTATCGTTCTAAAAATGTGAAACTTCTCAGGTAGAGTAGATCGTAGCTAATTTTATAAACATTATACGAATTAATCATCATAGCTACTGTAAGGTTCTTACTCTTAAGCCCTGCGCATGATAAATAAAACATTAGGAATAGAAATATTAAACATAAAGTCTTTCGGTTTTGCTCGAATCAAATTCTAACGTCGTAAGAAGATACAACATTGAAAAAATTCTGGTTAAAAACGGACGAATCAGAAAATCTTGTAGGCGTGATGAAATATTCTGGTTCGTATAAGTTATAAAGTATTGAGTTCTATTATATGAATATTTTATCACGCCTACAAGATTTTCTGATTCCGTTTTTAACCACAATTTTTTACAGTAGCTATGTTGTATTTTTTTCAGTGAAGGTTTTATATTTAATATTTCTATCCCTAATTTAATACTTGTATTCTTCTATTCTTCTATCCTATATATACCAGCTTTATTTTTTCTTTCTATTATCACAATAGTGCGCAAGGCCTTACGTCGTCTCGTTTCAAGAGATTTCGAATTATTAGTACAAAGTTTTTGTAAATCGCGCTACAGCGATCGATCAAGCGCAGATTGTCTATTTTAAAACTATGATTTCCCTAGCAGTTGAAACTCGCTAGTAACTTGCAATCTCGGCGGAACGGCGGAAGAAGGCGCGTGGATCTTGGCGTGGACTGGCGTGGACGAGCACATGTAGGTTAGTCGCTGAAGAGTACTGACATTCGTGAAGATGCAACTGAATTATTACGAGGTGCTCGGCTGCCGCGAGGACTCTACCCAGGAGGAGATTAAGCGCGCCTACCATCGTCGTCTGCTGCAGCTCCATCCCGACAAGAGCGGCGCCGCGGACGTGCAGGAGTTTCACGACGTCAAGGAGGCCTGGCGGATACTCGGGTATCCGCAGTCCAGGAAGAAATACGACGCGGCCTGCAAGCAGGAGCAGCTGGAGAAGTTGGAGGACAGTCCTGTATACGCGCGTCTCTCACCGGACGACCTCGAGGAGTCTGCTCTCGAAGACACCTTGTTCTACCGCTGTAGATGCGGCGAGAATTACTTTGTTGAGCGAGAGGCCCTACGGGAGAAGAACGCTAGGCTCCAAGTTATGTGCGACGGCTGTACGCTTATTATCATTGTTGAAACGTAGCATACCTTGCGTTCATCTTACTCCACGAGGTAGAACCTTCGATGGCATCTGTAGGCCTTCTTCTTTTTTGGAAGAAGCCTATGAAACCATGACTGAACTTTATTTATTTAATTAATTAAATGCAAGATGAAATGAGAAACGTTTCCTACGCTTGATACGGTACGGCGAGCAAACACTCACAGCTGTGTAGAAAGAGGTCGAAATCGAACATTTATTTTGTACAAAATATGTTTCTTAGCACAAGAACATGTACAATTGTAATAAATTTAAAAAAAGAAAAACAGAATCTAAAATATGCAGCAACATCTTTTTTCTATTTCTTATAAAAAAAATGATACAACAGGTAACACATTCTTATAATATAAACTATTGAGCAATATACAAATAAACACGACACCTAGTCTAACCTAGGTCCAATAATAAAGATGCATTTGCACAGATTGCAATATCCGATAAATGTCGCTCATGACATGATTCAGTAGAATCCATATAAAATTCATCAGTGACAATTGATGCAATGTTCTAAGTCTTCCATGTGATTCGCACTAAATGTAAAGATCTGGCTAATACAAATATTCTCTCTTTAGCAAGTCCACTCAATATATTCACGATATGTAAAACGATTTCATCACGTAAAACAAGGGCGAATCCTGTTAAACTTGTACTGATTCAATATTCCGTAAACCTGTATTGCATGCAAAAAGTGCGCTACATTTGTACATATATTGCACCACAGCGGTGTGAAACATGCAACATTGGAAGAAGTAGGTTTACTGGGGGAAAAAAAAAACAAAAAAAAAAACAAAAAAGATTGCTAAATGAATCTTTGGTTTGAATACTTCTGCTTCTCAAAAATTGCCAATAAACGTTATCGCTCCATCAGTAAACGTCAATTACATGAAAATATTGGCTCATAAAAGTGTATAAAAATATTTGTCTTTAACCAGATCAATGATTATATAGGCAAGTAAAATCTAAAATTACAAAATTACTTGATCAGGAAATATCGAAGCTGACATTTTGATAAAATCAGTTTGACGAAAAATCGGCCGGTGAATTACATGAAACGTTCGAAATTTGTAAAAATATTAGCATGATCCGAAATGACATCTCAGAATTGTCGTCGACAGTTTTTTTTCTTGTTTATCTCCCAGGAGGTATGAGATTCTTCAATTAATGTCATTTTGCCTCGCAGTTTCAGTATGTGTCAGTCACCTCCTTTTTGTCTGCCACCGTTGACAAATGCTCCTAAATGCCCACATAATAAACCTGTTACACTTACAATGAATCTGTGTTAGGGATGTTTGCTACTTTTGCATCGTCGATGATTCCACTGAATCGTTATAACAGCGAAAATTCAGAAATAAACTGATAAGCTCCTCGTTTTTCTCCCCCCCTCCCCGTAAGTTTACGAGTCTTATAAATCTTACGTTTGTACACCACAACAACGCGCGTGCGCTCCGATCCAAAACGATACAATTGTAATTTCTCGACGGGCACTTTATAATCCACCTGGAGATCATGCGCTGTCATCTCTCGTTCCCTCTTTTCGATTTTTCCCTTCCCCCACCCTTGTAAGAACCTTGCCCGACGGCGCGTACACAGTCTTATCACAATCACACCATGTAATACATAAATCATTGTACAGCGTAAATTAGTTTTTTTTAGACTACTTAATTGAAAATATGTACAGAAGTCGTACAAAGGGGGCGCGTGGATCCACGTGGTGGTGGAGCTCACTATTTCACCTCAACGTCGAAATCGAGGACAAGCAGTTTTGTCTCCTCGGTACCGTTACGACTACCTACTGCACACACTAGTTTCGTATCACTCGCTCGAATCCTCCACACAACACCGCCGCTACCCCCACTTTCCAGAGCAACTAGATTCCTAATGAAATCACCTGCGAACACAGCGCGAATTGTTCTTTGACGACCGATGCGCATTTCAATTCAGAAGTTGTTAAAAAGGAAAAAAATGTATACAAACCAGTCTTAACATCCCAGAGTTTTACTGTACCATCGTCAGAGGACGTAATCACAAAATGGCTATTGAACTGAAGGCAAGTGACCGCTGATTGATGTTTGTTCGGACCGGAGAGAGTTTGAAGGCAGTGACCGCTAACAATGTCCCATACTTTAACGGTGGAATCAGCGTTGCCCGATACTAAGATATTATTGCGCAACTCCATCCCCGAGGTGAGAGACTGGTGGCCCATCAGAGTATGTCTACAAGCACCTGTTTCTACCTCCCACACTCTTATACTCGTGTCCAATGATCCGCTAACAACGTGCACACCGTCGAACTAACAAAGGGGAAATGGGCAAAACGGTCAACTTGATCAATGCCGAAAGAGAAAGAGAAAGAGAAAGAGGATCACAAAAGCGATCTAAGAGTAACACGTTATACACGGTGCCACTTACCTGGAGGGAATAAACGCGGTTAGTATGTCCTTGTAAGGTATGAAGGCACTCCTCACGTTCCGGATTCCAAACTTTGACCATATAATCGTAGGCACCACTGACCACCAACTTTCCGTCATATTGCACACATCTGACCGCCGCTAGATGCCCCACGAGCACATGTAAGCACTCCCCCGTGTCCACCTGCCACACTCTTAGTGTCGCGTCTCTACTACCACTGACAACCTTGTTACCGTGCAGATGCATACACCTAACTGTCGATGTGTGACCGTATAATGTATGAATGCACTGACCAGTCTCCGCGTTCCACACTTTTAACGTGCGGTCTGTACTACCACTGATAACAATCGTGCCGGACATCTGCGAAGACCACACGCCCCCAGTATGCCCAACCAATGTCCGTAAGCACTGAAACATCGAGAAAAATATGGGATATACATAATCTGCTCTCTCTTTCTCTTCTTGATAACGATTATCTTCATCTAATTTGTCATTTGATTTACCTTGCCCGTAACGGCGGACCATACTTTAAGAGTATTGTCATCTGAACCACTAACTATCCGATTGCCAGAGAACTGAAGGCATGTTATTACATGGTCATCGTGACCTTTCAACACTTTTGGAGTGCGAATTGGCTTTGTTCGCCAATTCATTTTAATGTTATGTTGCCGCATGTAAGCCTGCTTCCACGGTGACGAGTTATGGCTGCCACTTCGGCAGTTCTTTCGCTTCGGCGGCGGTAGATCCTTCAGATCCTCTATACCAGCTGCCTTGCACTTCTCTTTCCAGAGTAGATTGTCGTCGGCTAGGAATCGCCAGTTTCGGCAGGTTTGTGCCGCCCTCAGGAGATCCTTCGGCTCCAAAAAGGCCAATACCGATAATGCCAATTCTTTCGGCAGCAGCGATATGAAATCTCGCTGAAATTGCGGCTCTATCACCTGCATCATGTGACGCACCTGCGTGGGCTCGCATCTCTCTATTAGTTCGTCTATCGCCAACATCCTTTCTGCATTTGACCATCTCTGCAACAAGAGTATCGTTTTTCTTTACTTTTTAAAAAGATCTCCCAAATATGAACTGATCATACACTATCACTAATTCTATCGGCATTTTTACAATTATTATAATATTTGCTAGAAATAGGCTTTTACTCAGTTACCTGAAATTGCAAAAGCCAACTACTCATTTCCGGGGGAGGATTGTCCTTGGTAGGAATGACACATCTCATGTGTTTTCCTTTATCATCTAGTTTTCTTGCAGTCCTAAAGCAGAAAAGAAGTATTAAAATCCACATACATGTATAATTTCGATGTAACGAGCACGACAACGCTCACATTGTATGAGACTTTTCTTCTGGATTAAGTTTTTTACACGGTAAACAACACTCTGTTTCACTTTTTCGCTTTCTCTGAGGCTGGACAGCGTCCGATGGCACACACGTATGCGCGACTGGACTCTGAACTTGTTCAGAGGGAACCGCTTGGGACTGTGACACAGGGGACTGGCACGTGTTGCTCTCAACTTCCGCTGTACACTCAGTGTCGCAGAACAAACCGCTGTCACTAATCTGGAAACATAGCGACGACGTAAAAGACGCGTGCTAAATCTGTGCTATAAATTTAATGTAAAAAAGATAATGGAATCATCTTTCATCGCCGTTACAACAAAGGTAAAGCTAAAGGAGCACTTTCAATCTAAAACAAAATGTTAAACAAAATACATGTGAATACCGACTTACTTCACTTTCTCCTTCGCTACTTTCTTCGTCGCCCTCCTCATCATCATCTCCATAATCCTCGGATTCTTCGTCTTGTGGCGACGCTGACGGCATAGGATCCAAGAAGCTCGGCCCTGGAACTCCCTCGATACCCTCGATCGGACTAGGACTGGCACCGCCTAGCTTATTCGTGTCAGCAATATTGTTGGAGGATGGAGGAGGGACAGACATTACTATACGTAGTTGTGGGGTTTGTTGGTATAGTAACTGTACCTAAACACACAAGTCAGCCGTTAACACAGACATACTGGGTGGTTTTCAGCAACAACACTGCATAACACGGTGAATCATTTATGGGTGCTTTCCAACAACGTACACGGATGACACTGATGAAACACAGTATAGCATTTCATCCTTGTTGTCTGCTGAATGTTACGCAGTGTCGTTGCTGGAAAGCACCCACTATCACGCGATATCTCAAATTTTATCCGCATTTCTTTCGCACTCAAATAAGATCATAATTTCAACATGTGTGTCTAACGAGAAACACAGCGTGTCGCTACCTCGTCGCGTCGAATCGCACGAAACTCTATCGAGAAAAAAAAGAACAAAAAAAAATAATGAAAAGAAAAAAAGAGAGACAAGACTCGCGGGTTAAAGATCCATCGAACGAGCGACGACCGCCGTCACCGCGAGGATTCGACCTAACCTCGAATCCCGCGCGCCGTAGGAGTGCGACCGCGACCCACGGCCCGACATAGCCTTAAAATACCGCGTACGGATGACCGCGGTGCAGGACGACGACGTGCCGGCAGCCACACCCCGGGCGGATCCGCGCGAACGAGCGCGACGCGGATTCGCGACAATCGCGACAGGCTGCGTGAAAACGGGGAGAGGGGTCTATACTTAGGACGGGCGCCGTTCCCGGTCGTCAGCCTCTCCACGGTCGATCAACGACGACGGTCTCCCGTTCCGCCGGGGGGTGAGAGCGGCTGCGTGGGGTCCGGTGTGGGTCGGCGGTGCTGTCGGCGACGACGTGATGCCTCTATCAAAGGAGCATGGTGTTTGTCTTTTTCTTTCTCTTCCTCTCTCTCTCTCTCTCTCTCTCTCTTTCTCTCAAGCGCGCGTGCGGTGGAGAGTGACGATCTTGAGGTTAGAAAGACGGACGATACGCGGCGCGACGACGAGGGCTCAGAGAGTAGCGTGAACCTAGAGTAGCGCGGATGTCGAGGGGTGGACGAGCGACGGGCGTAAATACGGCGAGTGGTGCGAATCCATCGGGCGGCCTCCTTGGCGGGTCTACCAGCTTTTCACACTCCTCCGCGCACCTCCCGACTCCTACGTTCCGTACACGTTCGCACACGGTAGGTACGGGCACGGCACACACACGTATGTGCGCGACGTCAAGCCGCGTTTTTATGGCTATTCGAAATTGGAGCCTAAGGTTCTGCGGACATAGAGAGAAAATAATTACGTTTACATGTCATAATTGGGTTTAATAACGTGCATAGTTTTTTTTTTTTTTTAGGAAGAACCAATGAAAGATTCGGAACCATATCTCTCAACTCTGCTGGGAACCAGCAAACTTTTCATTAAAATCCTTTTTTGTTCGCATTCGCCAGAGAGAAGCTCTTCTCTCTGATTTGGCCTAGCATCCGCGTCAAACGTGGATGTAGAACCCACGAAAAAGGGTTCTCCAGGTTTCTTCCTGGCGCATCGCATGCTCCAATATGCTCTAATACATCACCCATTGGATAATACAGCTACGTACGTGGAGCACGTTGCGGCAAATCGAAGCACCTGTGAAACAGTCCCTTTAGGAAAAGAACTTTAATAGGAACTTTTCATTTCATTTGTTACAGAGCTGAACAGCTGAGCATGGTAATGTGGTATTATAAAATAAAACAGTGATTACGTTTGACTCCTTTTATTCGCTATTACATCAACAAAACTTGACTATTGTTTACGTATAGTACCTATGCGTACTCATAAAAATATTATAAAGTTGTTAAAATAAGGCAAACGATATCATTATTTGAAACATCTTAATGTTTTCATTATAACTTTTAAATTGTTTTCATAATTATGTGCGGTTTAATCGCTATCATGACTGTTACATTGCATAGACTGTGAAATAAAAATGATTGATAAAATCTACAATAATATCTGCTTTGTTTTTAAATTCTATTAGAACGAAAAATGTCGGACGACATAAAGATCTTACTAAAGGAGGCCCGCGACGCCTTCAAACAAACGGAATATTTGGAAGTTATGAAAAAATGCAAGAAGGTTTTGAAGAAGGACAAGAGCAATTATGGGGCGATGGTTCTGTTAGCCCGGTCCATGCAGGAGGTGGAAGAATTTAAATCGCAGGTGACTTTGGTCCTTGAAAAGGCCGTGGAGGTGCAGCCAACGAATCCTTTGGCCTGGCAAGGCTTAGTGGCGCATTATGAGAAAGCTGCACAGGATCAGGACAGCTGGGGAAAGTTGGCTCTAGCTTATTGCAAGCTGCTGCAATTGGATAGGTAGATTCGCAACACATTTTATAACATTTCAAACTTTATAAAGATTTAGAGAAAGAGACCGTAAATTTCTGTTTTAGCGACTCTCCCAAATTCACGCATTTCGTGAATAAAATTTCCGAGATTGTCCTACGAATCAAGAATGATGACATACTGTCTGAAGCGTTGAGCACATTGGGCGCGTTATGGGAGGTTTCTACCAAAGAGAAGATAACGCTGATCGATAAAACTCTAGTGTGGGTCTTCACGGAATATCCAATGAATAAAATTACGAAGCATCAGGAGCTTTATGAAGCGGTATTAGCGTCTGTAATAAAAGATGTAGAACTAGTCAATAGACAAGAGTATTACAGGAAATATTTAAAAATACTGTATAATTCAAATAAATTTGCAACGCTGTTAACAGCTGCCTCAAACATGCATATTCAATTCCCATAGGATGCTTGTCCTCTAGGTAATTTATCTTTCTCGTCTTATCAAAAATTTTAATTGTTATACCCTCATACGTTTTGATTCCTTTGTCGACGATAGAATGGTTGTGCCGTATCTACTACGAAAGGGCCGTCGTGTGTGAAAATGAGCTCGAGATCGACATAACTCCGTTTTATGAGTCACTTTTCAAGCTGAATACAAATTCCGAGGCTGCACTCATCGCGAAGGCAGCGTTGTTGAAGAAAACAAGTTTTACTGCTGGGAGGAAACCGAGAATGCTTCCAGAAAAGCGCTACAATCGATAAAATCTCATTTAAAGGACAAATTTCAACGTGAAATCATGTTGAGATTGCTCGAAGCGTTAAGTAGAAGTAACAACAAACAGAAATTAATGGAAGCGCGTCAGCGATGTGAAGAGGTGAGCGTTATTTAATGTTATGAACATGTTATAAATTTTCCTCAGCTATTTAGTAATGTATAATAAATTTGTATTCAGCTGTTAAGCGTCGAGCCTTCCGCACAACTGCAAGTGATACGTGGACGCACAAATGTCGTACTAGACGAACCGGACGCTACTGCTGTATTAAATAACTTGGAATCTCAGGATGAGACTAAGCTCCAAGCTTTTATTCTCAAAGCGTTGTATTTAAAAAATCACAAACAGTATGAGGAAGCCATTAACGCTCTCGAACTAGCTTTAGAAAATTCTGAAGCTTGGTTACTGTTTGGTAAAATATATTGGAATATGGGAGATTACAACCCCAGTCTGATGACATTCTTAAATGCCGTCCAAGCGGATCGTAATAATTGGGAATGCATGGTTTACTTAGGATATTATTATCACGAACAAGGTAACGACATAGAACGTTCAAGAAAGTGTTACCACGCCGCGTTGCAGATCTGATATCGCACATGTTGCTTGCGCATCAGCGTATAATCACTTTGGCACGAAAGAGGGTCTTAGACAAGCTCAAAAAAATATATTTACGTATCCCACGAATGTTGAGAGCTGGGATAATCTTGCTGCAGCTCTTTTATTCAGGTTGGTATTATTAAAATGCTATATTAATCTTGTTCGTTTTTAACTGAGTTGTCATATGTATTTTGTTTACAGAGATAAGGATTGCCGTTCAATTAATAATCAGTGGATATCGTCACTAATATCAATAATAAAATCGCAATTTTAAATTTCCGAAAATATGTCACAATGGTTATTTCATAATGAGAGAGAACTTTGTAATCTCTCTAAGTCAACAAACGATCAGCAGTTTATCAATTTTATTGTGATTTATTGTAAAGAGTATGTAACATACTTTTTCTACGATGTAAAATTGTATAATAATTCTAAATTAACTGGAGTAATTTTGTAAATCTCTTATTGAATCTTATTGAAAAATATATAAACATGTAGAAAGGTGCATCATTTGATAAAAACAAATGTACGTTCGTTCATTATCGAAACAAATGATGTTTATTCATTGATTTAATCTTAATTATGTCTCGGGTGAACTAATACTATTAGATTTTATCGAGACACGTTCTACAACTTCCATATATGTGGAAGCAGTCCCTAAACATACTTAAAAAAGATCCCGCAATGCAGGCCTATTATTAGTATTATTACGCGTAAAGTTTCGTTGTCGCTATAAAAAATTTAATTGCGGCATCATTGTGTTGGATCTTCTCGCTTTCATTTTGTCGATATTTATTTCCGCGCAAATAAGATTGTCCAAAGTCGCATGCCCCAACGCGATCATTGGATAATACACCTCCGTAGAGCACCGTGGAACATGCGGCGCGACGCGAACAAACTTTTGATGTAAACTGGACCTGTACTTTGATGCGTTCCGAAACGCTTCAATCTTTTCGTCCGCGGGAATCTATATTTGGCGAATTTTTCCTTACTAGGTATACAATTACGTCAATGGTTGACGAATTGACAAGTGTTCTATTATTCTATATATTGCTATATACACAGATATATACGGTTGGTGAGAGACGGTTCCTTTCCTAACCTCTTTGGAGAATCGCACCGCCGCCGTATGCGGCATCGAAGATCGAGACATGACGAACGTACACACGGTGAACAGTATGATCAGCAACAGAAACCGCGACTGTCTCGAATGCAGACTGCTGAGCGGTGGCGGCCTCGTTGCCGCCGGTTTATACGTCTGTCATCATTCCAAACAGTACCAGAAGCAAGTAGGAAAGGCAGCGATGTACTCGGTCGCCTCTGGTACGTGCAAGCGTACTCGCGTTGGCGGCTTTGTAAAAAGTGGAACATTGTCGAGAAGCGTTCGGCGCAACGTTCATTTTACCCTACAAGTACCGAGCAGTTTCTGACCGTTTTCATTTTTTAGATTAATATCCTATTTTTTGTGTAAAGAAGCGAAGAATCTGAAATTTTATAACTTTTTATCAGTTATTTTCTTTATTCTTTATAATTCGGAAATTTCGTAATGCTATCTTTTGTCATAACAAGTAGGGGATGTAATCAAAAGATAAGAATTGTCAGAACAGACTGTTTTGTACTTGTAATGTTAATAAACGATCGCGATCGATGTATCTCTTACTGTAATTTCGTTTCCAGTACTAGTACTCCTTGGCACAGCCAGGATCTTGGACTTGCCGCCCTTTCAAGACAAATTTAAGCGCAGCTGAGGACGACTCTTACTTAACACCAAGCGTAACAGCTTTTGCATGTAGCACGTAAAAAACAATGTGAGTCTACAGTGAAATGGTATACCAATTATATTTTCTTCTTTGGGTCTTCATTTTTCATCAGATTTCTTCATCGCATCTCTCACCAATCTAATTAAGAGTATTGCAAACAATTTAAATTGTGTGATGTTTTTTGAAAGTTGTTGATTTATTTTATTTTATATAAGCAAGTTGCCGCCAACTATTTTGATATTTCCCCTAATTATAGACATAACTGAAAGTTGCGAATCTTTCTACTATTATATAACACCTGTGCCAAGTTTTGGATGATGAATTATTAGATCATTTGTTTTCAAGACCCAACTTGTGTTGTTTTAAAATATACAAATATTTTTTATCCCAGACTCCAAAATGACAAAAGAGACAATAAACAGTATCTTATACATATACTAAATAGAAAGAAATGCCACTTTCTTTCCGGGCTGGATTTTGATAGCAAATATCCCATGTGAATTTTTGTGTATTTATTCTGAACTTAAATTGTGTGCTAATTATTAACCAGTCTTAAAATACAATCTTTAATCGATAATCGATGTTGATGCTAATAAGCATCGTATCTTGTTTTGTAAAATCTTGCAGAGCAGTTACTCTCTTCCCAAATGCAGAAATCTCTTGCACATTTTTCTCCGCCTTTAAAACATTTAATTTTCTCAACTTCGGAATGCGAAGCGAGGCGTTCGGTGTATTGTTTGCGTCCGTTCCGCGAAACGCTATCGAGGCTGATGCGGTGCGAAAACCTCGGACACGTGTTGTAAAATGCGACGGCGCGCGTGTGCAGCGCGGAGAGCGAGTAAACGCTTTCGTGGTGCGCGCCCGCTCGTTAATATTCGCGCCGCGTTACTTCCTGTTACGTACTCGACGATACACTTACAGGACACTGCCGGCCGTTGCGTAGCGCGGTAAAACTTGGCTACTGGCTGTGCGAGTCCCGGCGCGCACGGGTTGATCGCCTACGCGCGTGAAATGTCGCGCACGGCCAAGTTGTGAATAATCGCTAATTGTCCTGTGATTATATTTTAAGTCAATTTGGGGGATTCGTTCAATTGATTTATTAAAAACTTATCACGAAAAATCTGAAATCGCACGTGTTTCCATTTGCAAAAAGAAATTAATTTTTCAATAATACGTGTAGCAATCGCGTTTCTCTGAACAATTTCAATAATCTCGAAAATGAAAATTGAAAAGCCGAGGGAAGATTATTTCGTGAAATTTATTTTGTCCGAAGCGAGATTTTGAAAAAATAGAATATAAAATATTTTATATTATTATAGTTACTATCTAGTGATGAGGCGTACAAGATTCCATTTTATTAGCAGTATCATTAATTCATGTCCACTTCTTTTACAATGCAAATTAAAATTTTAATTTACTTTTTATCTTTGTTCATTACAACAATATACTGAAATGTTACATGCCGTGTGGGTAAGTTAAACCGAAATGAAAGTTAATCTGCCGTGGTAAAACGTGATCATAATCACGAAAATAAACTAAAAATCATAAAAATAGAAAAGAATGACGATTACGGAGAATATTTTAAAAACAGCTGAGGATTGATTGTGTCGCACACAATTTGATGAAAATTCACTATATGTTAGTTAATCACACAATGAACGTGTAAACATTCTAGTAAATTTGCTCACTTTTGTAATTTTCACCAAGTTTTGTGATACACAGTCGACAAAACTTAGGGATCACAATCGATTCCCTGATCGAAAGTGTGCTAACACACGGGCACGCCACGCCGTCGCGCGGCCTGTGGCAGCGCGATCGATGATTAATAGTAAAACGGAATGAAGACTCTTGTTCTCCCACGTGGACGCTCGTTCAGCTGCCGAAGTCAGAGCGGCTTTTGTCAGTCTCGGAGACGAGGTCGTGTCTAAGGTCGTTCCCCGGCTTTCGGCGCCACACCCTGGTGTTTCTGGCGACGATGGCACACGAGGAAGAGGCCGGCGCGGCGTACGCATCGGCAGTCTTGACACGCAAGAGATCGCTCTTGTAATACTTGGAACACGGAGCGATCCATCCGGTACACGTTCGGCGTGCCTGTTACGTGTACTGCCTGTGCCCCGTTTGCGATGGACAGACAATCAGAGGTCCGCGTGTCCCGCGCGACCCGCAAACTGATCCATCTCGTGCATCCTTAATGGAAGAAACACGCAATTATTAGAAATAAAAGATGCTCATTTCGAAAGGAAGGGGAAAAATCGATTATTAAGCAGACACCGAAGCCTTTTGTTTCAGTCAGTTTCAAATTAAAAAGATTTTTTTATTTGAAACTCATGGATACGGTGACCATCCGTCCTATATTACAGAAAACTGTTCTTTATTTTAGGTCTGTGTCCTTTAGATTTATTTTCTTCTTGAAAACTCACTTTTGTCCTTTATTTCTAAAAAAATCCTTGAAATGTCCTATATTTCAGTCTTTATTATTTTTGTATATTTTGTATAATGTTTAAATAAAGATGTGTTTCTTTTTTTATATTTAATTGTCTTAGTTTACAAAAGTTTACTTTTTTTCATATAAATATATATTCAAGGAAAAAATATTACTGATACGAATAAATTTACATTGCACTTGTTTGTGGAAGAAGGGTAGGTAGCGGTGTTGTTTACTTTTCTCAAAGAACGATGATCACCGTACTCATGGATGATCTATAAAATCTGTAGGACAATATAAAAAATGATGAGGTGTAGATTTGGGGAGTTTCGACAATTCGTTGGGCAAAACAATTACCAGTAAAACAATAGTTTGAAACTTTGAACGTTAATATCGAAAACTAATAATAAAAATCAAAAATGTATATCTCCTATTTTTTTCTTATTTTCTTATTCTAGCTTTATATAACTGCGTTCGAAATTGAAAAATATGCGGCAAAGGATTGCCTTGCTAAATTCCGAAAGGAAAAGCGGGAATACTTGAACAATCCGTAACATATCGCAGCGGAATGGTACACTCTGCATCTCGTTTTGTGAAATTTGGATCACGATCGAAGTCGTCGAGGACACTCTTTCTTCCAGAAAAAAAAAAAAAATAATTGCCTTGATAAATCTTGGAAAAGAAAATATTTTATCACACCGGGACATATCGCAGCGGAATGGAGTGCTCTGCATCTTGTGTCGCATTGTCAAATCTTGGCGATCGAAGTCGTCGAGGACACTCGCCTGCACCCTTTCTTTCTCCCAGAAAAAAAAGACGAACATGCCGCAAACAAGACGTAAAACACACGACTCTCCGGAAGCGCCGTCCGTGCGGTTTTGCAGCGCTGTTCTCTTCTTTTTTTTCGTCTTCCTCCTCTCCGGCGGCCGTGGCGCACGACCGCAGAAACGAGCACGTTGCAATATCTGTACGCGTATGCCGGCGATTCGGCGCGGTTCCACCAGGCTGTGGAAACCGGGAATTTCATTGTTAGCCTTGTCTAACGCATCCGCAACCTGGAGAAAAACCGAGCGACGTCCACGTCGAACGACGAGCGAGGAAGAGAGGGAAAAAAAAAGACGTAATAACGGAGAAGGGAAGAGAAAACGGTGAGAAGGTGTCGCGGGGAAGGATCAAGGTCCTTCGTTCCGTCCCCGTTCGATAAATCCAGCGTTCCAGCCGCTCGGAAGATGAGAGAAAGCGAGAACCCGGAGCGTGGTGCGCCCCTCGCACTATTGCGTCAACGCGTAATTGCAAGACCGTTCCTTCGTTCGCTTCAAAGGCCCCGAGGAGTTTATGCATGTAACGCGGTCTCTCCCGGATTTCATCGGTCTCTCGTTTGCCCAGTGCCGTTTTCCGGCCATACGAAATTAATTTAAGTGCCTCCCAAGTAGAACGGGAAGTCATGATAATGTCAAAATGACGTAAGAATGACAAGAATATAATTGCAAAATTCACCTTTCAATCATAATTTAATCATTTTTTTGTCATTTTGACATCATTGAGGTCACTTTGACATCATCATGACTTTTTGTTCTATCCGAGATATGTGTAAATAAATAATTATTACATTTTATTGTGGTACGACTTATCTAAATTCTTGTCATTTGTTTTATTACAAATTTATTTGTAATGTACAAATTATTTTTGAATCGTCATTAAACAGCCATCCCAATTGGAATTTTTGTTTTCCGTCTCGACTCAATCAGCTATTATGTTTTTCTTATCTTCAATTTCGTATCTCAAGCAAAATATTTGCAGCGGGATAACATTGTTTTTATCTCTAATAATAATTAGGAATTTAAATTCGACCTAGGCGGGTATATTCTTGCCACATGTCTCTATGACGAGGCAGCGAGGCGAATTCGCTGAAATTAGAGCAATGATTTGATTCCTTCGTATAGCGAATGTGAAATTTATTATCAAATTATGTCATACCAAAGCGAGAAATCAGGAATAACTGTCTGCGCGTATCGATCGGATTATTTCAAGATATTTGCGTCCCAGGCAACTGGGTTTGTCAAATTGTGGCTGTTTTCGTTCAAAGCTTCATATTTTATCTATCATCAAAAAATTCGCATCGCAAGATTGTTTTCAACGTGTTGTTGTTTTTTTAAATTGCGTTTTAATTGTTTTCGAGCTTTTCCTGTTTTATGTGCCATGAAACAAAATAAGGTTGCGTCCTCGCGACAGGAATAATTTTAATCGATAACAGAGTACAAGTACGAAATGGTGAAAGATTGAATCACGAAATTCAACTTCCGCTTCAACTTCCGCTCCAGTTTAATGAGACGGTTCATGTGTTCGTTTAGGATTATATTCGCTCGTGAATCCGATTAGTGCAAATATCAGCCCGACAGTAATTCGCCTCCTCCGTCGTTAGAAGGCTCGCATCTAACCACTTTGATTATGTCAGTGCTTCCCCTGCAGGAAAAATGAGCTAATTCAAAGGAATTTATGGGAATTTCCATTCCGTGAAATCATAAATTTTAGATATTCGAAAATTATGAGCCGAAATTACACAAAGGAATTAATTTTATTTAAACATGGAAACATCTTAAGGGAAAGAAAGAGGGGCGGGGGGGACGAACGAATTGTAGGACGTAATTCCTTCTCAATCTATTTCGATATTTATTCCTTCCACGATATGTCCATCAACACATAACTTAAAGTCGAGAAGGATAAAAATACTCGCTCGTTTGCTATTAAAATTGACATATAAAATCTTGCATATATGAATATTTCCATATCTTTTATTTAATATAATTTATAATAAATTTTATCCGAAGTAACGTTTTTAATAATGTCGATATTCCATCCTATGAATTTGAAATAAATTTGAATTTTAATCAAAATAACCTATGTACGTATGTGATAGGCTAATGTAAGACTAACAAATTAACAAATTAAAATAAAGAAAGATTTTTAAAATTTTAACATCTTTAAAGTTATTTTGCAGGAAATTCATCGATCCTTAAAATATGTCGTTTCGAAATTATTAAATTTAATAAAGATCATATACATAAAATGGGAGATTTAAATTAAAATACAAAAACTATAGTTTTGATTAAAAAGAATTAAAAAAATAAATTGTAAAAAACTAAAAAAATTAAGTTTTATTTTTAAAAAATAAGAAAATGAATCCCTATATTTCATTTTCAGTGAAAAATCAGAAAGAAGGAACTTTTTAAGTGACATTAGGGATTATTATACCTAGCCGCCCATCTCAAACTACTATGTATTAGTAAGACGGAGAAATATAAATATTACGAAAAATAAATATTAAAGTTTGGGAATTAAAGAGTATAATAGTCAGATGAAACAGTATCTCTTTGACTGATTTAAACACACGTCTGCAAGTAACGTCACGTGATATCGATCTCTTTCTAAAATTAAAGGAATATTTTACGGAACGGTTTATCGTGTTAGATAAGTAGTCGCTCTCTTTCCGAGATGATGGATTATCAAAGGACCTCTCACAATCCTTTTCGCGGCGCGTGCTACCAACAGATGTAAAAATCGGAAAGAATGACTTTCGACAAGAAGAGAGAGAGAGAGAGAGAGAGAGAGAGAGAGAGAGAGAGAGAGAGAGAGATATGGTTTGTTCCACTCGACTGTCGTGTGCAGATTCATGCCCAAACCCCTGAAAAAAACCACACACAATTTATTATAAATGTATTGTTCACAATTATTCAAATTATTTTCCAAATCAATTTTCGCGCGCGCGATTATTAGATCGCGAAAGATTCTTTGTCCGTGTGATATCTTCTTAGCAAAAAAAAGCTTCGCTATTAATCGATATTTTCGTGATTCATAACTCATCTGCAACAGAATTATCTCGCGTCACCATTTCGATCTTCCTACCATAAATTACGATCAATTCGGCAATTCGGGAGCCGGTATTAGCACGGTTCTAAGTCAACAAAGTTACCTACGTGCGCTATCGCGTGATCTTCGCTTGCCTTCGACACCTCGCCTGCTCGGGAGGATCGCCGCAGTCGTCCCGTGTCAGAGATTCCCGCAGAAATCCGCAAATCGAGAAAGGATCGTTGCACAAGGAAGCGGCAACCGCATCTCTCTTCCATTCTCGACCTTTAGGGCCGGCACGAGACACAAATCACCGCGCGCTCGCTCGACTCGGCTCGCGAACGAGGGATTCATTGCGAAATAAACTAGATTCTTTCCTTTTCTATTTTCCTTCTTAAGGTCGCGACACTCTCGTGACACGACGTGTTCTGACGCAAACTCCCGCGACGCGTCGCGTTATTACGCGTGACCAATGAACAAATGCCTCCTCTGATCGAAGGGACCAAGGAAATGAGGATGAAGAAGGTGAAGTTGTACCGCTTTCAAGATGTACGATTTTCATCTCAATTTAATTTATAATAGTTCTTTAAGCAGATGTTCTTCGAGAAGTCTGTAGTTCATTTAAGAAAATAATTCACGGATTCAACATTTAATTACAGGAATAATTTGATTTAAAATAGTAAAATGTATTATATATTTGATATATATAGCGTTGTTTAGGAAATAACAATATAAAATAATTATATTTTATCTTTATTAATAAACTGCTAGGCTAAGAGCGAAATATATCACCGCTCCACCTGTTATTTTTTAGAACCATTTATTTGTTGGAAAAAAAAAATTGATTTTAAATCATTGTTTTGTCACGCTCCTGTTCGAGATGCGCATTCAAAGTGAAAATTCGCGAGGTGCTCGCGCTGTACATGAAACGCTTTGCGCCGACCTTTAGGGGCCGAATCACACACGCGACGAGTCGCGCGGCATCGCGTTAGCGATGCACGCACAGCACTACGCACTGGCACGCCGCTCACGCGTGCACGTACCCTCGCCAGTACTAGCACCGTACAACCAGGCACGCACAACCGCTGGAATACTAATGCCCCGTATGGGACACGCTCGGTCATCCGCGTAAAATCCGTCTTTTATCCTCGTAAGGTCACACACCGGTCCGAGGGATTAATGCCAATGAGGAATGGATAGCATAATCATCAACCGGTAGCTGCTGGTAAGAGACTCGTCGAAAAAAACGATATATTCGGCCAATCGAAAAATGGTGAGGATCATTATTCGAAATTTCAACAGCGAAACTATCGTTTAAATTCATAAATATTTTTTAGCAGGTACGAAAATCTTATTTCTTAATTCTTTCTTCTTTTTTTCCTTCGTGTTTCATTTCGTGGCAAATTATACAGCAATTCTAAATCAGTGGATTAGTTTTTGCGAAATCACATCTTTATCTCCTTTTATGACTGTTTTATTAAGGAGGAGGAGTGCCTGGTTGTTCTAGTATTGAGATTTCAAGACGCAGAAGTAGTTTAGACTAGCTAATTGAGTTCACAAGAGACCGGAAATTATCACCGGTGCTTTAATCCGTCATTGAAAAAAGTTTTATAAATAGCGAGTCGATAAAAAAGCGGACGCAACCATCTTTCTTCATTCTCGTTCTTCTTCGTTTTGTCGACTTGTCTTGCGCGATAGCAAGAACCTAACGCACGCCTTCCGGGATTTATCTAACAGCGGACCAAGTATCTTTGCTCGTTACATGATTCTTAGTTAAATAATTAATTACGCTAATAGCATTATGACATTTTATGATTTAAAACATTCTTATCAAGGGGAAGCTTTCACCAGCGCCTTCTTCCTCGACACTCGACACGACGTACACTTGCAAAAATGTACGACGTATAGAAAACAACATACGTCATCGCGCGAATTAATGTATTGTGGAACAGGCAACGGTTCGTTTGAGAAACCGTAGCGCAAGATATCAAATAAATTAGACACGATATTAAAATTATAACCGTTCTCATCGTTTTGAGATAAGTAAAAGCCTCGATTTTTAATTCTCTTTTTAATTCTTTTAAAAATCACGCGTTTGATTTTTAATTCACTTGTGGAGTGCTCGCCGAAGAAATCGTGCCAGCCGTAGGCTTCCAAGACGAAGAATCCGACGATCTTCTCGCGCGCGTAGAGAGCCGAGTGTGTTGGAAGAACTACGACATGACCTACCATCACGCCGGTCGCTCGGCCGTACGCGAATAAACGCGTTAATATCAGGAATTACTCGAGGAATATCGCCGGGCAGACAACTTGACGTCTCAAGCATCTCGCTCTGGGCCGTCATTATCCGGTACGCAATCCTTTTTATCAGACCTAAGCACGTGACGCGCCCTTTGCCAACCCCGTTACCGAAAGCTATTTGCGCTTATCGTCGGTTCTGCAGCGCGCAGATACGTTTGACGTAATCCTTATTATCCCGAAGCGCAATGGAAATTACGTGATTTTTATGTGCCGTGCGCGCCGCGGCGTAATCTCGCCGCCGTTCGCGTGAGTATGCTAAACAAACTCTTTGTAATATACCTAAAAAAGAAAAATGTGTGGTTTTTAGTCTACATTCCAAGATTTAAACGTTGAATCTTTATGTCTATTTATGTTATTGAATTTAAATTTTTATAATGCTCGTAATATTAATTTGAATAAATAGTCTAAAAAATTAATCGAGTATTAAAGGATAATTGTATAATATAAATTGAAATAGACACACCTTTGGATCGTTGTGAAATAACTTATCTCCTCACCGTAAGCGATAAAACGGTGGGAAAAATGATATTTCCTGCGCATTCTGTGATTTCTTTCCGCGGTAAATCATTCGGGAGTTTCGATCCCGCCGCACATTACATAAATCGGTTTCTATAATTAAAGCCAAACCGATTCAATCGTACGAAAGAACCCGCGAGTTTTCTCGCGGTATCGCGGTGGCCTCCTGCTCGACTTCCTAATACCGAAAGGGAGGAGGCGACGCGACGGCTGGGCCCCTCTTTCTCTCCTTCGAGAGACGTCGGGGGAGGGGGGGGGCCCCTTTCGTGAGGCGCGGTGTGGAAGCCGGTGTGTTGCGCGGGTTTTATATAATATAAAAGAATCGCGGAGGGGGCGGGAGGGCCCCGGCACCGAACGCACATACCGCAGTCTCGCGAAATACCGGCACGCGGCGGTGTGCCGCGTTGCGCAAGAAGAGCCTGGCACGCCGGCGCATTATTCTGGGTTAAATAATATTATGTCACGAGGAAAGCGGGGCTTGTGCAATTGGACGCGTGAGCGAGCTCGTTCCGCCGCCGGGTCAGCCGAAGAAACTTGGCTTCCTCTCTCCCGCGATCCTCGACGAGGATTTTATCTCCCGCCGCTCTCTCGCTGTGTCACCGCGTGGTGCGCGTACAGGTCCCCGTGTCGGTGGGACTTTTACATGGGACCTCGGCTTCAACGTTTCGTTAATTTGAATTTCTTTTTTACAACCATCATTTACGTTGATTTTAATAATAGGGCGTCTCGTTTACTCTTTGAATTATTAGAAATATGCGGGTTTTATGATAAATGAGCCGCTTTGAACCGCTTGGTTTTTTGCTTTACGAAGAGTTACGAAAATATTTGGCGTTGATAATTCAAAAGACACGATATATACGAGTGTCCTATTAAACTTTCGCTGAGAAAAGGTCAATCTCGAATATTGGTTTACTCTACCCAGTAATTCTACATTATTATATTATGCTAGTATTTTAGGTAGCTAGACGTTAGGTAGAAAAATGCGTGGTAATTTTCCCAAGTACCTGCAGACTGTACCTGTATCTGTATGTATTTTGGAAACATATTCTGAAAAAAATTCTGTTCGTTATAAAGTATTGAAATTCTATTACAATAATAGAATTTCTATTATACGAACCAGAATATTTGATCACGCCTACAAGATTTTCTGATTCGTTCGTTTTCAACCAGAATTTTTTGTTCAGTGTAAGCAATTAAAAGTTTCTTCCTTTTATCGAGCAGGGACAATTTCGTAATCATCGAGATCTTTTAGGATGATAAAATTTGGCGAAAAATAATTAGCGACTGCTTCTCTCTCGTTTATACTTCTCGCCGTGCGATCTAATCACGCTTGTCTTGCGCAATGCCGCTTAAGGATAAATCCGTTCGGCACCCACACGACGCCAACGGGAGATGCATTTATCTCGCCTCTCGCATAAATGTCCCGAGTACGCGAGTATATACGCGGAACGACGAGCGCACTGAGGAGCCGAACCTTTAGCCGATCTCTCATCCGGAGAAAACGTGCGCGGACTTTTCAAGAGAAGGCGGAGGCGGAGGAGGAGGAAGAGGAGAGGAGAGAAGACGGGGCACGACTCTCGTTCGTGTCTACACCTGGTGCAATCGCGAGACCTCTTCGCCGAGTACCGGTTCGCATGAAGATATTAAGCAACGTCTGACGTAATCGCGTGCCCGGTCGTTCGTCGATCTAATCGTCTCGCCAATTATCCTTTCTCTCTTTCTCTTTTTCTCGCCTCTTCCCGTTCCCGTTCTTCTTCCGGTATCCTGCGTACTTTCCGTTTTGTCATTAATTCATTGGATTATAGTGATCCTTCTTATTTTCGACGTTGTCAATTTTAAGCGAGACGACGGCATTTCTTTGACGACTTGAAATGTCAAACTTAATGAATTTGGTAAATAAAAACAACGATTACTTAATATTTCCGATTTTCCTTTTGTTTAATTTTTAATTTATAGCGACGTCGGTTGTACGCCCTAGTACGCACAGTGCATTCAATGCACCGTAAAGCCGTTGTACATAAATCGACGTAAAGATGAATGCTTCACACAAATATAGACACATGTTAAAAATCGAAATCTTTAATGCATTTTATCGTGCTATTCGGCTATTTTTTTTTTAATATTTCGTGAGTATTTTATTATTCAAGATATTTCACTTTCACATTCAGATTAAATCAGTGTACAACGGCTTTAATGTGCACTGAGTGTGCACTAGTGCGACCAACCGACGTCGCTATTAGAAATGTTAGAAGGAAATACCTTTCGCGATATTATTGTTGCTTCACATCGTACGAAACTGTCAACTTGTAACTTTACATAAACTACTAACGACCATTCTCACGAATTTATTTTCGCTCGTTTAGTCGCGATCGCCGGATATTATTTATTAGAGCTTTTTACATAATCGCTTCAGTTTAATTCGTAGAATTCTCAAAAGCGGGCAATCTTGTAATTTTCGTTCGTGAATAATAAAGCAGACCGAGATGAAACGCGCAATTCGGTAGTGCAGAATGGTCGACCAATGGAAACCGAAGGGACGGTCAGCGCACGCGGCGCGTTCAAGATCGCGTTTTGTACGCGAGAGATACGGGATGCAAATCACCGGACACGTTGAAAATGAAGAAGAGGATGACTGCGAACGTAGAGGCGGGGACCGCACACAGAAAGAGAGGCGGTTTGAAAAGCAATTTGCGGCCGGGAAGGATGAGGAGATCGCGCGTCCCGTTTGGTATTTCCACGCGCGTGGATGGCGTGCGAATCGGTCCAGGTCGTCGCCGCGCGATGATGCCGACTATGATGAGGATGATGAGGATGATAATGTTGGGCCCGCCTTAGGAGCCACGAGCGACTGCGATTCCTACGTTCCGGATGCCTTTTCGTAAATTTCGTGAGATAGCTCTAGACGGCCGTCTCGTAAAATGTTTCTTTAATCGCGATGATGTCGCGAAACTTTCATCTCTCGTTCTCTGTATTGTAAAATTTCCCAGTTAAATCGGAAAAGAAATTAGGATTTATTTGTGCTAGATATCTAATTTTTTACTTCATCTTTTTTTAATAATCTAAAAGAGATACAATTTTAAATGATAGCTTTTTTTATAACTCTCTGTTTATTAAAGCTCAATATTTCAAAAATTAAATTTTTATCAAAAGTTGTATACAAGATTATATAATAATCGTTTTTTTTTTGTTAAGAATATAATTCTTTTTTCTGAAAGAATATTCATTTACTGTACTTTAATATGTTTCTTTTTAATTTAACAGTGACATTCGAGGAACTTTGTCACCCGCATTATTTTTCATCCGCGAAAACGTGACGCTCTTTATAACGAGGTCGCCTGCATCGAACTGCGGTCTAAAGACGCCTAATTGCATCGATTACAGATATTTCGTTCCGAGCCGTTAAACATAGCCGTCTCGAATTGAGCGAGCAACGGCTTCTCTGACCAAATTGGTTAGCGATCTAATGAACTTTAATCAAATTCACCGCACGGACCGCCACGCTCGCGTATATGATTAATTCCAATCTAAAACTAAAATCGGACATCGATAATTAGATATTGATCCCGTGACGAAAATTCGGGGCATGTACGATCAGAGTCGAATCAAATTGTCGACGTCATCGTCTTAAAATTATTATCTAAATACAATTTATTCAAGCAGATTTAAGGAGAGTCACCATCACGTAACGTCATAAAATTATTTGCATTTTCCTATTTTTAAAGAAGCGCTGTATCCGTGACTGCAAATAGCGCGAACAAAGGGGTCAGAAACGAGCGTTCACCCGTTCCTGTCTTTCTTGGCTACGAAAGAATTAGATCGTCACGATGAACCTTCATAGATGCCAGATAAAACGACGAGGAGAAGGTCATTCAAGCGACATTACGCGATTCCTGCGACTTCCGCATTTTTTTTTACGTGTGCTCGCTCGCGCCGTCGCTCTTCCTCCAGATCCTCCTTGGTGTCGGCACAACCGGCGCGACGTTTGCGCAACCCCTCGTATCACCTAGGATCGCATCCTCGCTCGCGCGCATGCAAGCGGCGAACGATGAACTTTTCCGTATCGGGAACGCTTGTGAAATAATTCAGCGCGAATCAGTCGACGCGCTCTCGGCCGGCTAAAGGTCCGCTCGCACCTCGCGGCGACGAAAGGGAAAGGATGCTGCGAGGATGAGCGTTCAGGCGAGCCGTTCTCGTGCAATTGTCGTCGATGACATCGGGGCATTAGAATGACACGGCAACGCGGACTCGAACTGAATACTTGTAGCGTTACGGTTACGGAGGGTCTCTGACATTTTCGATCTCCTTGGGTTTCGCTGAAACGAAGGAGGATACAGGTTTTTTCATTTTTTAGGATTTGCTCTCTGGCAATTTAATTATTTAGGTCCACTTTTCCAACTTCTTAGTAAGCTAAGTAATAATTAAATCATATCTGATTTGTCTAATTTGAAGATAAAACAGATGATTTAAACGTATGATTTAACTATTAATTAGCTTACCAAGAAGTTGGAAGGACCGGCTCTAAGAACGAATATTAATTGCAATCAGATATTTAAGTTCGGAAAGTCAGATTCTATCGTAAGGCCTCGCTTGATCGTCCGTGGACAGAGAGCGCGAAGCTCTCAATGTATGAAGTCTTCATCTTTACGTGGCACGACGCTTTTGTGCATCGCGGAACGGCTACGTTGTCGGATTCTTCGTATTGGAAACACGAAAAGCAACGACTCACGCTGCTCAATCGTGTTGCGACTCTATCCGCGGCGCGTCGAACACGGCACGTCTACATAACGCTATCGATAAATCTATCCGGGATGCATCCTTTAAGATGTTCTTGCTGCTGTCGGATTACCCAACATCGGCAAAGCACCCGCGCCGATCTCTGCTCCTCCGGCGGATAAGAAGGGTGGGGACGAGGAGGGGGAGGATAGGTTAGCTTCGTGCGAGCAAATCCTCGTGAAGTAACAGAATAAAGTTGCGCAAGCCATATCGTGGGTGAGAAGACGGTACCCCGGAGAATCGAAGGAAGACCGCGTGGAACGCAGCGCAACGGCGTAGAGTCGAGAGAAAAAGAGAGAGAGAGAGAGAGAGAGAGCGCATCCTCGCGTATTGAGTTACATCCCCGCGATTGAGCAATCTCGTGTCTAATTGGGGGGAGAATTTTGCGGAAAAGCCGCCCTTGAAACAGCGAATGCTTTATCGGTTGTAAAACCTCTTTAGGCTCAAGAGGCGAGAAAGTTTCTTTATTTCTCCGATGTTCTCTTCTCCTGTGAAGAATACGGAAATGGAGAGTTCCGTGTTCTTTCATTTATCACGAATATGATTTAAAAAATCAGTGCGAAATTTCTTAAAATATTCTCTAGAAATTGAAATATAAAACTGGATTGTACTACTCAGAGATAATAGAAGTTTCATAAAATAAAATTACTTCGCTAATTAATTTAAAAAACCTACAAATTATCAAAAGACATTTAATTTTCTCTCAATTTTTCTCCGCAACGCTTGATTCAGTTTTAAATACGACGACTACGACGAACAGTCGTATGTTTCATCTGCTATCTTATAGATATATAGCTCAGATATCAGGAATACGTCATATTATGGAGGATAATTTTTACGGGACACGTTGTTTCTTCCGATCTCGCAGCCTCGACGCCACTGGCGAAGGACGGAGATAGTCGAAAGGAAGAGAAAGGACGCTCCGCGAGAGTTCATTGTGTTACGTAAGTGACGTGAATGCGGCTTAAAGGTGCGGTGGAAGCGCGAAGAGTCCGCGCGATCGGTTGTGTCGCTCTGACATTTTCTCCGTAAATACTAATAGGACGACGCTCTCGCGATTCGTTGTTTAATTTACGCTTCGCCGCTACTCGCTTCACTCGTTCGCTCGCTCATCCCGTTTCGTCCGTTTCCCTTCTTAACTTTCGCGCCAAAGTACGAGAACCTGCGAGGTCGTCCCTTTGAATTTTTACGGCGAGGAAAAAAATATGCGAAACAATTCGTTGACATGGACCGAGGTCAGTGACCGAAGGAATTTCATCGTCGTTGAGAAGGGGGTGGAGCGAGAGAGGAGCCGTACGAAAGAGGATGAAGGAATGAGGAAAGACGATGATCCCCGATTTCTGAAGAAAAACAGGACAATGACGCTTTCTGGAAGGACCGTTTTTAAGTTCCTGTTATTGTTGGGGCTCGGGGATACTTCGGCGGGCCTTTCCTAGTCCTGTGAGAGAAAATTCCCTTACGCAAACCCCAGGAGGTACAAAGGACACTTAGGATGTATATCCTGGCACGTTTCATCCTCGTGCCCTCTTTTATTCCCGTATGATGTTTCCCTTAGCCGTAAATTTTTTTCCCCTCTCTAAGCCACTCGCCGCATTTTTCTACGGTGTTTCACGACGATCAGGTAGCTTGAGGTAGCTCTTCCTTTCTGCCAGGAGGCATGTCATCCGACCGCGATCCAGAAAAGAAAAATTTCAAAATCCTGCGGTCGCTAATGATAAATATAACGTTGAAAGGCAATCATCGATAGAGCCCTGAAATTTCTACTATCGCTAAAATATATAATTTTGTCGCGACTCGATTTGTTATCTTAATTTCAAAATGTTCTAATTTAGTATTATTATCATCAATCATATCGTTTCGAAATCTTACTCAGTTCCTAATCATTTAGTTCAAGTCTGATTAAAACGTAATTATTAATTAAAATTATTCATTGAATATTGATTGTAATCATAGCATTCACAATATAATTTACATGACAATTAATAACAGCGAACCTGTCAAGTAAATCATTCGATTTATATTTAATTTGCAAAAAATTAATTATTTCTTCTAATTGTACTTGTTATACATTTTTTGTAAATAATAGCAGTTTTTGTTAATATATTTGGCTATAATTTTATTGATAAAAAATTTCTTTGTGGAGTCGCAAAAGTTAGAAAAAATAATACGATTTTTTCTTTTATTTAATAATACACAAGTGGAGAATGTAACGTGCTTGCAAGGATATACAATATTAATTGAATCTCAAATGAATTGCATTCTTGAAATAATTTAAACAAGATGGATTTTAAAGAATTGTATAGTTTTCAAGCATTGATGTTTATCTGATATTGACATAATATAATAAGACACAAACCTCATTGTTAAAGTCACATAATATCATTTACCAAAAATTGCATTCAAAGATGGAGGCATTCTTGTTAGCAGCAAAGTACGCATATCGGAAGCTCCTTCGAAACTCCGATTGCATTCGTGAAGAAACGAAGATCACCATTAGCGCACACGTGCGTCCCAGAAAGTTCGTAGAAGCACGTTCCATGACCACCTGCGAGCCCTAATCGAGCCTTAATGTGCAATAAGGAGAATAATGACGCTACCGATAATAACGAACGGACTCTTTGTTGACAATAATAGAGTGAAAGTGGTCCAATAAGTGGCATGCCGTCGAAATTACGGATGTCGCGTGTCACGGGAGCCGCGCGACTTTTTTTTCTTTCCTCGCTATTGCTACACGAGATGGAGAAACGTTTCAAATGGACGTCAGTTTCGTGAATGAATTACGCTTTCTCGATGACGAAGAAACAGACACGAAATGTCGGGCTAACGAACTTGCGTGCATAATCAAAATAACAATCGGTCGTTTCTTGTTTCGGCAAAAGTATTTGCGTATTGCATTATGGTATATTACGGTAAGTATAGTAAATTAGTATTCTCATGGAAATTATTCATCAGTTAACAATTTTTTTCCAACGAAACTTTCGATTATGAAATACAAGTCATATATGTATATGCAAAGTATATAATAAAATAAAAACTTGGAGCATTTAGTTAGTTAAGACTAGAAAACATTAATTTCCATTTTTTGTGTATTAAATTATTAAAGAAGATCAAAATGTCCTGTTTTTGCTTTTTACGATTTAACAAAGAAGCATTTTAGTAATAAAATTACTAACTATTTTTGTACATTTAATAAATAATAAAACTTCAGGAATCCTTTTAATCATTTAATATTTAAAACATTAATCAAACACATTAACAAAAATTAGAGAATTAAGAATATTTATTAAAGAATATCTATCATAATTACATCTTGATATGTAGAATGATTACGCCTTACTTCTTTTGTTGGCATTAAAAAATTATCTAACGCAGCTTTTATATTAACAAGCCTCGTTGCACGTGCGAAATGCAGATATGTAACGAGAAACGCGTGAAGCGTATTGTATCACGCCATTGTCTCTAATACATGGATATAACTGATGTCACTATCGCACGTACATACGTATTAACGTGATTTTTCTATGCTACCATGTCGGATCGATATGTAAAGTGCGCATGTTCCTCCCGAGATTCTTTTCCTTATTTCCCCATTTTCGCATGAAGATAAATCTCTTGTACAAATTCATTGAAATTTAACGAATGAACGTTTCATACGAACGTTTTCAAAAGTATCCGCGACAAAGCCACGACGAGATCTAACAATAAGTGGAATATAGAAACTAGATCAGCTTAAAGTTAAAGATCCTTTTCTTTCTTTTGGAAAGATGCCAAACTTACGGTAGATTTATCGAGGATAACTAACTTGTGAGAGATATATGTTATAGACGATTTTTGTTGGTTTAATTACGTCTTATACTTTTTAATTATACATTTGTAGTGTAAGGTGGGCGTGTAGAGCGGTTTCGGTCCCTAATACTACCTAGATCTATAAAAATTCTTTGTGACTTTACGCTAAAAATTGTATGTGGGATGAGGGCCGAGATTTATATACAATTTCTTTTTTGGAAAAATGATAATATAAAAAAAAAATATCGGGAATTGCTGTTTTACTCTAAACCTTCATCCCATCATTTCCGGATGTCGCAGGCGATTAGAATCAACCCTTCGCCGATCGGACACATGTAAAGTGGCGAACGAGTTCTAGAACACGACGTTCCTCCTCTTCAACCCTCGGTATTTTCTTTTTTCCCCATTCGTCATCCAACGAGATGATGCGTGCGCACACGTGCGTTTCGTAGTTCGAGTAAGATCATTCCGAATCTTACCCGATGAGGAGCAAGAGAAGCCGACATCGTGGTGGGAGAGGGGGGGAGGAGGGAGAAAGGCCGAGGTGGAGGCAAAAAAGGGATTGGAAAGGAAACCTGTAACGGTCGTAGGAGGAGTCGTGGGAAAGCGGTCGGCGGGATCTCGTAGGCTTCTTCTTCCGAAGGTGCTTGCGCGGGCGACGGAATAAGGGGAAGAGTCGGCACATTGTTCGACACACGACCAGGGTTGGCCCTCGTTACGACCCTCGTCGGTCTCGCAATGACGCAGAATGAACGAAGAAGGGATTTCTTCCACCCTGGCTGCCGGTGGCGAGAAACGTCTGATTTACCGCGTTTTGATACTCGGCGATGAGACACCCTTCTCCGATGCGATATACACCCCTTATTGGGGTATCTAATAAAGCGCAGTGCAGTGTGAATTATCCGGGAAACACGAAAGCTGTCCGAAATCATAAGTTGTATTGTACTATAATATTTTAATGTTATAAATAATAAAATGATTTTTAACACGTAATAAAGGTAAGATACGGAACTTGTTGACAAACTAGAGCATCTCTTATTGCATGAATAATTGGCCGCGTCTATTTTCTTTTACATTGAATATTGTAGTGTATGTTGACCGGCAAAGTTTCCATGAAATTATTGTACCGATGAAATGATCATGTTCCTAAATATTCAATTAGTCGGCACTTTACCTCGCTGGTTATTATTGCAGCTGGTTACTCGAGCCACGCCAAGTCACCGGGGGTTATTCGCTAACCGTTCCCGCACGTCGCCATTAATCTTGCGGAATGGTGTCCCCTCGTTTTCGCGAAGAGGGCACCGGACCCGTTTCACGCACCCCCGGCCTCACACACGAAACTCTATGCAAATGAGCCGCCATTCACAGCTACGCAACGCCATTTGCGCTGATCTCTGTGCTGCTGTCTGGAAAAAAGATTGCGCTTCCCGGCATGCAGCCCCCGGTGTCAGGGATGAAATTTCGAGTTTGTTCGAAGAAGGCGCATTGAGAGCGCGATTTCTATGCCGTAATCAGGTTTCAAAGGAAGTGTAATTTCGCCGAAACGTGGAGTTCTCGTCAAGATTCGCCAATTCGCAACAGTCCCTTTTTTTCCATTTTCTTTCCTGTACTCTCTCCTCCCCGACGAAGAAGAATATCGGTGCACTGAATAACCCATTTTTAGATACAATTTTAAAACGACGTTCGTCGCTATTTCTCATATTTCTCAATATTTGATCGTTTGTTTCACTTTCGTCAATTTGAGCCGGCGAATGCTCGAATTTCGAAAATATTTGAGGCGTGCTGATTCAAGACAGCTTCGTCCGAGTTCCTTTTTTTATCTCGGAGATCATCTTGCCGGATTTTCCCATACTGATGGAACACCTGCTTGAATCCGGAGAGAACGGTCCTGAAGGCTGTACGATTTCTATAGGCGAGTTCATAGTGCGTCAAGACCTCTCCTAAACGTTCCGGCTACGTGATTATGATTGAATGCCCACGACTGAAAGAATCTTCGATGCACCTTAGCAACACAGTGAAACTTCTATAAATAACTTAGGACCTTGGGCGACTAATATAATTTCCCATAATTTTGGAAACCTAGATAACTTAAGTATGAAATATATTATAAAGCCAAAATAAATACGGAAATCCGAGTACCCAGGTAGAACAAAAATTATTATGACATCATATTGGCCTCAAAATAACGCTAAAATAGCGCGAAAATGATAATAATGACATTTTGCAGTCATTTTGATGTCATTTTAACATCTTTGTGGTTTCTTGTTCTACCTGAGTAATATTTGCAATGTGCGATGCCGTTAAATACTTTCTCATTATTCATATACGTAATCAACCATTTCTGTTTCACTCTGCTTTTTCTTTTGCTTAGCTATTTTTAAAACAATTAATTAAGTATCTATATACGCATATAGCAGATATTCTTTAATGATACTCGTGGCCACGAAGTGATGTTCGTATCTCTTAGGAGACGAGGTCAACCCCTTCTTAAACCCGCAGGATTGAACTAAGCGGTAAATCGTCCGAGCAGTTTGTTCGATGACTTGACAGTATCTCTCATCCTAATCCTCAGGGCGATTTATCAATTTACCAACAATCGTGCGAGACGGTTTTAAAGATCGAAAGGAGCAGCGACATAACGAGGGCGACATATAAATATTTTATGCGCATTTTAAGATTCTCGCGGAGCTGACATCGCAAAGAAAATGGACAGAGGCGCGGATAGACTTTCACTAGAGTTAACAAAGTAATCAGAATTTCTATACAAAGCTGCAAAGCCTCGAAATGCAGATCGAGAGCTTATTAAAACTCCAATAGAGAAATATACTATTTTATTATGCAAAAAATGTTGATATTAAACGTTAACCGTTAATTCTCCTTTATTTTTATTGTCAATCTCATACTCTGTTTATTTAGAGCAATATTTGCGGACTATTGGAAATCGGATTCCGTTTAAATACTTCTTTTAATTAGATGATCGATATTGTATAAACAGTTTATCGGTCTTTTCTCCAGGAACATTCCGCGCGCGAATATAATCGTTCGTCAACGCGAATATGTATAGACTCCTAACTAGACGTCGATCGACGATAATCGGCCACGGAGAAGGAAGCGGAAGGGCCGAAGCGGAGCGGAGCGGCGCGGCGCGCGTATCGTTTAGATACGGAGATTCGTTCCCCGGAGATAGAAGGAGAGGCCGATTACACGAGGAAGAGCGGCGGGCTCGGGACGGGGCCCCCGGAGCCAACGCCCAGTCAATCTCGAGGACACGACTAGGAGCGATCACCTCGGTCGGAGGCCTCTGAACGGTTGCGGCCACCGACCGACCAACCGACCGCTTCCTTTTAGGCATAAATTCCTTCGATACGCCCGCGGCTGGCTGCTGTAAACACACTGTGTCGCAAGTAAACTTCAAACGCAGGGTCCTCGACCTCCGGGCCTACACTATGCATGCAGAGCACCCGCGGTGGTGGCCCGCTCCCAGGAACCCGCTCGCGCGATTATAATTGCTGATAAGATTGAAAAAGGGACCGCAATGCTTGATGAATTAAACGCGAAAGCCAACAATGTTGTTTGTGAGTGAGGAAAGATTTAAGACTTGATGAATGGGCAGTGCAATGAGTCGCTTTTGTAATTACATCTCTCTCTCTCTCTCTCTCTCTTTCGGCGTTGTACATATTTATCGCAAGGATCATATCCGAATTTTGGCAGTAACTATTAAAATTGTTAGCTTAATGCATCGATAAATAATTTTAGCGATAGCTATCGATAAGTGATAGTTAAAATTATCTATCGGTCTTTCAATCTTCATTTTGTACCAGTATGACGCGTGACTTCGTGCTCTTCGTGCTAACGCGAGTGATTAGTAACGAAAGGGTTCAACTCTCGCCCCTATCCCACAAACAATTTTTAGCAGAAAGTATCTTTCGGAGAGAATCTTTATAGATCTAGGTGACATTAGGGACTGAAATAGCCTTACTCGCCCAAACTTACACGATCACTACTTTCTACTTTACAAATAGTTTTAAATATTTCTTGATTGTTTTTACCTGTAAATTTTTTTCACGTGTGTAAAACTTCTGCGATGCATCTCCTATGCACTGAGAGAAAAATATAGAGAGAAAAATAAAAATATATTACTTTTGGCCTCAATCATAATTTTCGAATATTTCTAACACGAATTATGGTTAACATAATGATACATATAGTTAAGTTAATCATATTTCGTTAATATTAGAAATATATTCGATATATTTTTCTCTCAGTGTGACAAAAATTGTTAAGATCGAGAAGCAGAGGTGCGTATTCGCTCGTCCATATTACACTATTACTTGTACAATAATATAGTTATAATTTAAAACCAAATTTCAGAGACCGATGAAAAAGTCGTCAGGCAATGTCCAATCAAGGACGTAATAAAGTATTAATTTAAAAATTTATTCGCATCGTATGAGCCAGGGACAGGAATACGTCTCATTAAAATTGCAAAGGAAGAAACGTGAATTTTGAGTCTAGATCACCGACAAGATTTCAGATTGATCCATCCTGCGCAGATCGATATATTTAGCAGATCTTTTAATTCCAATACAATAGCGTTATTTTATTAGGAACGGTGAAAAATCGATTTTTCTCTCTTTATTAAATAAGAAAATAAAATAAAAATAATTGGCTCTTCTATTAACTAACACACAAATAAAATAAATGGCTTATTAGAGCCGGAGCTGGGTTTCGTCTGCTCAGAATCTTTCTCTTTATTGATCAGCTGCAATAATTTTCTATTCACAGAGAATTGGATGGAAAATCAATTGGAGCATGATTAACTTGGATTAACATGAAGAACGTGTTTCGCGAGATGAAGGCTATCTGTTTTTATTCTAACAAGTAGCCGCGGCGCGTCTTCTTCGTCGGGAACGAGCTGATCGCCCGAAGGCGTCGCGTCAGAGGTGCGTCGTCTCGCGTTTAATCGCGCTGGATGACGGATATCGGCTGTTACACGCGATAATGCGCGCCCTCGTAATACCGGATCCCTGGACCGTTCCGAAGGAAGCAGGCGATCTTCCTCGGCGAGAGGATCGGAATGCGGCGGCGCGGCGCGGCGGGCGCTTAATCGAGGGTCGTCGCCGCGTAGCGACGCGTAGCGATACTTTAAAGCCGCGCGGCGGCTGCACGTTGTCGCTCAGAAACGCTATAATCGCCCTGGGAAAAAAGCCTGGTACCCGCCCGACGTCGGTTCATTCGTTAGCCGGCGCGTCTCCGCGGGCGCGTGTAATCTCGTCCTCCTTCGAGTCCGGTAGCGGACTTTACCCGAGGCGGAGCGGCTTTGCTAACCGACACCGATTAACGAGACGATAGGGACAATAATGAGTTTCCTTCTCTTATTGAGTCGTTTGCAGGCCTTACGCCAGGTATTATATCGGCTGTATTATACAAATACGCGCGCGAATGAGCGTGTAGAAATTCTCAAACGGAATATATTCCAATAAAACGGCGCGGTATCAGATCCAATGCAACGTTCATCGATTATCGGAAATAATATGTAATCGATTTTTATCAATTCATTATGGAAACAAGCGGTGAGATGTGGTATTGCAGGGGAGTCTCCGTCTGCCTCTAATTTGGATCGAGTTAAAGTCTCATGCAATAAGATATGTTATCTACATAAATGATGCTTCCGCAGATTGATATTAAATCAGGTTATGAAAACGGCTCGTTCGCCGTGTCCATTAAGTTGCTTGAATTTTTCAGAATAGTCTATGAGGTCGAATAAATTAGATCTCGAGCGCGCCGCGCGCGAAGATTAGCGGATCTGTCCGCGCGCGCGCGAACGAGCGATCTTGTTTCTCTCGCCTCGTCGCGCTGCATCGCGCTGCTGCCGTTGCACCGAGAGTTGATTAAATCACCGCTCGACTCTCATAAATGCTGATCGTCATTATCACGGTTTTATTAACTCCGCGTAAGATCTCGTAAAACCGACTCTGAGACACGCTCTCTCGTTTCTCTGTACATACGTATACTCGCGGAGCATTTCCCTCGCGCTCGCGATTTAATCGCTCTCCGAGGAACTCTCGCGCATATACATAACTACGATCATTCATTAGCGGCCTCCTACGTGGCGGCTTTCCCGCATCTCGCCGCGGTTCGCCTTCAGAATCCAAATCGCCGAAGCAATGGCGATTTAATGGAGCGTCGAGACGAAACTGCACACGATGCTTACGCATTACCAGCATTAAGAAACATCAATCTATGTAGGGTATTGAAATCATGTCGGCGTCGACAATCTAATTTACTGAGTGCATCATATCTTCACGGAATACGATTTAGGAATTCGAGCTAATAAACGTGTAACAATTCGCTTAATAAATACATTATAATAGTAAAGAAGAAAAAAAATAAAATGCGTATATTGAACAAAAATGCTGATTAAAAACGGACGAATTAGAAAATCTTGTAGATCAAATATTCTGGTTCGTGTAATAGAAATTCTGGTTTATTTATAATAATCAGAATATTTGATCACGCCTACAAGATTTTCTGATTCGTCCGTTTTTAAACAGAATTTTTTTTTAATGTAGCAACGAAATTATAGGCAGTTTTATGAAAATATTACACTAGCGATCGGTTAAATTTTTTAATAAGCTAACTAATAGTTAAATCATACGTTTGAACGTGTCTAATTTGAAGATAAAACAAAGATAAATGTATGATTATTAGTTAGCTTGCCAACAAGTTGGAAAAACCGACTCTATGTCAGATATTGGCCGCATTTTCTTTCGCTAGGAAAATAGATCCAATCCAATATTTAACTAATTTTACCTAAACAGCGATTAATGAGAATTATCAAGGCATCAAACGAGCTGATTCGCAAGTCAATGATGATACTGTCATCATTATTGCAAACATTGAAAAAATAACAATTGCAGTTTTGCCACAATTAAATCTCACACTGCTTCGGGACAACGCAGTTGTGAGAGCCGACAGAAATTTCAATGCCCTATCAACAGGTAGTATGAATTAAAAGCTCGCTACAATGTTCACGGAACCATAATTTAATGTACCGTTTTTCAAGGGTCCCTCTCATCGTCGGCGCGGTTATGGGCCATCCTGTCTCTCTGCTATTTGACGCTTTACACTGGATACACACGCAATTACGCTCTCATATTTACGCGCGTGCGCGCGCGGGTCGGCGGATTTCAGCATCCGTTTCGCGAGAGCCATCCGGTCCGAGCTCGCCGAGTGTCTCCGGCCGGCTCGCCGTAACATTTTACGATATGCAGATAAGCCGGCCAGGGATGCGGGGCTATAAATAATTGCCGTGAACTGGAAACTGGTGGCTTAATGCCGCGTAATCGCGCTCGCCGCCGGCCGATGATCATTACAGGTATCGGAGCTGGGAAAGTAGGAAAGAGAGTTTTATCATTACCGGCGAACGTTCAATCCACGCCGGCGTTTAGGCCCCGCGCAGAATTAGCCTTGGACTCCGCCTTTCCGTTTTATCTGTTTCACTTCCTATCGCCGAACGGACGGCGAATTTACCGAGCCGGATTTGCATCGCGAATATTGTGCTGCCCGCGTGTAATCGCGAATCAAAAGGAAAAATATAGCCTCGTATCTTTTGGCGTTATTCTCTGGGTCTTCTCGTTCTTTCAGCTCTCTTCCCTTCCGATCTTTATTAAAAACTCGAATGCACTCTCCTTTCATTTTAACAAGTTTTGTATGAGAATATTATTGTTGATTTAAAATTAATGTTTTTTCTGTATACGAATAATATTAGAAAAAACAGCTAAGAATAAATACGACGGTACTTATTTGTTTTAAAATCTGTAATAATATTAATTTTTTATTTAAATTGTACTCATGTTTTATTACCTCGGATTTTTATTTTATTGTATATCGCCGGTATTCATGGATGCACGCAATACTTTTACTTTTCTTTTGGTGCAAATTCCTAATTCGTCCTACCGCTGTTTTCTACCGTAGCTTATATTTATAACATTGACCGCGAGACAAAGAATGAGCCTCCACCTGCGTCTTTCTTACCCTCCCTTGTCTAATATCCCTCGGAAAACTGCAGGAAATTACCTCTTCTATTCACCGTGGTCAGTGGCCGGTTCGGTTCGACCAACCGCGTAGCGCAAAAGGCGCAAAAAGCGACCGTGGAAATAAAACGAATCCGGTACACGCTTCCGGACGCATCAAGATTCCGCTTGTATCCTCCGTCCGTATATCTGAGATACCTGAACGGAGGCGGGTATCCTGTACCACGCTTGAGACTCCTGTGTGCGTTCGAGCATGTAATGATCGCCGTCTCATCCCCGACACAGGAAGAGGAACAGGTTTTTCCATTTTTCGTGGTCTTATCGGCCTGCCTTAACCCACGAAGACGTCAATTCCGCGGATGTTGCCGCAGCGAAAAACAAGGACGAGAGCTCTGAATGTTACAGCCGGCGGAACGACGCGAACAGGATGTTCGAGTCGCGTACGTTTCGAGTCGTCGGCGGCGATGTCGTAAGCCGCGCTTCGCGAAAATAAACGAGGAAAATGAGAAAAAAAAACCGGGTGGAAAAAGATGCGACGATTGATCACCTTCCAAGTGGCCAGTCCCTTGCGCCAGCTAATCGTACAAAACAGGTTCAGGTCACATGATATAAATTTAGAATCTTTTAGACTTACGAGATACGATTGCGATATAAATTCGTAAAAAATCATAAATGATTAAATGTAACTTCAGAATGAACTAGTAGTATTCATGTGAAATAATGGTGTTCTTAATAATTAAATAAAATTTTTTCCATTCCGTTTTATTTGAATATAATTATGTTCAATGATTATCGAAGTATTTTTTTTATGCGTTAGTGCTGGTCAACAACCTTGCAAGAAAATATTTCAACTCTAAGCCGTAAACTATAACTACATACAATCGATTATTCCCCTCACATTCGACTGTGCGTGGTCACACCTTACAGCTAAAATATTTTCCTAAAGTAAGGTTGCAGATCAGCACTTGTAATTTCTGTTAATAAACATTTATATTGTACAAAGTATGAGTTTTAATTGATTCTTTTATGATTTTCTTCAATTTTTCCAAGTGTGTTTTCGAATATATACTCAGTGGACAACTTTTATATATAAAACATTTAATTAATTTCAATTAATGCCATAAAATTACTATAAATACAGTAATTATAATCTTCATTATTATTAAAAAAACAAATTCGATAGGATACCTTGTTAGTTTTACTGTCATGTGGAACCAATTACCGAGTCTTAATTATTAGCATTGGTCTCGCGGCGTAAATATCGTATGAAATAATGATATTAGGTACATTATACACTTAAATATTAAATTCAGCAAATGAAAATAAGCACACGCATAATACGTTAAAAGAATGATCGACAGTGTGTCGAAACCTTGCTGAGCGATCGTTCAAAGCCAGGACACCTGCATCCAAGGCGAGATTCCAGAGACGGTAATCCACCTTATCCCCAACACAAGATCGTACCACGGAGATCTTGTGGGCGTGTCGGGATACCTTGGACCTAATTTCGGTGCGTATCCTTTGCTCCTCTTCCCGTTACCGTTTCTCTTTTCCTCTATGCATCTCCTTCCTGCGCCTAATTCTTTTATACACTCGCAACCAGAAATTATTTATAATCCTTTCTGTCATCTATACACGCTTGAGGAAGCCGGCTAACGTCCGAACTTAACGGACCCGTAGGGCACATTAATCACGAATGAGTCACGTTTCCGAATTTTTCTCGAAAATCTTTAACGTGTCTTTAATCCATATTGAGAAGACGCGGGTTGCCTGTCACGAGAATTAGTAAAGAATATGCGCCCGTGAAAAAGACGTGACAATGGACACGATGTCAATAAATTTGAAAATAATTTTTTATAGTAAGAATGCATTAAAGTTGGAAAATTAAATTAAGCTTCTAAACATCATGTTTGTTTATAATTGTATAATAATATACATATAAACAAACGACCCTTATCCCACATACATTTTCAGCGGAAAGGCACAGAGGAACTTTTTAAATCTAAATGACATTAGGGACCATTATACCTATTTTATACTACTAGTTCTTACATTTATTGGTTGTAAAAAGAGAATGTATTAATGCAATGCATAGAGTACGGGAAAACATAACAATATTATTGTATTCATACAATATTCATACTATAAACATAATGTCTAGAAAAAAGGGCGGTATTTATGGGAACACTTGTCATTGCACTGTGCATGAGCATGAGAAATCTTAGCCTTGTTATTTGTAAAATATATTTCCCCATTCTTTTACTAAAGGCTTGACCTACAGTATTCGTAATTGTAAAACTGTAACCAAATCGATCAACACTTAGGCATTCTTATTATGTTGTAAGAATATTTGCATTGATTTGTCCATGACTTTACAACTATAACTTAAGAATGAATATTCGATAAATTTCTTTTATACTTTACTGAAATATCTATACTTGAGTTAAGAAATTGAGATAAAAGGTTAAAATTTTAAAAACATGAAATACTTGTTTTTCAATACCTTCGAAAAATATATTTCTGTATGAAAAATTATTGTTTGTATTTGAAACATTTAAGCACTTTTATCACTTGTCATTTCATCGTATCTGAAAAAATCTCAGAACCTTGTCATTCTTAAAAAAAAAATTCAGAATGTAATAAATGTTAGAGCATTGATATTCAAATCCCTCTTAATTCTTATGACCACGAAATCTTTTTTTGGGCTACTCTCTAATGTTTCTCCTTGAAAAACGACACTCTCGGCAAAGAGAGCTGCCGCGAAAGGCATTAAGCCGTAGAATCGATTCTTCGACACAGATCGCTCTCCGTATCTTCAGCCACGTAGATCTTTAAAGATATCGATGGGAGGCGGAGTGACGGTTGGGTGGGATTGGACAGAAAAAAAAGAATCTGCCATCTTGAATGACGATGAAGATGCACCGTGCACCTGGGAAGAAGTGGGCAGACCTGTGTAGGCGGCCCGTGTACCGTAAGATCAAAGGCCGTCTCTCCATCGATCGAATTCTTCAGCGATCGAAATATTGAATGCCCGCTCGAAATCCCGATGCCTTTGCTGCCTTACCGATTTTTCTTCCCTTGCCCGCTTTATGCCTTTCTGTCCGACTTATCGGCGTCTCGACGTTACGATATTTCTCGACTGTCACTATGCCTACGAATCGAATTTTCTTAAAGCTGCCTAAAGCTACGCGAACGAACCTAGGACACGATTGCCGCATTTTCCGTTACCCGAGAAATACCCTTCGCCAGTTTCTTCGTGATACTTGCTGTTATCAGGGCGATTCTCGCTTTCCAAGCCATCGTACATGAATAAATACGGTGACCATTTTTCCCTCTCTTTGAAAAAAATAAAGGACACGGCCACCTACCATTCTTCCATAAACAAGTGCAATATAAATTTAATATTATTTTTAATATTTTTTCTCTGAATATATATTTATATGAAAAAAAGTAAAATTTTGTAAACTAAGACAATTAAATATAAAAAAGAAACACATCTTTATTTAAACATTATACAAAATAGACAAAAGTGATAAGGATTGAAGTATAGAATATTTTAGGACTTTTCAGAAATAAAGGACAAAAGTAAATTTTTAAAAAGTACAACTATTTTTATAAAAGTAAATTTTTAAGAAAAAAAAAAAAAATAAATTGGAGGACACAGACCTAAAATAAAGAACTGTCCTCTGTAATATAGGATAAATGGTCACCGTAGGTAAGCGTGGAATAGTTATGCGATTCACCAGCGAACATTAGTAGTTTTTATCTTTTCCATGGTCGCTACATAATCGCCCGGGAAGGTTCGTAATAACGTTACACGCGACGCAGCAACACGTGGCACCTTATAACATTCGCGTCTCTCTACGCTCTTTAGAATCTTCAGAATCTACCAGCGAGCGATTTGGCAAGCTGCTTCCTGATGCCTGTGGTAGCAAAGGTCGGTGAATAGACGAGAGAGAAAAAGAGAGAGAGAGGGATAACTGGATTAACTAACTAATCAATTATGCATTAAAGACTTTCCTCGGATAATTTGCTGTTTTATAAAAAATTATAACTATTTATAGCTACTTTGTAATATAGACGGATGGTCATCGTATGGATAAACCAACACTCATAACACAGCTGTGTCCTGACAATAAGCAATAATCAATAAGCAAATAATAAGTCAAGAAGCAAAAATAATCTACATTCAGAATGAGTCATGAGTCATCGTCCATAAGCCATAACTTGTCAGTTTTGAGTATCAAAGGCTCAATGTATCTATTAAACGAAAAACTGGTCATTCTAGCGGCGGCTGCGCCGATCTTGCAATGCCATCGGAACTGTCACGATGTAGAAAGACACAACACGACCTGACAGATCGATTAACCGGTACTTGGTATATCGAGGCTGATTAGTACATGCTGATCACTGTACGAGTAAAAGAAGAATCATGTAACACGTAAATTTCCGCCTCGAAGGAATTCTAATCAAGACCGAATGACTTCGTCCTTTCATTAATGTATATTTAAATATTTTTAATTCAATTTTATTAACTCATGAAGATGTAAATGACCTCACTAACAGAGATAATTTGTTAGAAGATATTCAAAGAACAGAGTTGACTAAAAATATACAAAAGTAAAATTAATAAAATATGAAAAGACAGAATAAAAGTATTGAAGAAAGAAAGATTCGAAAACTGTCGGAAGGAAATGAAATATGGGGGATTAATGTTTGAACGGCGATGAAGAATGTCTCCCATTTTTTCAATTTGTCCGGCACTAGGTCAATTCAGCAGAAAGGAATTGAAATGGCGCGTTGCGAGAGATATACGGGGAAGGAGAATGGGAGATACCGAAAGGTTCATAGAGACTCTCGCGAGAGCGGAGGTGTAGCGTTACGAAAGACGAAACCTGTAATAACAGAGGCATCTGCTCTTTCTCCTCGTCTTGTTCTTTCACCAACCCAACGGCTCCCAACGGTTGGGTTGGTCACAAGTGCGCGTGCCCCCTGAAAATCTTCCCTCCTCCCCCCTCTTCTTCTTCAACTCGTCAGACCTCACCACCCGCTGCAATCCCCTTTCCCTCCCCGGCGACGACGTCGGTGGTGTCGCTGTCGCCTTGTTCTTGAATTTCGCAGTTGCAGCTGCGGGATTCCTCCTCGGAGGACGAACCTGAACAAACGCCCGCCTGTTGTGCCGCGGCGTCGAATTACATGGTCATTCAAATCATCGGTGACGATTACCGTCTCTGAGGCAAGCCGGTGCTACGTCTCGACGACGGGCTCGAGATCCCGTTTCGAGATTTCATCGAAAATCTCTGGCCCCTCGTTGACCCCGGCTGTGTCTTCTCTCAAAACGCACCCCGATCCGGATTAGTCGAAATACCGCGTGCAAACGCGTTTCAGATATTATGTGTTAAATAAATAAAAAATTTGAAAATACAAGCTTTAGCTTGAGACTGCGTTTTAAAGAGCGGTATTTAACGGCGCATAGTTGGCTGAGCGAAAAATGCCCTCGAAGAAATTATTAGGCAAAACAGATCCAGCATGACCGTTTAGGACTTCCTATTATTATTTGAAAATATAAATAAAATCATAATAATAAAATATAAAATCTTTTAAAATGAAAAAAATCTAAATATTAATTATAAAAGTCGCAAACACGAAAAAAAGATTACGGTTATGTTAATGTTTATGTAATGTTACAACAAAAATTTATGAATTTGCAATCGCAGCCCAAATAAATGCATCTCGCGAACTATTCAATTGGAAAAAAATCATGCAGAAAATCTCTAATGCGCCTTCGGCTAATTGAATATCGAATGTTAAGAATACTTGGAAAAAAATGATTATCCCTCGAGATTCGCGAAAGACGTTCCGTTAAAGTGCCATTCCGTGAATTCGCCGGGGGAGAAGAGAAAGAGGAGGGAGATGCGGCTCGTGGCTTTGGCTCGCGCGAAATTTCGTCTGCGTCTCTCTTCGCGCTCAGGCACAACCAGAGATGCCTCGCGGACGGCCGGACGACAATTACGAATGCCAGTCGTCGCGCTTGCACGCGGGCCAGCGTACCCCAGCGGGCGCGTGCACACGCTTGGGTCGCTTGGGAGCCAGCGCCTTTCCTCCTCGCGGTCGTCGCCGCGCCGCGGCCGCTCGCGGCGGTCTCGCCGGTCATCGAACCCGCGGGAGATCCAAAATAAACGGTCGCGGCGGCTACGTGCGATCGCTACTGGCTCCCGCGACAGCGTCGGAGGACCGACGTGACGCCGCGCTGCGGCTGCATTACGGCGCATGCACTTCACTTGCGGTGCATCCCGAAACCACCGACGGCAAACCACCCGCGCACGCACGTTGCGGTTTGACATCCTAAGAGGGCTAGCTGCGTCCCGCTTATATTGCCGCTCCGGTTCGGCGAGCTGATAAAATAACGCGGATTCGCAAGGGCACGATAAACGAAACGATAACGCGGAGCTTCATGCTAACGTGATTAATAACGAAATGAAACCCTCCAGTTCCTGAAGAATACCATTCTTCTACTTCCTTTCATCGTCCTTCTAAGATCATTGTCACGCAGCATGGGGGGAATTCTTGAAAACCCCACTAAAATATTATAGCAAAAAATTTAATGGATCCGCAGTCCATTCGATCCATTAGATTATTTCACGGATTTAAATTGTGTCGATATTAAAGGAAAATGAGAAGGCGAGCGGGAGGAAATTATTATAAAAAAATATTTACTTCTCAGGCTGGTTGACTCAGTTTCACGTTGTCGTAAGGTTTAAATAGCTTGAGTGAAAGGTCCTAGGTTGAAATCCCAGTGATCCCTCATCCCGCATACATACCACTTTCAGCGGAAAAGTTACAGAGAAACTTTTTAAGTCTACTTGACATTAGAGATTCTGTTACATCTAGTTCATTTTATACTACTACTACTACTATTATTCGAAATTTGCATATCGTAATTGAGGCGAAATTGTTGCAACTGCGTAAAGGAAAAAAACCTGCATAGGATTGCGATATCCGGTTCTTCTTATATTTTCACCTTTTAAATGAAAACAAAATGCGCTAGCGGAATAAATAAAATTAAATAAATAGATTCTAGAGGTTCGAAAATATAAAATAAAACAAAGAAAACGATAGGGCTAACGAACCACGCTAAATATTCGTGCGAATTACAATAAATTCTTTTACAAATAAATTAGAAAATACAGACGTTTCGATCTGTACGAAGATCATCTTCAATGTAACCGGTTTTGTAAAATTAATGTCGACTCTTACAAAACTCCTTTTTAGATAGATCCGATATGTAATGAAGTAATGACATACACTGAGAGAAAAGTATGTGGTATTTGCGACTATAATTGCATAGTAAAATAATTATAATCAAAAATATCATTTTTGTAGCAGTTATTATTATAATATTGGTAATAATAATCATATGCTCATAGTGATACCAATTGTGATTACTATTACATTATTTTATAGTACAACTTACTAAATGAAAATCTCGTTAGTAACAGCCATATTATAAGTTGCATGGACCAAATTATGATTATGAAAACTTTAATAAAATATTAAACCAATCATAATTTATATTGTTTGAATAACTATAAAAATTTGGTTGGGTCAAAAATAAGTATAAATTATAGTGTATAGTTACTGTAACTATTTTTTTCTCTCAGTGTGGGATGACGCGTGGCTCCGTGCTAACGCGAATTATTAGTAAGGGTTTAAATTTCGATCCTCATCATCCTACTTACAATTTTCAGCGGGAAGTCACAGAGGATCTTCATAGATCTAGGTAATATTAAAAACTAACATAGTCCTACTGGCCCATTTTACATTAATCTTGTTTGCTTTCACATTACCAGTATTGATATTTATAAGAAATGGCATTTTTGTCCATTTATGAGAATATAGCATATAAACACTATTTCTTATTCGAATGATAATTAGCATGTCCTCGTTGTGTTAAAGGCAATATAAAATTCACTGAAATTGCTATGGAAATTGGCAATAAATCTTTTCTTCATTAATTGACGAATAAAATTAATACAATTCTGCTCTCCTACTGATATAATGATATTGACCACAATCATAATATGAAGATTAGAAACAATGGAGTGCCATATTCTATTCCTAAAAAAAAGATATGAAAAATATTTGAAATATATGAAAAATAATCAAAATAATTAAAAAAAATGACTACGTTTAACGCAGCTTTTTTACATAGTAAAAATACTGTGTAACGACATTGTAACGATAACGAACTGTCATTAATAAGAGTTACAGAATCAGCCTACAGGACAAAACAAGTGCGATACTACTACTGAAAAGTATGGATTCTTATTTATATCGCTGGGAGACATTTAAAACGATCTAAAACCTAAAGATATGATGTATATAATTTGTAAAATTATATGCTTAATTTTATGAATAAGAAACTGCAAGATTTCTCATATTTGTTTCTTTTTTTGCACAAATATGGGCACAGTGTGTTTTCGATAATGCATTATTAATTTTTTTATAATCACACCGGCATCTCCGACTTATCGCAAATGTCCCGTAATTAACAGGATAAAAGCACATGCCAGTAACAAGTTGAACCTCGGTTACAAGTAAATGTTTAACATAGCTGATGTTAAACACGTACTTATCGGAGCAGTCTAACATGATCGCGAGATCGTGCGTATGAGATGTGAGCGATTAGTCTTGCCGCGAGAACGAGGAAGAATCCGGTGCGAAATTGCCACGGTGAGATCATAACGCGGCTCATCTCGCCGGAACCGCCAAGGTATCGCGCCTCTTGTGGTGAGTTTGTCGCTGACAAATATCCGCGGCTGTTTACCGAGAACGTTGACGCATCGATCTTTGCAAACGGCATTATATACGCGCGGGTGTGCGTCATCCCGGATCGTGCGATCGATCGGTTAGATCCGACTGATTAGCGAACGCGGAAGCGCCGTGGATCCCCGCGTTGTGGCCACGTGAGAGGCATCGGGGCCCTTATCTCGACGCTAATCGACGCTATTTTCGCACTGTTGCTATTGTTGCCGCGCGAGTTGTATAGCGGGGGAGGGGAAATCTTATGGGACTTATTCATGAATCTCTCACGGATTCCCCGCGGATTTCAATAAACTTATTATCTATCTATCTGCACGCTATGAGCGGATATTATCCTGATATTTAATTGCACTATCTGGATACTGTTTCCCTCGCTATTGTTGCTGCCATTATCACGTAATTAAATAATAAAGTTTTTATTCTTTACTTATTCGTTAATTTTTTTCCAGGAAAATCTACGGTTCCAACGATAAAGCTTTGTTATCTATGCGCGTTTATCAAATTATCAAAAAATTACGAGAAATTAATAATTAGTTTTTATTTGTTATTCCATAAATAATTAATATTCAGAGAGTGCTTTGTAATGATTCAGACTTCAAAATTATTATAAATTATTGTAAATCGTTATCGCACGTATGTCTGAGTGTAGTCCGAAAATAGATAAGCCACGAACGCTTCAAAACGCTTAACGTACAAAATTACGTACTTGACGCACAATAGCACTTATAATTATTTTAACATTATGCTCTATTGTGTTTCAGAAATCAGTCGTCGGTCTTGCGGATAGATGGGAGCACTGGTAAAACTGTGTCGTGCAAACTTTAAGCCTCAATCACGCGAAGATAATGTAAAACGCAACATGCAGAATATGATGAAGAATATATAATAAAGAGATATAATTTTAGTATATATTACATTACATTAAACAGAGATGCGATCCTGTCAAACGTTTGTTATTAATGATTGAGATGGAACCAAACTTGCTCTCCAAAGTTTCCTTCACAAATTGTAAATATATAAGATCAACAGTATTCTCTTCTTTTATGGATACTCTATCGACATAACGATACTGATTACAATTCTTGTTGTGTAAACAATAATAATGGGATGTTATATTCGTTCTCTGTGAAAAAAGAAATGGTTGCATTTAACCTGTTGTGGATTCCAGTAGCAATGCTGTTTTGGCAAGATCGTGCGAATACGAACGGAAATAGATGAGACTAATTGGTGGTTCAAAGCAAAGTCGAGACTCCTTCAGCGCGTCGAGCGCCAGCTCGGCGATTTGATTTATGCGCAAAGACTTCTCTAATTTTATACCCGTATCGTCCGAAATAAAGGCATTCCGACAGCGCGATTTGCCTTGGATGATAATTTTCGCTTAGAAGCGCGCGAGCGATCACAGCAACATGTGTCGGCGCTCTAATCAAAACCAGCTCATCCGCGCTCCTCGGACTCTTCTTCTTCGCGGCGCGGCGGAGGAAGAAGGAAGAGATCGGGCTTTCCGAGGCCTGACGTCGCCTTCGTTTCCGAAGCGCAAGTAACGAAACGTACGCAACCGTCGGCGCTTGTGTTCGCGGCCATAAGAGACAGAGGAAAAAAGGTGGATTCCGACTTCTCTTCCGGCATAATTTTACCCGGAGGCCAGCTCGTGTGTAACGAACTCTCCGGCGAGTAATATCCTCTCTTCCTCTCCCTCTCGCATACACGCCTTGCTATGACCGAACGACTCGCTCTGACCTCCGACCGTCCATCGTAATCCTTCCGCCGCGAAACCACCAGTTCCGATACTCTCCTTAGAGTATCATCGAGTGCAGGACCAAAATTAACCGATCGACCGTCCTCTCTCGTCGTTTAAAGGGATTTTCGAGTTGTCTCCCCTTCGCTTCTCCTTTCCGAACGTCGCGTCACGTTACCGAGCGTTACGTGCGTCTTTAAGCCTTTGTCTCTGCGAATCCTGTCACGCTCGGCGAGTCTCCACGAATAGTCCGCGTAAGGGATTCGTCATCGTCACGTGCACGTTGAAAGTAGATCCAACGCTATGGATGTGTTTGCGATTATTATCATTAGGCATTTGCCGAGCCCCGCGGTATCCTTGAGATCGTAGAACGACGTTCTTCACCGACGTATACACGTCGAGTACTTTCACGTATTCAAAGCGCGAGTCAATCGGGGAACATACCTGGTTCTCCGACTTTTCATAATTTAGAAGAAAAGTCTGTTTGTTGTGTCAAAGGGATTATTAAATCAATTCTCTGCCGCGCCGATTTCGAGGGCAGGCAACTTGACTTTTATCAAAGAACAACATTTACATTCGATACGTCGAGATGCGCAAGAGGAGTAAATAAGCGGGAAAGCTTCTAACCAGAGGAAAGATATTTGCTTTCAATATACCAAATGGGATAACGCGTGGTTCCATGCTAACGCGATTAGTAATGGAAAGGTCCTGAGTTCAAATCTCCTATCCCATATACAATTTCCAGCGAAAAATCGCAGAGGATCTTTACAGATCTACATGATATTAGGGACTGAAATAGCCCTATTCGTATATCTTACACTACTAATGTAAACATGAGAAATACGTGAACGATGAATAGTCAACTTATGACTGCGTTTTATGAACTGAGCGAATCTATAAATCATGATTAATTAATTTAATTACACCATCTGCCCAACTTGTCATTGGAACGTTATTTTGTGGAGAAAACGATACAAATTGTCAATAGGAACTCTTATAAATACTGCGCGTTCTTTCGTAATCTTTTTCCTCCACGACCATATCTTTGCGACCACATATTACATTACAAAGTTAAATTACAGCTGCACACAGATTATCATGGACAAATGTATTGCATTCATGTTAAAGAAATTAAACAAGTTTTTTAAAGAAAATGAGATGATTCTCAAAATTATTTGCTCGAGATGAGGGTATCGCGATTTACTTGCGAAGGAAGAGAGAGAGAAGACTTTTTGTTTACTGCGAGTTTCACGAGTTCATTTTGCTTCCTTTTGCTATCGATTTCTCTTTTTTTTTCCCTATTTCTCGCCTTCCCTCCGTGCGCGCAACGCATATGCAAATCTTATGGAAATATGACTAATTCAGCGTCGTCTCGACTAGACAAAACCGGCGCGATTAAAATTCCATTCGATCGACTTTCAAAATGTTTCCGCGATGGCGGAGCGCATTAGGTATACGCGACAATTCAATTTCAATAGATATACATGCTATTTGAAATGCACAGAGATTGTATGAATTTCTGCCGAAATTAACAATACCGAGATATATTCTTTTCCTCTCTAAGCTAATTGCACATACAGTATATATTACAATTATATTTTTTAATGCTCTTTTCCTCGTTTACTTGTCAGCTATGTAAAAAATACATATTATAAGAAATCGCTAAATATTTTACTTTTTTACGTTAATATCACGATAATAAAATAAAATTTTGATTATCTATTCTTTTTTTTCTCTTTTTCCCTAATAATAAATTATCAGTACTATTGCGTAAATTATCAAGTACATATTGTAGGAGAAAAAGCAAAATTGTCCATCATACTTTTTCTGCGAAAACAACTTTTGTTTTTTACAAACTTTACCATCTTTTCAAAGATGCAAAAAAGAGATTCTCTATTTTTTATGATTGACTGTTATGATCGCGTCGACTGATATTCACCGGATATTTTTTCTGAGCGAAAAATAACAAGTAAATAATGTACCGTGAGGTTTTCGCATCGCGTAGCAACTTTCGCGCGACTCCACAACGACGACGACGGGATTTTTCGAAAGATCGTTTGCGAAGACGGGCCGCGGAGACATTTCCGTCGCGCGCGCTCCAAATTTTTCCGCTCAAAAGCGTCCTAGAATTCACTTGTGTCGGGCGACGACGACGCGAAATTGGCTCGACTCACGGAGCAGTTTCGCGGACGTGACGACGCGAAAAAGAAAGAACAAGACGGTAAACGGAAGGAGAGGAGTAAGACGCGAGAGGGAACAAGGGGGGCACGGAACAAGAGAGCGAAAGAAGAAAGGGGGGGGATATATTGGCCGGAATATTTACGAGGAGTCGAGCTCGATGCACCCCCACCCAAAAGTCGCTTCTGCTTACGATCCTTGTGTGTGTCGCATGCGTGCGTGTGTTGCGTGAACATGTGTGAACAAGAGAGAGAGAGAGAGAGAGAGAAAGAGTGTACGTGTGTTTTGTGTATGTGTGTGTGTGTGCAGTGTGGAACGAGACGTGGCAACGCAGGCTGGAATGCAGTTTAGGAACGTACGAGTCGCCCACGAGGCGAACCCGGCCCTCCCTCCCTCCCACCGCCGCGCCGCCACCACGTCCTCGCCGTCGCCGAGTTCTCTTCCTCCCGCGTCCTCTCCTCGTTACAGGAAGAAACGAGGGCCGAGGGAGGTGACGGCTACCAGGAAGGAACTCGCTGGAATTCCCTGGGAGGAGACTTTTTCTCCGCTTTTGCACTGTAGAATTTTTATCCTCGTCTTGTCCTCCCTCACCTTCATATACGACGCGAACGACGCTTTGTTCGCGACTTCCTTCCGACTGTGAGAAGTTATTTGCCTCTCTGATTCATCGTGCGTCTACTCACGTGCATGTACCGCGTTAATAACACGCGCATATCATGAAAGAATTAAAATTATTCTATCGCGTGCCAAGTTGTGAGCTGTGCGGCCTCTTGAAAAGTGAGAGGCCATACATTTCATTTCTAAGCAGCGAATTAATAGAGACAAAGGAGCGCTTCCTTAACAAACCTTAATAATTATTTTATAGTTTTAGTTATATTATATCCTTAATAATTATTATTCTATATAGTTGTACAATTTTATAATAATTTAATAATTTTAACAATTAACTATAATTATTTATATGTATACTTTATTCAGACTAATAATTTTAAAAAATAACACGATAAACGCGCGAATGGAACTCTGCAACCTTTCTATGATCGGCGAGGACGCGCTTATGCGCGCTCGAAAGCCGGAGCTCGAGGAGCTCCTCTCAACTCTAGTGACCCGCTGCGAGCAGCGTATCGATACCGTTAACTGTTGAAATTTCTTCCAACAGTAAGGACAGTGGAGGTCTTATCGGTTCTCGCGTGCGCGCGGGCTCACGGAGGAAAGTGAAAGGATCGCTTCGCCGCGTATCCGCGAGAGAGACGACCCGGCATTCTCGATCGTTGCCGCGTGGCGTCATCGACGAGAGGAGAGACCTCCTCTCTTAATTGGCTCGGCGTCTAGCGCGTTAGGGCCAATTGTCGTAACGTAACGTAACGCCAACGCAGCTTCCCACGCCCGAGTGAAGACCGCCTTCTTCTCGAGCCGAGGCGCCCGCACCACTCCGCGCGGTAACAGGTACTTTACTGGGCCGCGCATAGGTGCCCCTATCTACTTGCCACGTCTATCTGTATCTATTGCGGCGCGCCAAGCGAAATTCGTCGCGCTTTGTCACTCGCTGCCTCGGACGTGATCCGCGTCATAGATTCCAACTCGTGTAGCGGATGATTGAACATTAGCAAGAAATATTACTAATCTGATCATTTATACAAGTACGAAATGATTAAAAAATGTGTTTTCTGTTAGAAATGTACGAATCGAAGCGAATTGTTGGAATCTAATTTTTACTTAATATAATTATTATTAAATTAAATTTTAATACTTATAAGCTTGAATATTTTAATACGGAAAAATAATATGAATGCTCCTGTTAACATGATCATATATCGCTAATAATTTCGTAGTTAGCAGTATTTTCGCTAAGACTTATTTATTTTCGTTAGACTTATTCAATTATTATTTAATCATTAATATAAATTTATTCATAAAATAACATGCACAAAATTCACAAATATTTTGTACACGCGCGCCCATATATATACATGTGTACCAAAAACTTCAGCAGCTTCCCAAGCCTTTCGCACATCTTTATGCCTGCTTGCGCTCGTAGATTCTTAGGTACTTCCAAATATCTCGCAGAGATTAGGACAATGATGTGCATTGTGTCTCGAGTGTCGTTTAAAACTGACGGTTATATGAAAAATTTTTAATAGTTTTTAAGAGAGCTTTTCGCAAAATAATAGGAGAAATTTTACTTTACTGGATTAGCCAAAAGAGAGGCTAATTCCTTCTATTTCTATTTCTAATGGGTTAATACGATTGTGATAATCAAAAATGTAAATTAAATCTGATGGCGGAATGAGTAAATTTGGAAGCTTAGAGAACATTATCAAATAAGATTATATTATTGTGAAATGAAAGTTTCACTGATAAAAATAAATTAAATAAAGATAATATAGAAATTAATTTGATGCACCTGACGAAAGCAATGAAGGAAAGCTCGAACCTGACGGTGCAAATTCCCGCGAAACTTAGCCGTCTAAAAAAAGATAACGGGAGTGAACTCACAATCAGAAGTGGACAGGTGCGAAATTTATAATCTCGAGAAAATTGTAGTGTGACCAAAAATCGGGAATAGCACCGCGAGTATTCAATTTGTATGCGAGTCTTCAATTTGTATTCAGATATATACAGGAAAGAAACATTTACGCGTCGTGTAAGACGATACAAAAGAAATGTAAGGAGAGCTAGGCACAAGCGATAAGAATTGTTGCACATAGCGCCACGCTATCGGTTTTGCAACCGATTAACGTCTAGAATTCACATCGAGCGAAGCATAATGATCAAGCCGTGATATCGCAACAATGTCGCATAGTCGAATTTCTTCGACATATTTTACGCGTCCCAGAATAGTGCTACTCGCTCATCTTACACTATTATCTAATATGAATATTATTAACTTTATACTGGAAAAGATTTGTAAAACGTCGGAATGGAAGACTTGAGCTATGGCATCTTGAACTATATCACAATATTGCAGGTGATACATACAAAGGAAACAAACATCTAAAATTAAAAATTGAATTCGGACTATTATAGTTTCCGTTGGCAATAACTAATTAAAAATGTTTTCTTTTCATAAATTAGCTTATTCGAAAGTCTTATTGATTGTATTTTTGTTTTTACAATACATTCTTTTCTCAATTTCGAAAAGCATAATTATCCATTGTGTCCGAGAGACTATTTTGAAAGTCTATCCAGAGAGAGAGAGAGAGAGACAGATCTTACGAAAATTTATAGAGTACCTGAAATATAACTACTGTTTAAGCTCAACTGAAATTTTCCACGCTCACGTTCGAATGTTTTCGAAGAAATATGATGTCACCACGTAAGTGGTTTTACCTTTCTTTCTGTGATTTTAATTTAAATTGCGCTTGTCTAACATGTGGCTATTTCTTTGTACATTAAAATAAAATAATAAATTTCAAGCATCTCCTTAATTTAGCTAGTTTAAAATAGAAAGAATTAATACCGTAGAAATTAGCATTCTTAATTTGAAATTAACACATACATTTGTGTTACAATTAATTTTCCTTTTTTGAAATTAGACTATCTATTTTTGTACTTTTATTTTTAACTATTCACTGAATGTCATACACGAAAACACATGTACACGATTGCGGATTATTCATGTATACATGGAGCTCGGGTCCGTGGGTTCGCTAAGCCCAAATGATTGCGCGGATCAATCATCCCTGCGGGAGTTAGAGAAAAATATTTTCAGACTATAGTTATTACATTGCGCAGTGTTGAGAACGTCAAAATAAAATAGAAAATGCTCTATATCGGTTGCGTTTGTCCAAGTTATCTCAAACAACGAGAATCAGCTGATAACCGTGTCGGCAATCGTCAGTGTAATAAAAGAAGAATAAATGGAACCTGTTATATTTATTTGTACCCCGGTGTATATACACGCATTAAACTCTGTCCGATATCTACATCTTTACGCCAAGTAATTATCCAACTTTACCGCCAATAAATCATAATATCAAACATAATCGTTACGTCAGGATATTTTTTATCAGTGTTGTTTTTAGCGTCAAACCGGACGGGCGTTAAGAGCTGCCGTTAGGAAAATAACTATGAAAATGAGATTTATATAATATGGATCTTTCGCAATACTCTAATGGTAATATCGAGGAAAAAGTATCGAGGATATCGCTGCTGGCGTTGACGGAATTCGAAGGTCGCGTCGCGTAAGGTCGGCGGATTCTCTCTCAGTTTCTCTTCTGCGCTGATTTTCTCTTACGGGAAAAAAAAAGGAAGAGGCAAGAGCGTCTCAAGAGTATGCACAAGTCTCGCGACAACCACGCTCTTTCGCGTCGAACGATCGCACATGCGGATCTCGATCCGCTTCCCGTCGTCCTTCATTGACAGGATCAATGACTTCTGACGACTTCCTAACTAAATGAGACGACCGGTCCCCGATGCCCGCGAGCGACTTTTAATGGCCGAAAAGCAGCGATCGCCACTTCCTCTCTTTCTGAGAAGATGCATGATATCATTAATTCACTTGTATTAACGCGACTCCAAAAATATTAAGATAAGAATGTTTCAGAGTTTAATCAGTGTTCCGAATACATCGATAAAAATATCTTGTAACAAAAGAGATAAATTGAGAGAGAGAGAGAGAGAGAGAGAGAGAATTAAGAGATTAGCCTTTCACAAATTAAACCAAATAAGTTCTTATCAGGTTCTGTTTTTTTTTCTATTTGTCGAACCACTTGTCACCGGGATTGAACTCGGAATTTTACAGAAAGGCCGCCGCTTTCCGGCCTTTCGACCTTATCGAATAGCCGCGAGTCAGTAGTTGAATGTTCTCGGCATGTATATAGGTACGCGAGGAAATTTGAGTGGTAGCGATGTGGAATTTTGCGCCTAGTGGTCGCCGACTGGTTCGCACGCGGAGAGCCGAAGGTCATCTGTGAGGAAAGTTCCCCGAAGCAAGCACGAAGGCTCGCCGCCGCCGTCGCCGCCAAGTGGTATTGGAAGATATAACGGCTTTCCGGATCGACTAACTGTTCCTGCGGAGCGACCTTAAAGATTTTTCCCGATGGGGACCAGGTCTTCGGGAACCACAACGATTGGCGGGATCCCCAGTAGGTGAGCCAATCCGATTCCTCGAGCTTTCGACACCGCGACTTCTCGGATCGCCGGCCGCGGAAGCATCGCGGTTTCTTCGATCCTCTCGCGGGTCGCGCAAGATCAATTTGCGGGATCGTCTGCAAATTGGCTTTTACGCAAGCTGCCGCCAGTCTCCTCTCGCCTGTTTCCTTACGTATACGGATTCCACAATCAATTTGAAATGGATTGAACGCCGAGAAAAATATCGAGGGACCGATTACTCGAGATTTTTAAAAATTCAATATTTATATTATTTTTCGTCTACGAACCTTTCCTTGACCGATCTTGCAAAAACAATTATCGGCAAAGATTTGATTGAGCGTAATCTCTTCTTGCAGACTTCATAAATTAATCGAATTAAAATTCTGCAAAACAAAGTACATTTCGGATCGAATAAAATATATCTATTTTTAAAACTTAATTTCCAAGGATCTGTAATTTTTCAATTACCTTTAAAGACTGCTGCTGTAGTTTCGCAATGTTTCTATTAATAAGAAATAAATTTCAAAGAATTTATAAATAAAAAAAGTGATAAGTTTGATTTTATATGTTTTTAATTATTATCTTATTCATCACGTGGAACTATCGATCACGACAATGTTGCTTTAACGATCGATTTCTTCATTCGAAACTCTAACTGTTTTCGAGTTACACTCTTAATGCATAGTGATTGCATATCCTCATTGGTTTATTTACTGAACGTATTCGTGAAGTGAACGAAAATAAGTCGTTTGAAAAACGTCCGAAACCAAATTATCTAATAACTTTGCGATTCAGTTCCACGCCCGATAAAGAGGTCATGTCTGCAGAGGAGGTCGTTTGACAAAATCTATATGCGCTATGTCAGAAATAAAACACCGCCGTAGTCTTCAGACTATTATATCTTTAAAGAAGCCCGTCAAAGGCATGTCGCTTTGTGAAACTAGATTTGCGAGTGAAAAGAATATATATTTAAGTAATTTAAACATTCACCACCATAATAAAGAGTTTTCAGTATGTCCTAAATTTTTCAAGTTGAAAAAATATCGGTCGAAATAAATGCAGAAAATACTGAAAATTTTTATATCGCGATGCATGATATCCAAATAAAAATTCACATCTCATCTATTTAATACTATCTGATTAATAATGTATTTACTTCCCTCTAAATTGATATTTATTTCATAAATTATGACTGTTTTATGAATTTATGATTATTTTTTACTTTATGCTTAATTTCTTGCAAATATTCCTCAAATAACCTTTCTCCAAAAAGCAACGCAAAGATCCAAGAGATGTCTAAAAAGAATCTAAAAAGATGAGATCATATTTAACGAGATTAGATATAAATTCCGTGGTTTAACTGGTTCAAAGAACGACTACTTGGCCTAATGTATCATGCATGATACGCAGAATCTCGGGAGTTTAAAACGATTGGCAAAAAAAGAAACACACTCACATACACAGAGGCAGATAAAATGTACAGTCCAAAAGCGGCTCGCTGGGGCGTAATTGCGGGTTGAGAATAATTTCGGCGGTAAATTCCTTAACGTTCGGGTTACGAGCGTACCGGGTCTGGTATTATGGATCGTTTTCTCGTCCACTTCCGGGTGCTAGAGGCTGTCGGATTCCCGAAGGCCTAAAAGGCGCCATAACGCCTTCGTTGGTCGTGCAGAAAGGGGGAGACGGGAGGCCGGTTAATGCGCCGAGTTGGACGAACTTCCGGGTCTTCGGCGACCCTCGCTTGTCCCGGAAGCCAAACGAACGTCACGAGGAGGGCCGTTACACGCGGACATAAAGGCAATCGCGGGGGTGTCGCGCCACATTCGACAACTCGCCGCCGGAAACGATAGCGTCAAGATCTCAAGTGCGACGACATCGATTGCGACAATGGAGATCTCTCGCTGTCAAATTTCAGAGAATGCGCTCCGCGAGAGAGAGGTTTCTCTCAAATCCGAGATGCCAAATTTTGCAAAGATTGTTTTTCCGCTGATACGTTTTGTCAAACCTTGCAACGTATGCAAATGTCTTTGTGTCAAAAATACTCTGAGAGCGTTTTGTAGAATAGGAAACAAGACATCGCCACTTGTTTGGTATTCAGTGCTGCGTCTACTTTGGGTCTTGAAACTGAATACACGGCATCGACACGATGCCAAAAGTACTCGCCATCGACCGAAACAATTAGAGGACGCCAAAATTGCTGCTGCAAGTCGGGAAGAATTCTCATTAAGTGAACGATACACGCAAGTGTAAAATGTTCTCCCTCGTTTGGTAACTCGAATCGCGCCCGTCCTTCAAAGTTCCTGGCAAGAATTACGATCAACGAAATCAAGACGATTCGAGAAACTTGGTGATTGAAATATCACACCGTACCGTAATTCGTATCTACAGAAGTACGGCTCGCGCGAAAGGAAAGGATCGCGCCCTGCGCGAAAGACATCGCTCGCCAGCATTCCGGGGATCCGGAAAATGTGATCATCGCGAATGCGCTCTTGTTTCTCTCTCTCTCTCTAGCTTTCTTTGGTATGCCGAGTGGAAATATACACGGTCGAGATGCGCGTCTGGCTATTACGGCTCTTAATCGATTCACTTGCTCCGAGAAGAAGTTGCGGGAGAAAGAGAGAGAGAGAGAGAGAGAGAGAGAGAGAAAGAGAAAGAAGGCGAGACAAAGAGGATCGGCAGACGGCGGCGAAAAAAGTGGAGAGACGCTTGGACCGTGCTGGTTACGGCTAGATGACCTGGCCTTCCTCGGTGAAGAGACACGAGGTGATCTGGGATCGCGCCCTCCGTTACGGAGGTACGGTTATGCGGAGGTGAGCGATAACGGAACGTCCTCCACTCTTCCATCGCAGTCGTTTTCTCCTTCTTGCCTCCGTGCTCCCGAGGCCCGCCGTTTCTTCCTCTTCTTCTTCTTCTTTCTTGTCTTCCAGCGGCGGCGTTGCGCTCGCGCATAACCACTTTTGGTAATCCCGAACAGTAGGAAGAAGCCGCCGGCGGAGCCACCTGACCGAAAGTGGATCGCCAGATGCGCTCTCCAAGATGTTTACGATACTTTGATACTAGATAAGTATCAGAGACAACATAAAAAGAATTAATACCGTATTCATGATATTATATGCCCATTGAACCTACATATGTTTTGTAAACTGTATTCATATCATTAAACACTTATACGAACGCAAAGTACTTTTAATAAAATAATGCATAAACTATAATTTCGTATTTTAAAAAATATATTTCCCATTTATGCAAAATGTTATGAAATTTCAATATTCAATTCTTTCATTCTTCGAAAACTTGTTTTCATGAAATATTATTAAAAAAAGAGAGAGAGAGAATAAGCCGAAGTCATTAAGCAAACGCAACAGGATCGATCGGGATCTGTTTCTCGAGCTTATAATCAGTGTAACATGTACAAAACTTGACGCTGCAGCATCGAATCGGTTACCTGAAGATCCGACATCGCCAGGAGCAACACCGACTGCTCATGCCGGTAATCTGGCGATCTCTCGCTGAGAGCCGCGAGTCTCCACGATCGCTATCGCGTGTCGGGTGGTCGTTACGGCGACCGGAAGTTGTCATCGGTACGATTGGATAGCCCCGACATTTGCCGTACGCTTCACCAACGTGGCCATTAACTTATTATCGATTACTCGTCCCGTGTGTATGCGGGAGCAGTCGCGGATCGAAGCGCGTGCAAACGAGCGCGAGCGCATTGGCGTGGGATGTGCAATCGCGAGGAATATCGCGAGAAGTGTCCAACAAGGTTGTTCTATCACCCATCTCCCCTCCCATCACTGTTTTTTAAAAACAATAAATTCAAATTAAAATTAATAGAGAAATGTAAAATAATAAAAATGATTTCACAAAAGTAAAGTTAAAGCTAAAAGATAAAGTTAAAATTAAATTTGATTTCCTTTTTTTTTTTAAATAAATATCACACAAGGTACAGAATAATTTATTTACTACTATGAATACTTTGGCCATTCAAGAATTGATCTTTCCTCGATGCAAATGTATTCTGAATAAACGGAGCAAATGTATGAAAATAATGGACAGAATTCTTATTCATATCATTTTCGTATTTTATTGCCATGCCGTGGCTCCAATCTTTTGTCTACGTATCGCTTAAAGTAGGTCGTGTAATTGTAGCCGTGTTAGGAGAGGTGTTCAATTTAACCCGCCGTGATATTCCGAGGATTTCGTGCCGCCTTTATTGAAGCAGATTTGCGCGCTATTGTATGACGGCGCGCCGCAGACATCCACACATTTAACATACGAGTATACACGTACGCAACGCACACGCGCACGTACAGAAATACGAATACAGAGTCAGGCGAAGGCAGGTGGTTTGAGTGATCGTGACGGATAGGGTGGCACCCGGAAGAAGGTTAGTCGAGAAGATGGAAGTAGGGTGGAAGAGAGCCGTCGGTGGAAAATGAACCGTGGCGGTATGGACGCGCAAGTGTGTGCGTGTGTGTATATGTGCAAAAGGGGACGATATAGATATAGCTGGCTTTGACGTAAGCGGAAATACCGGAAGTACCGCGTGGTGGAACGCGCACGGGTTTTCTTGCGCGGCGTGGACGCGATTTCGCGACCAATCGATCGCATCGTGCGGTCGATTTCTTTCAGTTCACCGTGACGGCGCGATTGCGAAAGAAACGAGTTACGTGATGAGACATTATTGCAACAATATTATCGGGGCTATTTCCTGCAGGATGTATTGCTGGCTGCACGTGGTGCGCGCGCGTCTCGAGACTCGGCTATAAATAACTTCACCGAAAGAAAATGTATCCCAAGAGTTTTAGATTAATATCAATTACTTATTCCGCACTCATAAATTCTCATTTCCGCCTTTTACAAGAACTTGGTTAACTATTAACGTGCAAAATCCGAGATATCGTATTAGATATTAAGATTGTATTCAGAATCGTGCTTGAAAAATAAAAAGTAATATTTAATGTTGTCATGTAAAAAAGAAACTTGATACGCCAGTTAACGTGATCCGTTGCAAAAGATGGAAAGCACTTCGCTGTTTATATTTAGTCGCAGGCAACATGATGCTGTTGGATTTAATAAAAAAGGCTTTATTCAATCTCAAAAGATCGAGGACAAAATCTGCGATGTTTACCCGAAGATTTTCTCGTGAGCTGATACTCGTCGAGATAAAATCTCCCGTCGTTATTTCGACGTAGGTGGTCGCGCGTACTCTCGCTGCCATAAACCGCACTTGGGAGGAAAAAGGGAGCAGGGGGAGAGGCGGCATGTTGGGGATGTTTGCGTGCAAACGAGCGGCGGTGAGCTTAGGAGGTGAAAATCCGACGGGAACACGGCGCCGTCGCCATGATTATCGATCCCAAGTTCCGACGGTCGCTGCCAAAGCTTTCGTTCTGGCGACGAGGACGACGCGGGGGGTCGTCGACGAGAGGAGAGGGATCCAGACTCCGGAGAGAGTGGCAGAAAGGTGGAAGGAGGAAGTTGGACGCGGGGGGGAATGGGGATGAATCGATGACGTATGCGGAAGCAGGAAGCGCGAGGGACTCTGCTCAATTTCCGGCATCCCTAGCGAGCGACCAGCAAGGGCCGGAGGGCGGTTGAAAACTCCCTCGACACAAGGACTTGGCGCTCTCTCTCTCTCTCTCTCTCTCTCTCTCTCTCTCTGTCTCTCTCCTCTGTCTTCCAACTTTCGCTCCTTTCGCAGTCCTCCGCATGTCGCGACTCGCGTTAATCGAAAATCGTCTTTGAAAAACTCGACAATTGCAAAGTTATAAAAAGATTGAATTAGCAAATTCGTATATAAAGAGAGATATATCAAACACATCGATCGCTCGTTTCTAAAATAAATAATACTTGTCATCGGTTTCTGTCATAATATTGGAAAATTTTGTCAGTAAATATACAATATATTTAAGTAGATATTTAAATGTCAAAATTGAACATACTTTTGTCGTTTTATAAAAATTACCGCTATTATGGAATTACCGTTCGCCCGTTCGCTCTCACCATATCATTTGGCGGTGTAATACTTTTGCTCCGAAAAAGTAATCATGGAAAAAGCAAAGCAAATCTCATGCAGGCACACCTTCCTCATTTGAGATACGAGGTCCGCTCGATCAAATCCACTTCATTTTCGATAACGACCGCGATTCTCGGAAGAGTTACCCTTGGAGAAGAGGTCGAACAATGAAGAGAGCATTGAAGGATCGAAATGGAAAGCATGAAGGAACGATGGAAAGACAGCGGTTTTCGAAGCGAGAACTCCTCTCACACGAATAACGAGAGTTTAATTCGATGAATTGCCGTGCCGAAGTTATGGTTAACCCGAGAATGATTGGTTGCGCCCTGACCAATCTGGCTTAAATTCTTGATAATAAGAACGATTTAAATTTATACATGCGCTTTTTTAAGAATAATAAAAGGATATAGCGTAAAGTATAATATTAACAAATACAAATAAAGGAGACTTTAAAATTGAACAACACGATTGATAATGTGTAAGTTAATATTACATTGAGCTTTAATAATTAATAAGATACATAATTATACATCTGTCTCTTACATGTTTCAATTCTATTTTGAATCATCTTTAATGATGCGGTATTAAAAAGTAATCCTACTCTCACTCTCAGACAAAAAGAACTTGAAAAATTTGTTTATTTAAAAATAATGTAATTTTCTGCGAGGAAATTCAAGAGAAATTTAGCCAATAATCATAATTTATTATGTAATCGAGATCGAAATGATAGTCAAAACTCTTGAACAAAAAAAACTTAACACATCGTTATTCGCGTTGTATTTTTAAAGTTCCTTTTTATTTGTTATTTATTAATTTCATTATCGAGAATATCCTTTATCTATTTATTGAAATATAATATTGTAAATTTTTTATCTAATATAAAATTATATAAGATAAGGGAGAACGAATATATGCAATAAATATCAATGTATCGCTAAAATACCTTTGTACTTTTTTGAAAAAAATTTGATTATATTGCGCAACTAAACGCTTCATTTTTAAAATAGATGAGATGATGCATTATTATGTCATATCTTTAAAAATCACGTTAATTGTGAATTGATTCATCCAAAGTCTACTTGTTCATATTTTGTCAATTTCTTATATATTCATATTGGATTAAACGAGCGCAGAAACAATAAAGAAATAGCTTGACTATCTTTGCAAAGAAATCTCTCGTGGCAACAGATATTGCAAATTTGCTTCGTTAAGCGGAGTTTCGATCACATCATCTCCACACAAATCGTTTGAAACTTAGAACATCCGTAGGGAAGCACCTTATCTGTGTGCTCGTCGAGCGGAGAGAAAGACGAAGGGAGAGAGAAAGAGAGAGGTAGTAGGAGGTGCGGGGGTACGAGGAGGCGAGAGGTTTTCCGAAGGTTATCTCTCGCGCCAGAGGCCGCCGAGCGAAGACAATTTCCGGGTTGGCTAGAACTTGCTTCCGGCTTCTAAAACTGCCTGTAGCGCTTTAACACCCTCGGCGCCCTCCCGGAGAGACGAAAATCAATGAAGACCCGCGATTTAACCCGAGCTGCGGCGCGTCAGTCCGCATTCCGCGGTCGAGCGTTGCAAGCCCCGAAATATTAAAACGGAGAGAACGCATTAACTATAAAACTGCGATTTACTCTTCAAAAATTTTCCATCTCCTCTGGAGAGCAAAGATTTATTTCGCACACACCGCAGAATTCATTTTAAACGTGCACTCAAAGAGATAACGAGAAAATTTCAAGTACATCTTATTTAAATACAACGACAAAGCGATCGATTTTAGAAGATAACCATTGTAATTTAACGCATTTCGTTAGTATTAAAATTAAATTGTATTAAAACCACATTCCATTTCATTTGCAACCGGATTTTCGATTAAGCAGTGCAATCTGCATTTCGCACATTATCCATACCTCGCTACAAACGTACTTTTGCTGAAGCGAAAATACCGAATCCGCTGGACATCGCCGATAGACTTTGCCAATCCGCATGAAAATTCGACAAAGATTTACGAGAAAGCGAGTTTGTAATCTCGGATTTGGACGTAATTCAAAAAACGAGGAAGCGAGATATTGTAAATCTATAAATCTCGTAAACCGCTCTTTCCCGTCGAACTTGAAACACGATGCTTTGTGTACGCGAGATTGTGGTCATGGATATTGGCTGTGAGAGGTCATTACGTAAGCATCGAGTAGCCCTGCGTAACCTCCGCTGATCGCGAGCAAGTGCCAACGAATGGGCAATTAACGGCAATTAGGGGGGGGGGGGCTAGCCTACTTCCTAAACGAAGTCGAGCCGAAAGCTCGGTCTCTACACCGGCTGTTTCATCGCTTCGCGATTCTACATCTGTGATTTGCCTGAATTGGAGAAAAACTTGTAGCGCGAACGAATCATTTATCGATACTATCCATCACATTTTTCTTCGCTCATGTTATCATCTAACAATACTTATTTGATCAGTTTCAATTAACAAATATTCTTTAGCTAAATATCTCTATCGTGTAATATTATTTAATATTTAACGAATATTAAACCTAACGTGAATACTATGAAAATAAAGATAAAAGAAATTATTAATAAATTAATATTTGTAAAAAATATTTTAATTAAATACTAGATAGATATCAACATAAAAAATTATTTAGATATAGAGTAAAATATGTATACTCAGATATGTACCTACATATAATACTTTAAATCGATGGAAACTATACATAAAAATAATTTCATAATTTTGATAATTTGACAATTTTCAATTAACAAATGTTCTTTAGCTAAATATCACTATCGCCTAATATTACTTGATATTTAATGAATATCAAACATAATACGTGAATAATATTAGGATGAAAATAAAAGAATTGATTATTAAATTAATATTTGTAAAATATATTTTAGTTATTAAATATTAGATAGATATCAATATAAAAAATATCTAGATATAGAGTAAAATATATTCAAATATGTATCTACATATAATACTTTAAATCACTGAAACCTACATAGATATAATTTCATAAATCACACCTGACATCCACCATTCGATAATCCGCCGAGCCGAAATAAATTTCGTCGATGGAAACTCGCATTTCTATCCCGCTTTCTCTCTCTCTCTCTCTTCTCGTCTCTCTTACTTCATCGTTCTAGCGAGCACCGAGCGTCGGTCGAGCGAGCACCCGCTTGAAAATAACTTCTCGCCCAATTACGCGACGACCTCTTTCGAGCCCGACACGCCGCGTCCGAGTCGACCGAAGGAAGATTCGTCGAGCTTGCTTGCGAGCTCGAACTCTCTAATTGAGATCATTTCGGCTCAGTTTGCGCCAATTTAGAGATAACCGCGAAAGTTTTGACCGGCACGGTGCGGTCGCCGCGCGGTTCCACGCGAATCCGCGGAACCGGGCGCCGTCGCCTCGCGTGTTCCGCGATCGCGAGACGACCAAGACCAACCGATCGACGATCGAACGCGCGACGCGTACGTGGAGTTTCATCGCCACGCGACCCCCCTCCCCCCCTCGCACGACCCTTTCCGTGCTCGTTAATTCAGACAATTTGCGATGCCATGTCTCCCTCGCCCCGCTTCACCGTTCTCTCATTACCCTTCTTTTCTCGCCTCCCGCACTCGCTGAGTCTACTCTCCTCGTTTCTTCGTTCTACGTCCCCGAGCACCACTAGGCCTTCTGCCGCCGACCTGCGTGCTTCCAAAGCGTTGATCATGTAGACTTGCGTCAACTGGAGAAATGATACGTTTAATTTCGACACTCGTGCATTCCAACGAAAGTCTCAAATAAGTTAAGCACAAGAATTTTTAAGAACTTTAATTATGAGATAGATGCTATTGTGCGCGACGCTGAAGACATATCAAGAGCTAAACGATTGCGAGCGATAAAGTCTCAATTGTTCACCCCACAAAAAAATATATAATTTTAATATACATGGAATCCTCTAAATCTTAGAGGATTTTACTTTTGTATTGATCTCAAAAGGAATCCTCTGAAATCAAGAGAAAAATAATATAAACAAGAATATTTAGAGAGAAAAAAGTATTTTTCACTCTTTATTGAAAGAGGAATATGTTTGCTGTAAAACAGTAAGCTTAGAATATGAGATTATAGAAAAAAATCACTTTAAACATAAAATACTTTTTTATTGGGTGTTAGAGCTCTGTGTAGCGATAGCGATAAATAGATACTAATAAAATTTATTAATCATTCATGAAAACAATCATTTATTAATATTATTTTTAATTAAAATTTATATAATTTGATATTCCTCCCAAAATAGATAAAGGCTCGGAAATGTGTGTATTTAATAATGAGGAAAGTATCTTTCTTGATGCTCTTGAAACGCGACAATGCTTACAAGAAATATATTCAATTTACAAAAGAGATAATCCAACAAGCCTTTTCGAGCGTAATTTTTTTAATAACAATTATTTATACGCATTGCAGTAGTAATATAAATGGGCGGCTAGATAATAATCCCTGAGTCACCTAGATTTAAAAAGTTCTGTGACTTTCTGCTGAAAATGGGATGTATGCGGGATGAGGGACCATTGGGATTTGAATTCAGGACTCTTTCCATTCCTATCTCCGCGAGACGATAGAGAAATGACCGACAATGACCGATATTATGTCTCTTTTAGAATTAAATATATAAAACTGTAAATAAAATCAAAATGCGATTTTTGGGACTAATTAATCTCTTTGATTATCACAGAGTTGGTTTTTAAAAGGAAAAATGTAAACCTTTGACACATTGTTTTTACTATATAACACTGATCAGAAATCTTTTCAAGACCTTCACAAATATAGGATAAGAAAGAAGAAAATAGTAATACATGTATTCGAAGATAATACGATTTTTATATTATTAAAAAAATATGTAAGTTATATGTTGCTTCTATATAATTGTAAAAATCACAAAAATTTTTGGCGTGATCATGTGAAACGCGTACTTGCCGTAAAACAAGAGACGCCTTAAAAGGCCCCGAGTATGCCCAATAGCGTTCGTGCAATAACGCGCCCATCCGCGCGAGGATTAAAGTATCTTTGTAGCCCTAATGATCCCGAGTCAGGACGTTCGCTTGACATGTGATACTTATCGTCTCTCGCGACAGGTATGAATCCGTCCGGCCGGCACAATGCGCGTCACGCAGAAGCATGAAGGTGGAAGCGAGGTGGAGGAGAAGGCGCGCACGTCGCCTAAAATTCGCAAAGTGAGGAGGCACGAAAAGAAACAACGAGGATCTCGTTGGACGCCGGGGCGAGAAGAAAGGACTTTATCGCGTGTATAGGGACTTTATGTAACCGGCGATAATTGTAGCCGGTACAAAAGACGCGTCCGGTACAATGAGAGATATAAGCGCGGCGGGAGAATTTCCTACGTGATTAGGGGAAAATTGAAGGGTCCTTTGTCGGCGCCGTGACGAGAAGGACACGGTGCAACAAAGTACGTGTACATGCGATCCCGTAACAAGGAGAAGGCGCGCAACGAGAGATCGGGAGCGCTCACGGTACAAGGTACACGGAATCGGTAACGAGGAACCCGCCGCCTTCGGCTGTTTGACGAAAAACGCGCCAGGAACGCGCGGGGAGCCCGGGCACGATAACGGAACGTAGACGTCGCTCGTCGCAGGGATGACCATATGCATCCGCGCATATGACGCGTGTAAGATGATTCCTTCTTCTCTCCTTAACGAAAATGTCAAGCGATAGCTTCCGCGTTCTTAAATAAATCGAAAAATTTTTAATCGTTTGATGCATTTGTCCCAGATGGATACACAAATTTAACTCCCGCGAGTGAAAAAAATCAATGTGAAATCTTAAATCTTATTAAAAATTCAATTGAGCTAATTATAAGTGAACCTCTCGTTTTCGCAGAGTTTTAATTTAATGCTTAGTGAAATATTAAAAGTCAAATATTATGAAAGTACGAAGAGTCGTGCCTCGTCCAAGGAAGTTTTTATAGTGGAAAAAGTCGGGAAGCTGCAGGAAAAGGCATAAAAATGCTGAGATACTTGAACTAAACTTCGCTCTCGTATTTCGCGCGAAATTCCATCGCGCCACGACGTGCCAGCGTTGGAAGAATAATGTTTCACCGAATCGCGGTAAGGCGAAGGTTTTGCGACATAATGGTCGCGACACGATACAGGGCTACCCCTCCGGTATGTAAACCACAGAAGAGAGGATGAGGAAACACCATCGGGGTATCAACGTTTCGATGTATCGATGTCTTCGTCGGCTCGCGTGTCAGCGGGCCCATAAAGGCGCGCTCGCGATCTCGGCACAAACTCGCCGTGTCGAACGCTTCGGAACATCAACGCCGCTGGATATTTAGCCATTCCAAGAAATGTCTTAACTACATTGGCTTTCCAGTTTTGGAAAATGAAGTTAAAGACTGAGATCTCTTAAAGCGGAAATTAAATTTAATTGACAAAGCTGCGACAGTAAACCGCGGATCAAAAATGTTCCAGATAGATAAGATTTTGAAAATTGACATAAATTTTATTAATCAATTACGTCGCTGTTAACATAATTAATATTTCTGCTATTATGATCAAAATTATTCCTCATGTTACTATTATCGAGTAAGTCGGCGACTAAGCTGAAATTCATCTTGAATCCTTTCTTAATTTAATGCCATAATAAAGTCCGTCCGTTTCGGAAAAACGTACGGCAGTGTTCCGAATTCGATAAGCGACAAGTTAGAACGTTCTTCTATAACTCGCGCGCGTCTCTTCGAAGACGCCCGATTTTCGAGCGCGACAACGACTTTACGGGCCGGAGAGTAAGGTGGTATCGGTATTTCTTGCGGTTCTTTGTCCCGCAGTCCGTGCACCAACCTCACCTCACCTGTGCCACGCCACTTCGTCCAGGTAACTCGATCACGCGTGGCGTTCCCCCCCATAACTCCCGGCCGGGTTCCCTCGGTACCGGTGCCCTCCTCTCCTCACTTCGTCGGACCCCCACTTTCTTCGTCGCTCTTGCTCGCGTAAAAAGCTACACGCTCATCCTCGGTTGTTTCCGTCTCACTGAGATGGCGATGGAGGTGATATGATGACGGAGGTGGTGGTCCCTCCCAAGTACTACGAGGTGGATCGAGTAGCGGCCACTTCCGGTAAGACGCTCGGCGTCGTTCTCGCGCGATTATTTCTCTTCGTGCGAGACGATCGACTCACGTTCATCTTACATCGTGATAGAATGACTACGTATTTCGAGACGAGAAGCTAACTTGAGAAAACATTGTCGGCATATCGTGTAAATATCACTGATAATGTAATATCATTTTACAAGTCGCACACCCGCGAAATGTAAAATTAAAATCATCCGAGTTTAAATCCCACATACAATTTTTAGCGGAAAGTCACAGAGGATCTTTATAGATCTAGGTGACGTTAGGGACTGAAATAGTCCTACTCGCCCATTTTAAACTACTACTACTTTTTACTTTAAATATAGTTTCAAGTATTTCTTGATTGTTTTTACCTAGATTTCTTTTACATGTATAAAACTTCTGCGATGCATCTTATGATGGCAATTGTTAAGATCGAAAGGCAGAAGTGCGCATTAAAATCATTCACGGTATTATTATGCGATCAGGCGATAACAAATTGCGATTAACGAAGAAAAGAACATATATTACGATACAATAACAAGAATAAGAGCCCACAATATTTTATATTTATAAAAAAGAGTATCTATGATATTATTTAATCATATTTATATTAATCCATTGACTTTTTTTATTTATTTATAAGCACAAAATTCAGAATTACCTAAACCTATTTGTGTCTTTTATTTAATCGGACCAAGAAAATAGATTATTTGATATATCTCGGTATCAAACACTGACGGGTTTTTATGAAATTAAGACGCGATATTTTATATTAAGTCCATGACGTGACAGCTCCGTACTTGCAAAAATATTCAACATTTATCGGTCTAGCCAACGTATTTCAGTCGCGCGCAGATCGTTTAAAGTACTGCTCGATTTTTGTCGACGCTAATAATCTCAACAGTTTGCGAAATGACGCGTCTTGATTTCTCTGCAATTTTAATACCGTCCAGCTGCTGCTTTTAGATAATCGATATTGCAGTAAAAATGACTATCGGTCATCGATATTCTATTGCGAAGCGTCCGCTGTGGCAATTAACGATATTTCGTTAGGAATTTATCCTATTCTTATTCTTACGCCTTTGCGCTACTATAGTTTTGTCGATACATTCTTCGATAATCGTTTCTTCATTTCATAAATTCATATGAATTGCATGAATCTCAATAAACTTTCGTTTAAGCATTTATTTTCAAATTCGCAAAGAGGGATTTTCTATAATTTCCGAGAAAATTCTCCAGGATGATTGATTATCAATGTGGCAAAGTCTTTACCGCGCGAGCAATTACCCTAACGGAATCCTTGATCATATGTTCTAAAGATCTTTATTGCGACTCCCACGAGGTCTCAGACGGTCGCAGTTCGGTCGCGAGAATTCGCGGAAGCTGGCAGCAAATAAAGTACGCGATGATCGCGGCGAAGCGAGGCAGGGCGAGACGAGGCGAGGTGAAGCGAGACACGAGAAATCCTTCTTTCGGTAGCACGCCGCGCCGCGCCGGTACGTACGTCTGCAGTCCCGTAACGACGATTGCTAGTAACCACTACCAGTGTTACCAGACATTACTCCGCCGGGTGGACGGTATAGTTACCGCGCCGACCGGGGAAGTCATTACGGAGAATACGTTGCTTTCACCGAGCATAGGAATCGAACGGTCCTACCATGAAGAGGTGAGGAAACACCGTTGGAATGACCCGGGGACCCGCGTTCCCCTGATCCTCGGGAATCTTTCGAGTCGCGATCGTCGCATTAGTTCGACCGCCTACGAGAGAATTCTTTTTCGTTGAATATCTCGCGCTTCCTGATCCGAATCGACTTAAGGTACGCTTGTGTGGAATTCCTTCCGAAGATCAAGCAATTTTTTCTTAATTGAAGAAACATGCCCGTTTTTATGAGAAAAGCGATTAAAAGTTGAAATTGAGAATTAGTTGAATTAGAAATTAAAAAATTTATGTGCGCAAATAACTAATAAAATTATATATATATAAATTAAGCACTTTTTAACTATTTAAAAATGGATTTTACATTAATAATTATTTTAATAGTTACTTTGCCAAGAGATTTCGTAACAAAGTTCGCGGACCGCAAAATTAAATTGCGAATATATGTAAATTCGTACAGAAAACATTTAAAACCTTTTTCTTTATTTGTTGCGCTATTCTTTCAAAGAAAAATATATTTACGTTACATTTTAAAAATAGTACACATGGTTTTATAATATCGGAAAAGATATTACGTGAAATATTATAACCCATAAAAAGTGCATACAACATATATACATATATATATACATATATGTGTGTGTGATAACGAATCGCACACAAGTACGGCAGTTAACAACCGATGCCGTGTTCAAGCAGCATCGGCCTTAACAGCGATCCATCCGTACTCTTCTCACGTTCTCATTACGAATTCATAATCATTCGTGCTCGACACGAGTCTCCTCCTCACGAGGGATCAGAAAGAACGGGTGAGAAGCGCGTCGGCGCGCCTTGAGGGGCAAAATCCGCTCCAACGTCGGGCCCGGCCGGAGCGAGGATGGTGGTTCGCGGGACGGCGACGAGGGACGGTGGTGACGAGCCGCTTTTTGCCGGGGGGGAGCCAGAGGCACTGAGAAGAACCGACCCGGTGAACCGAGGTTCCCGGGGACAGAACGGTACCCTGTGCCCTCCTCCGCCAACCCTCGCGGTCGGAAGGCCGTGGCGCGGATATGAGGGACATCGGGGGCCCCCGGGGTCCCGCTTCCCGGATTCCTATGCGCTTCTGCTGATCGACCTAAACGCGTGTACGGTACCTCGCCGGCGCGGCGTTCGCCACGTAAGGCAAGACCGGTGCGCTCCTTTGCTGCAAAATGGCATTATCGCTTCACCTCTCGCGCGCGACTTACACCTGAAATGCGAAAATTCTAACGCGGCGAAACGAAATGACACGGTACGGCTAACAATAAAAAGAGAAAAATGTATGGTGAGGGAGGAGCTACGTTGGAACGTAGATAACTATGTGCATTTCCGCATGACATCTAAAGAGGATAAAATCATACGTATTATGTGCGTAAGTATGTAACGCGAGATAGTTTTAAAAAAAATTATAAAAGTCTACGCACGATACACTCCGATTTGCTATGAGTCGCCCGTGTTCCTACTCACGATTCGGTTAATTTGACTAGAACAATGAGATAAAATTAACGACATATTGAATAAGCTTTGTTAATTTATCAAATTTAACTTCTTAACTTAAAATGTTAGTCAAAATTAATGAAATATTGAGTAGGATCAGTGGCGATGGAATAGTTAAAAATGACCCAAACTGAGTATAATTTGACACTACGAATTTAACAGTGTAGAATAACGCGATAGAATAACGAAACAAATGGTACATAAATGGCACAAACATCGGAATGCGAAAGAAAGCGTGTAATGTTGTAAACTTGTTGTAAATTCATATAGAAACAGACATGCACGGAAAGATTTTCATATCAATCTAAGTCGGTTTTAATTTCATACGATTTCCGGAATACAGAATATACGAATTTGTCATCGTTCATCGCGCTTCCATATCTCTCCATCTTTAGCGGCGTCGGAATAATAAGGCGGCGGGCGCACCTTCTTCTTCCCCCGATGACTCCTTCCTTCATCCGTGTCCACCTGCATGCAGGTGTATTTATACACGAGATTCCCCGAGAACGAGGAAGTGGCACCTGGTCGGAGGAAGCCGTTACGTGATATCGAATCTTTTCCCCAGGATACGAACAACTTCGAGGTCGAGATCCCCGGCCGATTCTCCTCAGAAATTGAGCGTTTCAATGCGCCTGATATTATTGATTAGGCGTACAATTCAGTAACGTGTAATAAATCGCGCCGCAGCATCTCGTCGATTAGAAAAATGCGCAGGCATTACTAAGGCTCTTCCTATTCCTGGTCAAGTGAAAATATACATATATATATATATATATATATATATATAATAGAAATTCAAGTAAAAGAGACCACCACATATATATATATATATATAACAGCGGCGATTTTCCGATTACGTGTTGCGCGGCCGCGTTACACGGATCGTATTGCCACAGGAACGATCTCGCAATACGAAAGTAACCGACTCGCGCATGTAACAGAAGACTTATCACCCGCTTGATATCGCGAAACGTATCGAAGGGAATAACAAATTCGGTTCCGCTATCTCTGGCCCCCCTCCCCCCTCCCATCTCTATCGCGGAGCTCCGCGGAAATGAAGACGCGTGTTTACGTAACGAAAACGGGTTTTCGTTACGTCATGCGCGCAGAGTTCGCGCTTTCTTAATTGGATTACAAACGGCGAGTTCGCCGCGTAACGATTCCGATCCTGATCGGGAAGTGCAAGAAGGGCAAACGTCGATCGACGGCGGACGAGCAATCGCGCCGGCCGATGCTCGCGTCACCAGAGATAACTCCGTCCAGTTATCGGGGTGCTTCTTGCCGCTGGCGCATGATCGATGCGATCGATCTCGATCTCGATCACGATCTCTCACGGCGGAAGCCCCACCCGTTTTACCTGTCTTACCTGCCCGACCGCGTTGGATCGAGGCGTTTCCATGTAAGAATCCGACTCGTTTCCGGTTTCTTCGCGACTGGTTTTGCGAACGGCCGCGATGTTTGATGTACGGATGTACCGTTCGATATCCTAGCAGTAGCTCCAGATGATCGATATCTGATAGCTTATATCACATAGTTTATATCACGGACTAATCCGAACGGTTACATTGAGAACGTGTCGTTCAGATAAAACATCGTTTTCTTCTCTTTCTCTGTTGTATATTAAATAAATTACATTATCATAAACAGACTAATCAAGCTCTTCCTCTGAATATACAAATGTATAAATGACATTTGAAAATAGAAACGGTAATTATGTAGTCATCTTAATCAGATATAGTTTATGTTGATTTATTTTATTTTAAAGACCAGATATATTTCCACACATTCGCAAATTAAACGATAATCTATATCATACAAATTAATAATGTATTACCCAGATATATATAAAGAAATAATATATATATATATATATATATATATATATAAATATATAAATAAATGTGAGATACGAGATTACCATTTTTATATTTTATAATTATTGAAATAACTTGTCACACTTTCCTTATACATTATAGATGAATTTCTTCTAATAATAGCATAGTTTGATTTACAAATGATCGTGTGGCAATATATCTGGTTTAAAAGTAAAATAATAAATCAATATATGTAAATATATTTGATTAAGATTATTTCATAATTTCCGGTTCTATTTTCAAATGTCATTTGTCTATACAATTATATGTATATTCGCTATTTCAGTAAATCAAAGGAAAATTGAATTTAAGTAATTATTTTTGCAGATCTTAAAAAAAAAAACAAAAACAATAAACAAATTTTATATCAATTTATTCATGTTCGATAAAATTTCATAATGATTCTAATTTATTAAAATTCCTTGAATAACTAAAGATGATTAATTTATAGGATATTCATTATATTGTAAATAAGTTAAACCAATTTCAATCAGAAATATCGAAGTAAAACGACTTATTCTATTAATTAATTATTCTTAATTATTATAATCGCATTTGTAGTATTTATTTCTCGGAATATCTTAAATCTTGAAACGATCTATTCGCGGAAACTCCACTAATTTCCGAAAACAAAGATGGCTTTCTGACAATATTAGTTTACCAATACCAGGACAATAAAGTTGATTAACATTATTTGATTTTATGTTTAAATAATTATTTTACTCTATCACAATCATTATTTTCCAATATTTGCGTCCCGAAATAACTAAAGCTTCGAACGTTTTTCGTGAAAATCCTGACTTCTCGAAACAAAGAGGACGTGGGATTATTGATCTACCGACAAACGGATAAAAATCGGACTGATAAAGCTAATTAACATTAGTCAGTTCCAGTTCGAGCGTAACACGACAATCGTAGGTGTTCCCACGCTCGAGAAAAACGTGTCGTCGTCGTCGTCGTCGTCCTTCTTTGCCTCCTCCACGTCGTTACGCAAGTGCGTACGTACGTCGAGGATCGGGGAACACTCTAAATACCGGAAACCACGCCCTTCCAATCAAGATACTCGATGGAGGATCTGATTTTCCTCTTGCCGCTCACCGATCAACGCCATTTTAACGTGACATTGCCGCAAAGATCGCGATTACGATAGCCATGCGATGCCACCGTAGAACTAAATAAGACAAATAAACCTATTCACGTTTAATTTACATGTAGTTGTATAAACGTGGAGTATATGTTTTGGATATAATAAAATTTCTATTTAATATTTTTAGAATGCAGGAAAAGTTCTCTCTTTATCCCGAGCGTTTGTCGTATTTATTTCTTCGGCATTGTCTCCTCGAACGCGCGTGTAATTATTGTTACTTTCTGGAAGAACGTGAGGTGTTTATTTCTATGCGACGGATAATCGTTTCTCGTTGTAAGCATGTGATTGACACGAGCGTTCTCTCAAGTGTCATCAGCTGATTGGACCACGTCATATTCGAGGAAAAGTAAAGATCATAGTCCGAATCCGGAAAATAGCAGATTTTCGACGAACAGTAGAGACATTAATGGTTTGGCGCGCTAGCTCTCGAGGATAGAACAATATAGTCTTGCGGCAATATCGCTTTACGTTGTGACTGAGTAAATAAAGTATTCCTTTTCGTTTCAAATCAAACAATTTCTGTTAAAACCAACCCGACATCCCACAAGAATATTAAATGATTACCTGCTTATTTGATTAAATACATGTCATTATAAAAAAAATATCAATATAATAAATATATAATCAATCATTGTAATATTTCAATATTTTGTGTTGATTTGTTAAATAAAGCAGCAGTTGCCGATATAATTATAAGAAAGAGAGAGAGAGAGAGAGAGAAGGACACTGAATATATTCCAAGTAGAGAGTCACACAAGTGAGAAAAATTACACGTTGCAAAGTTTGCAATTCAAGGAAACTAAATTATTAATAATTGAAATTAATAAAATGTTTCTCCTATGAAATAAGACACTTTAAGAGTTATTGATACAACTATATATCAGTTCGTAGTTCAATATCTTAATGAGATTCATATCTCGAAGCATCCTCGGCTATCTTAATCACGCGGACGACGGCAACATCTTGTAACAGAGATTCGCCCTTTCTGTGCGTTTTGCCACCCACCCGATCCAAAGAGACGTGCAAAAGTACCGCGCTCCTTTCCTCGCTCTATCCTTTTTCATTCCCCCCGTGTACCGATGCCGTTGTCCTTGCACAATGGTCCATGTAATCAGCGGCGAGTGTGATCGTCACCCGTACACCAACTCTTTCAGCATACTCCCTTAGCGCCTGTCCGCAACCCTCTCCGCGGCGCTTGCCCTCCTCCCTCCGCGCTCACCACGCTCACGCCGAATTCCTTTCAACGTTTTCCTCTCTTTCCTGCGCTTTTCCTCAGACTCCGACGGTCACAATGACGTCGGGGATTCGTCATTGTTCCACGCGACCGTAAAAGCGACGCAAAAGCCGTGGCAAAAGCGGGCCGGAGCAATACTTTAATGCGGCTTCGTTCGCCCCATTCTCTTTTCCGGGCCCTTCAACGTCCCCCGTCTTCTTCCCCGTCGCTCTTTCGACCGCCGTCCCGGCGAAAATCTCATCATTTAGAGTGGCTCCGGTGCGGCATGTAAAGCGCCGCGCCCGGTGTGAAGGCCCGTTTACGAACAATGGGAACAGGCATCGGGCGGCCAGCAGAGACGGGGAAGACGTTCCTCTGGAAGGTGGAAACCCTTTCGCAGCTTGGAGAAGACCGCGGCACGCGTGTCTCGTTACGGAATGGGATCCTTCCTCCCTTTCCCCCATTATGTATAAGCAATGAATATAAAATAATATGATTATAATAATATCATTAATTTTATTTAAAAAGTATCAAATAAATAATATAAATCTATTTCGTATATGTGTGAATATTATTATTTTTCTATAATAAAGCAGAGTATTAATGAGTGAGATTATATTATTGTCTTGCCTTCAGCACTAGTCATAAATTGAATTAATTAATTAATTCTTCTTTTTAGTAGTTTACCCGTTTCGGATATCGTGACATCATGAGGCTTGGTATGAAATTTCCTTCCATAATTAATAATTAATTAAACTAATGATGTGCTAAAATTTTCTTGAACATAATTATATAAATAAATGGAAATTTAATTAATTTAAGTAAACAGTAATTATTAATGCGATGAATCTTTCGTCTTGATTACTCTTAAAAATGTAAAGCTACATTTTTGATTACGTATCAAAAAGTCTCTGTTCTAAACCCAAACTTTCCATACGATTGATGCGCTATGAAATTTCGAAAAATCGATTTTCTGTGAGATATTATCCTCTCTCTTTCCCCTGTTCCCCGGCACGTGGTCCGCTTAAATAGGGCGCGTGGACGGGACTTAGATTGCATAGAACTGTGGGGTGTGTTACCATGGTGGCCGCGTGTAGAAGGGTGCACCACATGGTTTGAACGCGCGCGGGGGATGAAACCGACCTGGGATATGGTCCGGAGGGGTGGACGATGCCATTGCCTATGTGGGGTGGCACAAAGGAAACCGGAGTACTAACCAGGGCATTAGCAGGGAACCTACGCTTCCGACAAACAAGTTCAGCCCTCGGCCGAACCTTCGTCGGGCCCCTCCCCCTCCCCCTCGACATCCCCGTCTCTCTTTCTCCCTGTGTCACCCTTTGGGAGTCGCGCGACCTCGTTTCCAGGGGATGGAAGTCCGGTCCGCGTCGCCTCATATCGATTGTGGGGAGAACTATAGGGCACCGGCTTCCGTTCTAGTTTTGAACCTACCAACGCTGCCCATTCAACGCTCTGCAGCGTCTCTAGAGAAATCGGGAGCTCTACCTCATATTGACGAGAGAATACGCGTTCATTATACTCGAAATAAGATAAGCATATGCAACAAAGAATATATCTGCTATATAGTTAACTAATTAGAATATTCGACAAGATTTAACAAAGATTACAATTAAAAGTAAAGGAAAAAGCAAATGAGATCGCGATCGAAAATTCATTGAATGCAAATGGTTACGTAATAAGAATCGTACAGATATTATTGAAAACAATAAAATCAAGAAAAAAAAAATGAATTCCGAAAGTCGATTTGAGATAATTGTAAAAATTGGAACTTAGTATCGAAAATCGTTTAAAAGTCTTTTCTTAAACATTATTTCTTCAAATTTAGAAACACTTAGTGCAAAAGCTTGAGTGTCATCATTATCCTAAATTACCATAATTGATAAATTAATCATCCTACAAGATACACTTATTATACGCAAGATTAATGATGATGATACGCATTTTAATCTCGCTAAAACTTATCAAGCTGCAACGATCTTTCTTTCTAGAAGCAATGGGCTATATCTCAGCTATATCCGAAAATGTTCGTTCCGTCCGTCCGAGCGCGTTCGTGACTCGTACGGTCAAGAACGAGTGCACGATCGACACTGTCGCGCTCCGGTACGATTCGCGTGTCCCCCTAAAATCAATTAAAGTTGTTCGAAACTATCTGTGTGTACGAGGAGACCGAGTGGCTCCCACATATCTCGAGAGCAAACCTCTCTCTACTTCTCTCCTCTCCTCCGCGTTCGCTCTAAACTGTCGCCTCTCTCATGTGCACGCGCGCGTTCCCTCTATCTCGGCTCTCCTCTCTGTCAATCGGTCGTTTGATTGCCCTCACCACCCCTCCCCCTCCCCGTCACCGCAATCCCGTCGAATTAACCCGTGGAGTCAGAATCCGCTCGAGCACGAGGTGAAGTAATGGTCGGAGAGACGTTCCCACTTGGCCCGACGTGCTCGGTGGCGCGTCGCCCGCTCATGCATCGGGATATCTTTCTTCTTGCCGAAGCACTTGCCACTTGAATCTTAGAGAAGAGACTGCATGCAGTGTTACTGGTTAGACTGGTTAGCCAATAAACTGCTGCATTGTAAAAAATTATCAATTAAAAACGACGAACAAATATTAGATGAAAAATATAAGCATTTTAAAGGAAGTCGTCAAGTAAAATCGCAAGTCCTTGCAATTAATCATGAAACTAAATGTTATGCGCAACAAATTTTGACTGTACTACACCAGGCTGGTCTGTTAAAGGGAGTGCGTCGACAACGAAAATTGAGAAAAGGGTGCGAAGTCCGCTTCAACTGTCGATCTCGCGTTCGTTGAGCGGTGCATCCACCCCCTGCATCTCTCGCTTACTGCCCCTAGATGCGAACGCACCCCGAGAGCGTTTCGCGTATTAGTCATTCCTGGCGCAGCTGGGATCGGTCCCCTGGGGGTGCCAGTTCGTCGTTCCCCTCCCTCCCGCTCGCAATGCCAAATCAATCTCGGCTTATCCTGCAGGAGGGTAGTTGGACTACTCCCGACCGGTCGGCGAAGACCCCATGGATTTTTGTCGTCCCCCTCGCGCTTCCCCGTAGCGCGTGGTCATTGGTCCAGGAAACTGGGCTCCCGCCGAGAAATAGCGACCGCGTCGCACTATCGAACCACCAAAATCGATCAGGATGCATTGATAATGTCTGCCCGATGGACAGTTAGAGCCCCGCCAGAAACGTGTGACGAGCATTATTTTGACCATTAGGGGATATCATTAAAAGGCACAAATCTTTTTCATGTCCCTTTGAGTAATTTCCGTCTGATAATGATTTCTTTTATTATATTTTTGTATTATTATATCACGGCGTATTTACAACTAGAAAATTTATTCATTGAAACATGTTATCGTTTGGTAATATTTCAAATTTCTCAAGTTGTACATACATATATCGTAGCAATTCTATATTGCATACCTATATTGATAAAAATTATTATAAAAAATATTTTGTACGTTAAAGTATACGTATTTTTAACGTGTATTATATTATATGTATGATGTAAAGAATTTTTCTTAGTGTAATTATCTATTTTGAAAATTACGAATCGAGAAAGCTATGGATCAGTCACCCATCATAACTCTATAATAAAAGCAATAAGTAGGTGAAAAAATGCGCACTAATAAAGTAGGAAATTAGAAACGCTTAGTTGATAGATAATAAATGGATCACGCGGTCGGTTCCACGTAACTTATCCACGAAGCCTATCATCGAGAGACCCAACCGCGATTTTTCCCACATCAATAACCGACTCTTCGAACTCATAAAGTTTAATTTAGGTTTCTTCAAAGAGATTCCGCCTTCGATGCGTCTATTGAATAACGACATTGCTCAACAATATCAAATGCATGTATGTATGAGAACTTTTTTTTATTAAAACCGATCTAGAATTTAGACGCAAAAGCAACAACATATATGAATATCTATATATACAGCAAACTTTCAATATTTATAGAAGCAATTCTGTAGTAAAATAATCACTAACTCACTTTGAACAAAAGATTTATTTTTCCAGAATTTTAAATCATCTTGTGATATGTTATAGACAAAGAAATTTTAAGAGCAACGAAAAAATTACGAAATTTACAATTTTCTTAAAATGGCGTAAATTTCAAAAAGACAATTTTTAAAGAGATACATCTTTGAAAGTATTGCAAATTTCATAGAATTCCTGGTTTATTCCATATGCTGAGAATAAACTTAGAATTTTTTCATGTACAATTTACGTGAAAACAATGACAGGATGCTTAAAATCCCAGGAAAGTAGAGATATAAATTTATTATTTTAAAAGATTATTATGGCGTGGAATGGCCCATAACATTATACACTCTCCAAAAAAATAATAAGACAAAATAATCTATAATATATGTAACATGCTTTAAGAAAGATATATGCATTTCATTTACTCCGACCATTAACTTCCTATCGTTACTTTAATCAGCGGGGACAGTAATCAAGATACTTTATCTACATATCCTCACATGTGTGGACTATAAATATAAAGTATAAAATATTATTATAAAAAGGTTTAATTCAGCTTTACTGTAATCACATTTATGTAAATACGATATAATTGCGCGTCTTTAAATAGGTCCCCGAGCGGTTAGAGACGAAAATGAAAAAGAAAATCTATGGACGGATGTTCCTATCTTGATAATACGTTATTAACGGGATAATGACAAGCGACATACTAATAAAGAAGTGTAAAAATAAGGAAATATTACAGTCCACAATGTTGCTCTTGCATGCGGAAGATACTTTCGTTTCCTCTCCGATCCTGCCATCGCATCGCGGTTATTAACTTAAATAGACAGTAGTTGAGATGATTTGAGGAAACGAGGAAAATTAAGTGTATCGTGCGCTTTTGTTTTTGTAAATAAGCCGCTTCCAGTTATAGATTATTATCCTGAAAAGTAATAACAACGTGTGTGCCAGTGAAAAATCAGTCAGGAAGAAATCTCTCAGATCGATCTTCCTTCGACAAACATTTCCATCTTAGATCCCGCAGGAGCCTCCCGTTGAGCTCTAAGACTTCGATTAAACACCGGTTAAAGTCATCACCGCATTACGAATAAGTGCAATAATAGCAGTTGAATCTAATGATGTAACACTTGATGAAACCAATCTTATCGTGACGCGGATTTTAACGACTCTCGAAGGAGTAGCCTATGATTTCCGTACATATGCTTCCTCTTCTCTCACTTCTCTCTCTTTCTCTCTCTTCCCGACGTTCCTATCGTTAATTTAAACACGCTCCGGACGGTAAAAAGGCAACGATGATACCGAAGAGAGGAGGAAAAAGAGAAGGAGAGTCACGAGAGGAAGGAGAGGAATGGGCTTGGAAGAAGGAACCTCTGCGTGACGTCGACGTGCCACTTTGTCCGCGTGTTCGCGCGTGTCATTGACCGACATGCAACGCTCATTGGTGGCTGGAACGAGCGGCACGATCGCACGAGATGAGAACGAGAAGAAGACGAAGGCGAGGAGAGAAGGTGGAGACGACCAGGCGGCCAGCGAACGGGGGTCCCGGGAGAGAGGGACAGCGGGAGGACACTGCTGTGGCTAATCTAAAGGGACGACCCGCGGGGTACGTCGTTCGCTAATCACCCTGATGAAGCTTGATGGACCGACAGCAATTGTTTCGAATGAGACCTCTTCGCACGCTCGACTCCGCTCGAATCACCTCCTCACTTTTCGACCCGACGCGACGTTCTTCTGGCCGCGAGATGCAACCGGCTAATTAGGCTAACGGGGCCTCGCCGGATTTTTGTACGCACGAGCGCGAACGCTCAATTTACTAAAACCGTCCCGTACGCAATCGTCGACGCTCGTGTATACGTCCGCTGTGGACGAAAAACGTTCAGCACGCGCTCATCGTTTAATAAAGTAACTTATCATAAAAACGAAAAATACATAAGAGAAAAATATAGTTACTTTTGACCTCAACCACAATTTATAATATTTCTAATATGAAATACGATTAACTCAACTATATGCATCATTATTATATTAACCATAATTATCGTTAGAAATATTATAAAATGTGGTTGAGGCCAAAAGTAACTGTATTTTTCTCTCATTGTCAGTGTACTAATACATTGCTTATAAAGACAGAAATTATATCATTTTATTATATTGCAAATGATGTTTTTTCGTTGATTAAATTTTCCTCTAACTTCTTCGTATTGAAAATGAAAAAAAGCGAAATGAATTAGCAAAAATAAATCATAAAGTTTGATAATTGAAAAAAATAGTTTTTAGTAAAAATATTTCTTGATGTATTTGCGATACCGATACAAGAAAAATTCCATGTCCAATTACGGACTAAAACAAATCAGTATTTCTCCCTTCTACAATCCGTTTTGTCTAGCACTACGGAAGAAGTCTGTTAAATGATATTCATACAAAATCCTTCGTCTGTCTAATGACAGAGAAGAAACATGGACGGATCCATGATGACGGTCAGCTGATCGATCGATCCGGCAAGAAACCGGTACATCGTTCGTTCATCCATACGCAAGCAACGGCGTCGATAGTTCCAGCTGCGTGCCGCAATTTATAATCGTCGATCGGATCGACGGGTCATTATTCTCTCCCGCGAGATTTCACCCGCAGTTCGTTTTTTTTTTCCTTTCCCTCCCTCTTTCGCGCGAGTCTTCTCTCCCTTAACGAACTTCACCGCGACTCCTTCCGCGCGGAGTGTACGATCCGGAGATCGAATTCTGCCTCCGACAATGCGTTTGACTTTCTGGGCAATTAAGTGTCGACCAAGTTGGTGATATCATTTTTTGGTCTACACTTAATGTGAGCACTTAAAATAAAATGTCTTTAAATTTTCTTTGATTTATCATTTTGCGCAGAGCGCAGGAACTATTTTATTTCAGTGAAAATAAAAAAGGATTGTGCCTACAGTTATTTTAAAATAATTTAAAGACCTGAAGAGAACAAATATGTGTATAAAAATATATAAAAAAATTATTAAATCGATGTAAAGTTAATATTTAAATACATTTTTTTATTTTTTTTTCTTATTTTGTCGAATTTTAAGATTTAATGATAGAATATAAGAGTATATTAGAGATTCGCTTACACGTTAGCTTTCCTATTAAGCTAGTTTAATAATTCATTTGTTTTAACGTACATATTTTAATACATCTAAATTCGTTTAAAATGACTTCAAATGTTAAAATAACTATATATTATTTAAAAATTTGAAATATATTTGATAGAAGTGCAAGGATATAAAAAGATTGATAAAAAATCTAGGTATATCATTAATTTAACATTTATAGTGATATCTATATAAATTTCTTTGCAAAAGAAAATGACGAATCGCTCTTGACTTGTCTCCATCGTAATCTCGCGGATCAACTAGCGATTTCGCGAATATCCCGTATAGAACGTCACCAAAGTAAATTCGTCACGGATTCACGGCCCGCACCCGGTCGCTCCCATGTATCCCCGGGCAGCGTTGCACGACGCATAATCGCAGATACAATGCCGCCACAATACCGCCACCGAGCTGGCGTTTCTTCCCCCTTTAGAGTCGGAAAACACAAGCCGGCTCCGGACAACCGACAATCGGAATTACACGGCGATTTTCGAGGCGCGCGTCGCGAACCGATCCGTCTCGCGATGCGCGCCTCGTTTTCTAAGTCAGTAGGGTGTCAAGGGTTGAAATGAATGGCCGATTCGATCGTCCTCCCCTCTGCGTGCACCACGCCCTCAAAGGGGCAGTTAGCTATTGTCGCATCGGCGAAAAAAAAAAATAAACCGCGCGAAATTGACGCCCGCGGATCTACCGGAGGGATCAGTTCAAAAAGATTTATTTCATTTTCATATATACGGTTTTTTTTAGTTTTGGAGAATCTAAATAATTATCATGACTTCTCGTGCTACATTGTATTCAAAATAATTTATAAGAGCGGGACTTCGATTTTTTTATATTTAAGTATAGCAAAATATAATTTCTAATTTATCGCAGAGATAAAATTCCGGAAATACAAATATAAGAATATCAAGTGAAATCGGATATTTTACAGGCCGAAAAATAGTACAATGGGTTTTCTGTGGTTGGCATTGACCTTTTGGCAATTCTTTGTCAAAACCCGAGAGTCCTTCCTTTCCCTTATGGTCGAGTCAATTTACAATGTCCTGACTGCGACTTCCGGTCATTTTACAATTTATAAACGAAAGAACTTACCTGAGGATCATAGACGTCCATTTGATCGTTGCGGCAAAAACTGATTTCGCATCGGACTATGATTCCCGTTTGCCTGCAAAAATAATAGTGATTTACTCGGTTAGCAGGATAGATCGATTGTTTTTCTATAAATTAATTACAATTGACGTAAGTCAAACTGTACACTGAGAGAAAATCTAGTTACTTTTGGCTTCAACCGTAATTTTCGAATATTTCTAACGATAATTATGGTTATCATAATGATGCATATAGTTAAGTTCATCATATTTCGTGTGAAAAGTATTATAAAATTATGATTGAGGCCAAAAGTAACTAAATATTTTTCTCTCAGTGTACATATGCGCCGGTAATTATGAAAGTGATCTAAATAAAAAAATCTAAAAATGTATGCACATAATTTCGTACGATACATGTACTACATGAAGTCGTGAGAAAAGCATGTGGCCGAGTACGGCCCTGAAATTACAGATAGGAATTACAGACTCGGCCTCGCGGCAACGATCTCTAACGAGATTCGTTTGTAGTCGGAGAACGATGGCGACGATCTCAACGAGATCCTCTTGTGATCTACGATCGCGCGAACATCTCGGAAAGAACCGGTCTTTGTAGCCTGACCTATTGCCGGGATCAACTCGCACGACGGAAAAGTCATGGAAAGAACTATCTCGTTGATCTCTTACAAAGTGCGAACATCGCGTTACACACATATTATGCTTATTTCAGTATCCCGCTCACAAAACGTTCTCGCTTTAATTCATTACTGCATAATTTCATTAGAGAAGTTATCTATCATATCCGACTTTTCGCATTCGATCCTCGTGATCTCATATGGAAAACATAATAGCTCGTCAAATGAATAATTGTTACTCATCGGAATAAAGTCGCCACTTTCGTAACACTTATCAGAGGTCTGAAAGATCGTCCGGACAGAACCGGATTTAATTCGCTTTAATGACATATATATAATTCAAGAGGGAGATGATGGAGCTTGAAAGCCCGCTATAAATATAAGCTACAAAAAATTGATAGAATATGTATATTATCTATTGATACCTTTTTTAGAACAGACGCTAAAAACATGCGATAAAAATACTTGGATGCTGCGTCGAAAAAACGAGTTCTCGACGGGCGAGGTGCTATCCAAACTTCTGACATACGTATTTATGCGAGAGCAGCGTCTCGCGCGTAAAGCGACGCTGCAGGACCGGCGCGGCGCAGCAGTCGCAAAGTTTCACCCAGCGCGCTTGATTATTGTAGCGCGCTATCTTAACTTCCAGTAGACAGATCTGAAAACTCCGTGCTATCGGAACGACGGTTCCGGCGCCAGTTTTGAGAGACACGAGTCGTATTATTATTGGTGGAAACAGCCGCGTACGCGACAAGAGAAATGGAAAAGAGAAGAGAGAAAAAGGAGAGCATCCTAGGTGAAAGAGAAGGAGACAGGACTCTCTCGGTCCCGCGATAGAGGGTGCAAAAGAGGATAAAGAGAAGGGTGGCGGTGGTCCTCCCTATTGACAACGGCTTTCATCTTTATAATTCAACCCCTCGCAACACCCTCGATCCATTTTGCCTTCTCTCTACCCCTGCGTGCCGCACCGCGATGCTTTTTTACCATCTCTCCCGCTCCGCATGTCGTGTAACACATGGCGGAGGCGGACTTACGCTCTTTCTGGCCGCTGAAAAACCGACGCGGTGTCCCTCTCTGTTTCGCCATTATCCCGTCACCGTCACTGGGCTTCGCTCCAGAGAGAGATATACAGCAACATTTCCACGCAATTCAATCCGCACCGAGAGATTCTAATGGAAACGAATGTTTCCCTCTCTGTCGGGACAATTAGACTTACTTTCTGGTAACATGATATTTGCTAATTGCGGAAATACCATATTTTTCGATTAACTGTCTATATTGTAAGAAATATAATTATGTACTTGATAGTACACATGCATAACTTTTACACATTTGTGCACAACAAGATATAAAATGATTATGTATAAGATAAGTATTTGATGTTTTAAAAATTTAACGCATTATGCATTTGATGCATTTCTTTCAAATAATATAATATTGAATAATATAATATTTATTTTATCCTCAAAAAATATAGTCTCTTCTGTATCATCTTGTTTTATGTTGGCGAGTCCGGTTCGTAAGTCTGAGCCGCTTCTATACTTCCTGTTCTGAATTTGCCCTTGCTTCTTTTCTCTAGATGAAATATTACGATTTCAAGTTTGAATATCTTGGTTTCTTCCCTTTCTTAATTTTTAGATTCTATCTCATATTACAAGAGACAATAAAATTCCAGTTTGCTTTCTTTTCTGTTGAATCTGTTTATTGTAATGTCGCGATGCAATGTAATAATATTATTCTTTTATATAAACAAAATATGTATCAAATGATATGCCAACGCAGTGAATTAGACATCTAAATAAAATCTAACGACAAAAGAGCGTGAATTTGATTATGCGCGTCACATAAACAGGGTCTTATGAGATGCCGCGTCAACATCTGCATCGATGTCAGTCATCGTTGCAGTCACAATGGCGATCGCGATTACGACATGATCCATGAATCACGTTTCAAGCACTCACAACATACCGGATCCTGCTGACCGCAGACAGGAAACTGGGCATCGGTCAATTATGTCGAAATGTTACGCATCTCGTATATCCGCTTAATACGGATTTATAAGTCACCAGAATATTCAATGATCAGTCGAGGACGAGAAATAAAATTCAATTAAATTCAGTGCGTATCTAACAATAAGAAAATCTTATTTCTTTGTCTCACATAATATTCGTTCCTCTAAAACGTGAACCTAAGATTCGAATGCAAGTATTTTAAGTAATTAATTAAGATCATAAAGAACGTAACAAGCCTGCAAAATCGACAGATCGCGTCGTCACGAAAGTTATGATGAAAATAAGAGAGGGAAAAGAGCGAAGCAAAGTGCCCGAAAGGAAATAGTGATCTTTAAACAAACCGTGGTTTTTGTATGCCCTTTTTCCAACGTGCAGGGAGGTCCCACGTGTATCACAGCCCGCGGAACGTCCTGCCTACATGTCGGACCTCCTGGAGTTTACTGTCGCAAAGACGCACATGCATGCCCGCTTAGGGGAGCACATGTAATATGACTCTGCGCACCATGCATCATTCTTCGAAAATCGAGATAATCTAACGAAAATTTCGTACTTCAAAATTAAAAATTATAGATATACGTTAACCGCAAAAATGCAAATAAATAACAAAATTTTAATCTATAATTGATTTCAATTTACTTTTACCTTATTTATTGTGTAAAATATTAAAATTGATAACTTTAATGGAATTAAAATTTGACAAAAGAAAAATAATTCCAACTTTTTTACATTTTTTACAATAAATATAAATATTGTCATATCTCTCGCATGTATTCGTTACGAAATACCAGACTTGTTTGCCCGTCCTCGCGAAATGATGTTTTTCTAAATATTTTCAAAGACTTATAGTGAGATAAATCTGTCCTGCATGTACGAGCTACTGAACGCACCCGTGTTGCATCATGCGTGATGCTTCGTCGTCAACGCATTTTACGAACGCGGACAGGTTCATGGAAAAGGCGATGGCGGGACGTTGAAACGAGCGCAGATGGTGCCCCGTGTGGTTTACGACGTGGTACGGACCCTTCCATATGGGGATGATACCGTTTAACCCACCCTGGGGACCTGCGAGAGTGTCGGATGACGTATACTCCGCTGCGTCGTCCCCTCTCCTCTCTCTCCGCGCCGGGAATGTTACTCCATTTTTACGGGCGACCCCGTGGAAGAAAACCCTGATCTCAGGGTGTCGCAGGTTGTGCACTTTAGGGTCGATACACTTGCCGTTACACCACCCTTCTGTCTTCGCACGACACAACGTCGCGCGCGCTCGTCGTGTCGGAAAATTCAATGCCGCTTTTCCGAAACTCGTCGCATGCGAAACTATCTCGCGCGAGAATAATCGGAAATCGCGCCTCTCCATAGCTTGATCGTGAGAAACAAAACAGAATACGTTCTACCTTAATTTCATTCCATATAGTAATTTTTCTAATTTTTAATTAATTTCCCTAAACTTTAACTTAAAGTTTACTTTTTGAGATAACTCGTATCGATCGAATAGAAAGTGTTGATTGTGAAAGAATGACAGACAATACAATTATTTAAAAAACAATTGGATTTTTCAAAAATAATTAAGAACGATACGCTGAAATTTAGTCTTTGCATTAATAATACAAATAATAATGGTATAATCGCAGATTATAATTTAAACGAAATATAAACGTAAGTTTTTTAAAATTCCTGCATGCCATCAAAATCTAGTTCTTTTCAAACCAACGTCTAACAACTTCACAAGGTCGTTTATCACTCACGACCGATCGTTAACGTTCCTAACTGCTGTTGGAGCAGTCGTCAAGATGCAACGTCGCCATAGTATCGGCCAAAATTTCGATGCTTTCTTCGTCGCCCGGAAACCGAACCGGCACGTATACAGTATAACGCGTCGCTCGTAAATCATCGAAAAATACTTTCCAGATTTCGGAGTTCGTTGTCCGGCTCGAGTTCGGTCTATGACCGCGTTGTTGTATAATTTAAAAATTTATTTTGCGTCTACCGAAGTGTAAACACAATAATAGAAAAATCTGTACCTTCAATAATCGATAATAGAGTCGATTATCGCGGTAAATGCCTAAAGATCAATTGTCATGTATTATTTCTTTTCGTATTTTCATAAATATTTTCCAAATAATGCAAACTACGTGCTAATGTTAAAATACGATTACATACAGATTAGATTTTTTTTCACCGAATAAATTAAATAAATTCACGAAAATTATTTTCATTATACATATAATTAAAGATAGTTTTTAATATTTAATCTCAACAAAATTTAAATATAAGATTTGTCATATTTATTATAAAAATATAATTTATAAATTAAAAAATTTTAATTGTAAATATAATTTTAAAAACGTAAACTATTTGAAAGAAACATTATTTCAATTTTGTTTTAAACAAATGTTTAATACATGTTTTACGACGTGCTTCTATTTGTTCATTAAGTAATTATCATTAATTATCTATTAATCTAATAATCAAGATAGAAATAAAAACAAACTGAATGCTTGCTAATTCGATTGAAAGATCTTTTTTATATCCGCGCCATCTTTTCTGGTCATTTTTTATACGAGATAGCTTTCATACGAAAAGAGTGACAGAGATGTGGCCCGGGGATGTGATCTCCGCATTGTGTTTCGATCGAGAAATTCCACAGTTTCGATCACGCGAGGGGTCGATACCTGTTCGAACGATTCACTGGAATTTAAACGTGTTCAATGTCCATCCTGCGAAGGGTCGGAAGAATCTACCCGACATTTCTGAAAGGCTTCCTTCTCTCAAGGATGGTTTCCTTTCTTTGCACCTGCGACAACCTAGTCTCCAAAGTAAATATATACGACTCCCTGTTTCACTTCACCTATCGTTGAGTTTTAGGATGCGACGTCTACAAAGAGTCGATTCAACGAAAACGAGTAAAATTGGAAAAAGCGCGAAATAAAATATTTATATAGAGAATTTAAAATGAGCAATTCCAATACCATCGTTCTGATGGTAACAATTTAAATAACAAAACGTCTCAGTTCTGTAAACTGATTCTCTAGAATTCTTTTTATAGTTATTTCAATGTAGTTTTAATTTAATTTTTCAGATATTATAATGAAGAAAAAATTGACTCGATATTCGCCAAAGAATGCATTAACATTAAAATGGAGGCACCTGAAATATTGCGTATTAGAATTTAACGTAACGGTATCACAATTGCGCGAAAGTTTGGCAGCAAAAAGCACGTCGGCGTAACGCGCAACTTCGACCGCGGTTTCCCGCGAGCGTTTCGTAAGCGTCACTTTGACAGAGATCGACGAGACACGGCGCAAAAAATACAATATTACAAAACTTCCTAATCGCGGGGCATAAACGCCTCAATTTCGTGCCATCGCTCCTATTACAGAGAGGGTATTATGAAACTGGAGAGACGGGAAACCCGGAAAAGAAACGTCGTTGGCCCTCTCGGGGAAACTTATATTCTTCAGGCTGTGTGTGAAAGGTTACCCCCATCACGCCGAGGGTGAATGCAACCCACGTGCGTTCCTTTGCCGTGAGCGCGCTTGTCCCTCGATAATTACCTCTCTCACAAAAAAACAACGACTTTCTCGCGACAGGTTCTCGTTTGCCTCGTTTATTCCCCTTCGCGTCCATTCGCCTCGCGTGTGCGTAAATCGACGTAATTTAATCGCTTATATATCTTGTCGTTAATTCCGTCACAAGGGAATCTTATTTACTTGGTCCAGGACCATTTGTATTCCTCGATATGATCTAAGCGGTATTCCTTCTTGTACGCATGACTAGACGCACGGCATAACATATTTTCCAATTAATTTTCTGAAAGGCTTGTAATATAATCAACATAAAAGTATAAACTAATTTATGTGCCAAGAAAAATCAAAAAATATACAACGATTTAATGTATATTCATATGAAAAATATTTTCAATATCCCCAACATGTTTTACGATGAGAAGGTCATCCACTTTTTAAATAAACTTAATAAATACTATCAATTTTATATATATTACCTGTTGATTCAAACTATAGAATCAATTATATTCTTTGAAACACGTTTTTCTTATAAAGATTACACAATATTATTTTGTTACAGAAAAATTATGTAAATGATGATGCAAAAAATTTTTACTTATTGTTAGTATCTCTTACTTTCATTCCCATATATTCGACGCTGCGAGAGATACGTGTGTATACTTTCGAATGAGACGCGCGAGTGGTTTCATCGAGTGGATAATCCATTTTCCGCAACCTCCAGTGGAGATTGGTGGACGCTTCTTTCCCGCGAGAAAAGACGCCGGCCATCGATACCCGGGCCGCGGATAAACTCGACTCGGGAAGAGGCACCCCTTTTCCCAGCGCGAAATGTATTCCGGGTATATCGCTGGCGAGTTCGTTGGCATCGCAAAATCAAGAAAACGTCGCGCGCGACAGGTGCTTAAGGCCCGTTCCTCGCGGCGTGTCGCAGCCGCACACGTACATCCGGGGTAAGTGCACGAACCGCTCGGTTTCTCATCGGGAATACGTAATCCCGCGACACGCGCGGGCATACCAATTCCTCCCCGTTACACGAAATACCGCCGGAGAAGCCGAGGTGCAGGAGGTATATCGCTGCGCTCTCTTGTCAACGCCGGCGTCGGCGTCAGCCTCGCGGCGTTGGCATCGACGTCGGCGAAGTTAAGTGGATCTCAAAATAATCGGACGCGCGTGTCGCATATTGATCGAGATTTCCCTCCCGTCCTCTCGCTTTCCCTCCCGCCCTCCCTCCTTTCTCTCGCCATCCAATCGATTCGATCGAGATGTCTCGAAAAGACACGCGATAATCTATCGCGAGGCGAAATAGACGGTTCTCCGACTTTTTCTCATTTCCTTATTGGAGATGAAATCGCTTATTATTTCGATACGTTTAATTCCGATTACTTGGACGTGTTCGCCATTGCGACACGCAAATCAATAAATATTATTTCTTAGTATAGCACACAATACATTGGTTTTAATTAGAAGAAAAAAAAAAACTGGCAAAAGCTGTCCCTTTATTAAGTATTCAGCTATTAACAAGTAATTCAAAGTAATATTTAACAAGAGTGAATAATAAATTTACTAAAAAACGCAAAGGTTGCCAGATTGATTGGTATCGTCCAGGATTTTTCTACGAAAAGGAACGTATTTAAAATGATACGTTTTCGATCCGACCACCGCAGCGACGACGCTATTAACGGTAATAGTGCTAGTAACGTTAACGGCGCGGCGTAACGGGTGTCGCAGACGAGTTGGAAGGAAGAGCACCAGCAGAGCGAGGGGCGGTGGAAAAGCCTGGTGCCGAGGGGGTGGGGTGCGGAGGGTGGCACGAACGGAAGCGAAAGGAGAACGTCGGAGAGAGGGAGCGGAAGGACTCGGCGCGCCCGGAGGCGTGGGTGGAAGCTCGAGTCGAGACGACGGTGGGCACCGCGGGGGTGAGCGCGGCCGGGGGAGACCGGAACCGGAACCAGGGAGCGCAGGAACACGAACAGACTCGACGTCGACGGTGGCGTCGGCGTCGGCCCCGATATGGCGGAAGCGTCGCGTTTGCCGGAAGTCGCCAAGGAAATGAAATGCCTCCCAGCCGGGGAGGCCGCCCTTTCCACCCCCATGAGTTTCTACCGCCGCCTCCCGCCCACCGGAACCGACGTTCCTCGCCAGGATTTCCAGAGTTCTCCTCTTTCTAGGGAACACAGCGAGGGCGTTGGCGGCGGCGGCGGCGGCGGCAGTGACGGCCGGGGGGTAGAGTGAGGATAGCGTCGAACTTGCGTCAAGTACGAGAAAACGAGGGAAGGGTCTCGAGAGACGTTCGTTCGCGCTTATTTCAAGAGACATGAAAATAAGAGGAAGAGAAAGAACGTTGCGTGGGACGAAAAAACACACGGACTTATTCCTCAGTGATTCAAGCTCAGAGTCAACATATATTAGCGTATAAACGTGAAATTTGATCAAATATCCTTCTCGATGTTTGCAAATCAATCGTAATTAGATAATTTTCGTTATTTTACAAATAAGATTAAAGATTTTTCAAACAGACGGGTGTAAAATATATTCTCCACGTATGATAGTTTTTAAAGTTCTCCTCGTTTTCTACCGTTCGATTTGTATTTATTTGATCCAATAATTAAAATGCTAAAGAAGTGCCGTCGTAATCTATAATTGTCATTTTTTACAAATGCGATGCTTCTCAGTAAACATCACCTCGTGTATCTGGCGAACGTGATGACGCCGTGCGCGAACGGAGATATTCCGACTTCCGTCCATGCGCAAGAATTTCTTCCCGGAATAGTTCGAACACGCCGGTTAATCGGGTTCTTCATTTGAATTCTATCCACGAGGAGAAGGAAAAAAAGGGGGAGGTCGGTCAGAGTCGCACGGCCGCAAGCTGAGTAACCAACTCCGATGATTCGTCGTCGGCATTTAATGGTAGTCACGGCGATAACATCTACTGTGATAATGGTGATGATGATGGGTGTAACCATCACTCGTATTTTACGATTTTCTTTTCCGATAGAATTCTTCATGTTTTATCATTACATCATTTATCTTTGCTGGATTTTAATTGCACACTGTAAGATTAGTTCCGATACGATAATAAGCAAATCTGTTTATTCACTAATAATACAGCTTACTGCTAACTAATAATCTGCTAATAATCTGCTACTAATAAAAAGCTTATATATGTTTCATATTTCGTGCCAACATTTGTATTAGCATCAGTTTCGTAAAAAAATACCTATAAAATTATAATAGCTCAATTTGCATTTGTCTGATTAATCACAGTTTTAGAACAAGAGACACAATTTTTATTTTATATAAAAAGTTTTGAGAAAATTAAAAGCCGGTTCACAGCAAGTTTACGACAGCTAAGCGAACCATCATTTATTATCGCCAGGCCACTGGGCGGTTGCTTGCATCGCCATTATCTAAATAAGAGCAATAGCGCATTAAAACGCTCGTCAGGCAAAAATAAAAAAAAAAAAAAAAGCCGCCGTCGTCGCTATTGCCATGAAGAAAGAGGAAAATGTCACGCGACGTGCACGCGCACGCACTCGCGTTCGTGCAAGAGTCGCGCTCCTTGCACGCCAGCACTGGATGACGCGTTATTTTCCGATGAGATTATTTCCGGTAAGTCCGCGTGATTCTGCGCCGCGTCACTTCCTTCTCCGCTCCATCGTCTTCGTCGTCGTCCTCTCTCTCTTCCAAGTAATTTTTGCGCCGGATCCGTCGTCGCTCATTGTCGGACTCATTGCGCGAAATTACGTCATCTTGTGGAAATCGTTGCTGCTTCCTGCGCGCGTACCCGAGGCGTAGCGAAAATAGTTTCGCGCGAGCTCGTAAGTAAGAGGGAACACGAGTTAATTCGAGAATGCTCTTAACGGGCAAATTATCCGTCGCAACGAATAGCAGCGACTATAAAAAGAACTCGTCATTCTGACCACGAGCGTTACGAACCGAAAAGAATAGTGCAAAAGTTTTTATACGTACCACATAGTAATATCTTTATGTTGCACATTATATTAATTATTAATTTCATTAATAATTGTTCTGTTGATATTTTCAACTTTTCAACTTTTTGGATTGGTAAGCATCGTCACGCTACCAATACCTTTTTCACTATCTGACTGCGTCGTTTTTGCCGTATCAAGGCGCTCCAATATCGACACATTTGCCTGTCGTCATCGTCTTGCTACCACAAACGATGTCGTTTTTGTTGCGGCATAGAAATTATAGCCACATATAAATGATTTGTGTATAGATTGGCAATTAAGTTTTTTTTTTTATGAAATCAACATAAACTAAGAATTTAAATTTATTTAGATTTATTTATGATTTTTAAAGAGATAACTTCTAATAAGAGAAAATATAATCCATTCTCTTCGACTGTCTCTTAAAACTATACATAAATTTCTGAATCGATTCTTTCAAAAGCTGTAATTTGTTCGCCATTTGAATTACGACAATTTTTTATAATTTTTTAGTCAATTGGGATGACGCGTGGCTTCGTGCTAACGCGAGTGATTAGTAATGTAAGAATCCCGGGATCAAATTCCAGTGGCCTTTCATCCGGCATACATCTCATTTTCAGCAGTCACAGAACTTTTAAATCTAGGTGACATTAAAGATTATTATACCTGCTGCCCAACTCTTATACTACTACTTTATCTTTATTCTAATTATATTATATATTTATATCTTCGTTTTTTGGGCGAAACATCGTTCAAGCTGTAATCGCCACTCAATATCAATAAAGAAGGTGGTCTCTCAAACAGAATGTTAACAGAATGTATGAAAATCACAGTACTCTCTATTATTGTTTGATATTCTTTATCAATCAAGTATAATGAAGCAGAAAATATGTTTCTATTCTATATATAATAACGTTTGAGTGAAATAGAAACCTTTTCGGAATTTTTGTACAATATTAATTTCAGATCAAAGTAAAACTTATTCGGATTATTCGTTATTCGTTATTTAAAATAAATGTTTGGTAATTTTGATCAATTATAATAGTAGTGTAAAATGAGCGAGTATAGGGCTAGTTCAATTCCTAATGTCACCTAGATTTATAAAGATTCTCTGTGACTTCCCGCTGAAAATTGTACGTGAGATGATCGGGATTTGAACTCGGGATCCGAGTTCATATATGAGAAAATACAAAAAATATCCCAAGATTGTTGAAATAAATGTCATGGATCATAAAATGTAATGTTTCCTTAGTTTTATCGATATAAATGCAACAATCTGTTTCTGTAACGTAACGATAAATTACATGAAAACTTTTATGCAATTTTTCATTTGTAAAATCCCACTTTCAAAATTAGGGAAAGAGCAATCGAATTAAATAGACATTTTATTATAGAGTAAGATATCGTTCATTATTTTGAGTCTTCCCTTCCCAGAGGATTGCGGACTGTACAATTGCGAAGCTGATAAAAATCAATCTTTTTTTTCGCACACACGTCAAGCTATGTCAAGCTGCGGTTGGGCACTTGACTTGGTGATCTTTATCTCTGCAGCGCACGCTGACCGCCTCTTTCTGACTCACGGGAGTCATGAGCGATATCGTGAAACGGACGTGCCGATGACACGATAGCATTCGTCGTCGTAGCGCGGTACTCCGTTTCCTCGGCATCGTCGAAAAGCCCGCGGAGACTTCCGGCCGCGACGGAACTCCGGCGCTCACCGACCCTGACCGACCGTGAGTCGCAACACACCCGTGACAATTAGTTCCAGCAGTGATTCGGTTCCCACGCGGTACGATCAGGCCTATTAATAACGTCTTCCGATGCGATTTCCCTGCCCTCGACTAATCTTTGACCTGCCATCGAACCTCGCGATTTCAACGTAAGACTCTCGAGCATCAAAATGTCACAAACAATGCTGATCCGGAATTTTTATGGCCATTTCTATCAATGGAGATTAACTTTAGTCCTGGTTTAACTTATTTCTTTCTCTATCCTTCTCTAGGTTTAACAATTAGAAAAAAATAAAAAATAAATTGAACCGAGATTAAAGTTAATTCATACTGATAGAAATGGATATTAATATTTTATTTAATTTTAGAAGATGCGGACTTGACTTCACCTTGTATAAATATTCAAAAGTTAATACGTTAAAAATTAAGATTTTTCAGGAAAAACAATGTAAAGTTTCCACTTGTTAAATCGCGGATTTCTTTTTTCTTTATTTAGTAATTTAAGGATAGGCAGTCGCATTCTTCCGTATGATTTATATAATAAGACCCTTTTAAAAGGACATTGTATCGCAATAAAATTTTGGAGAAATATCTACTTCTCCATTAAACTATATTATTTTAAAGTACAATATATACTTTAATATGTACTAGCTGTGTAATACTGCATTTAAGATAGCAGCGTCCTTGACTACCGTGGTAATTCTTAAGAACTAAAAATATACGACGAAAGTATTGTATGTCGCAATGAATTGTGCAATCCATACAATTGCAGTTGGTGTTACTCGCCGACGCGACGGAAAGATCTAATTTACTTTAATATCCAAAGTTAATATATAGATATATATTTTTTCACGCGACAAATTTCAAAGTCTCACGAAGTTTCCGAGTTTGATATCGGATAAATCAAATGTCCAATGATCTCATATCGTAACCGCGGTTAGAACAATGTATCCACTTGGACGATATCAAACCCTGGCAGCAGCTGGAGCTCAGTGCTGCAGAGTAGAACAGACGTGTATAGAAAATTGAAAGCCGCCACAATGGAGGCGGCACGTTTCAACGTTCCGCAGGAAAATCGATTCTAATATGCTTACACGATTAATCCGAAATTTTTCTGCTCGCCGCCGCACGAAGGATGAACATTTCACGAATGTCCGTGTTGCAGCGAAACCTGTTTACAGCGGACAACTTTTCGCAGATATCGGCAAGATGCCGCGTCGTGCCGCGCCATGCCGGACGGATGTCATAACTCGCGATAATTATGAAATGAAACGCCAAATAGCCGAGCCCGTTAGACAAGAGAGAGAAGGCAGGAAACGATCGCCGGATACAGCGAGAATTCACGACGCTATACTCCGCGGCGACACGTAAATAGAGATCTCGGCGTTTGCAGCGTCAGTAACGAGATCAATTCCGATGCTTGCCGATGCGGGAACGGGAAACGGGTCTGCTTTTAGCGCGGTAGATTTGTATTATTGACGGATCGCAATAACGGTGGTCGGGCTATCGGACTCGTTACGTAAATCGAGAAGAACGAAAGAAGGCTGCCTTCTTTACGCCCCGATGACTATTACGCGGCGGGCTAATGGTAATAGACGGGGCGGTTAAAGGTTCGCGTTTAAAATAATTGTAATAACGAGTCTCGGCGGTTGCTACTGTTATTAGACGGAAACTATGCGACTTCGGAGGCACTTGTGTTATTCGCCTTTCACCGTTATCGCGGCATACCTTTCAGGTGCGAGCTCGGTGTCTCTGGAACCCGGTAAAATATTCGTGAAATATTAAACCTTCGTAATACGATTTCAGTTGTTATAATTCTAGATAACAAATGTAATTAAACTCCGACACTATGTGAGGCTAATAATCTTCCGGGGAAAAAATGCTGAATTCCTAATTTATAGAAATTATTAATGGAGACTTTATACATTATAATCTTTCTACATATTTAATTTAAATCTCTCTTCGCGTAATCTGCTCTTTAAAATTTAAGAAAGATGTCTCTTTTAATGTGAAATATTAATGTAAAATTTAATGTGAAATCTTTATAACGTTTGATGCGCGAAATAAAATTTTAACGTTCAAACTGATCGCGATGATAATCAGAATGACGTTGAAATTATAAATGTGACAGCAAATTATTATTTTAAAAACGTAAGCGGCAAATTATATCTGGCATTCTTCAGAATAAACAACAACAAGGCGATAAATTTACAATGAGAATTTATCGTGTTTAATGTACTTTTTATACCTTTTAGAATTAATGCACGAGCCATTCCTGAAAGCTCTTGAAACAACGTGATCCAGCGTGTATTTAACGCAGAAAGCGAGATATTGTCGTCGACATTTCACGCCGGCTCTTTATCTTGATACTTGTACTCTCCCGTAATTTGCAATTATCATAAACATTTTGTACGTGCTTGTCCGCGGCGCGGTTTTATCCTCGTTGTACTTTAGATATCCTTTCCAGGAAAATTAGTCCTTACTGACGCGAGTTGTAATTGTAATAAAGAGTTTACGACACTCGATTTCTTTACATTAGATATAAGCGCGAATGCTCCTTACATTATTAACCATTTAAATGCTAACAGATGCATTAATACCTCTTTGAAAAATTGAAAAATCGATCGAATGGTTCATAATCATAATTTAATCTTGATGCTAAAATCCGATACGTGTTATCATCGAATATTATAGCGACATATCTGTGTCTCATTTAATTTTACAATCGATGAAACATCCATTACATAAATATTATTACTGCAAAGATCGTGATTGTGATTTATAGAATTATCTTCATTTACTTATACATATATTGTAATTTATTAAGAAAATTAATATACGATTTTTACTCACACAAAGAAATGCACGAAATAAAGTTTGCAACGAATTCGTGCTCTTTATCCGTTTCTGGTCAATTCGCGAAACAGAGAAGAGGCTAATTTAAGAGGACTAGTCCAATGATATTCTGCTAATTCATAAATCGACCATGATTCACTGGTGAAATCACCACTGTCGGCGCCGCGTGCGATTTATTTCTTCTCCCAACGCGATAAAAATTACATTTTTCCCCTTGTCGTTATCGCCGACGATAGCGGCGTTATCAAAAATAGACGAACCTTTTCCGCAAATCGAAAAACAATTTATGCGACGCGGTTCCGAATTAGAGTAATATTACTATCTTATCCCGATATGATACATCTATTCGTCTCAGATTTACATGTGTTAGAATATAGAAATTACTTTCACTATCGTATTAGTGTAATATAGTTGCTCCAATATGTTGGAGTAAAGCGGTGAGAAGTAGCGGGATCTTTAGTGCTCAAGATTAAAGATAAGTGGCGTCAGTGATATTATCTAATTCAAAGCTATATTATATATGACACGTACGAGTCAGACTGATTACTCAACTAGTGTATATTTTTATTGACTTTGACATAATTTTTTTAGAGATATTTCAAAACGAGTGTAACATGTACATTTTTATAATTCTTCTAATTTAAAATAGATAAATTTTTATTCAAGTATGTGACATACATATGTATATTAACGGTATAAGCTAATGAGAAAAACTTTAAAAATAACATTGAATGCAACGATATTAAATAAAAAGGAAAAATATATGTTTAATTAAAAAATAATTTTAACAAAAAAATAAAAATACGAACCACATCTACAATAATTAAAAACAAGTCGGCAAAATAGTCTAAAAGCGATGACACAAACAAAACTGCCGAAAGTAATCTACATTTTTATATTTGAAGAACAAGAGATAATCAATTATGATTCTCCACTTGACAATCATTTCCGGGTGTCGAGCATATGGTACGAGCTATCAACTGTTTATATCGTGAATCACGGGAGGAGAAAATTATTCGATGCCCGTAGCTAATTGTAATCACTTAATTACGTTACAACGCTTTGTTCGAGCGCTCGCTTCGAGTGCACGAGTGCGGGATCGTTGCGTTGACCGCGATCGATTATCTCGATTTGGTTGTGGCCGCGTGATTAGAATACCGATTAACCGTGATTAGACGTGACCGTGGACATTCCTGCCGCACGCAAATGCCTGTTGGTTACAATGGTGTCGAACAACAGTGTTATCTATACTGGCGAGACCACGTACGTGAGTGCGTGCGTGCGTTGGACCGTAAGCCCGATTATGCGCTTACCTAAACCGGCACCCTACACCGCAAATGAAAATTTCTGATGGTATCAGGGAAGATGTCAAGTATTTTCTCTCCATTCTATTTTATAATATCAGCCCGATATTATAAAATATTAATAAAAATAAATAAAGTGATATATAAAATGGATCGTCATGGTTAAATATAGAAAATAAACAAATTGTCAATATTTAAGAGTAGACGTCACCCTATCGTTCTTTTTGCAGAGATGCAACTTCAATATGAGACTTGAGTTTTTCAGTTATTTAAATTACGACAGCAATTTTCCATTATTTTGTTAATAGTTCGTAAATGAAATTATTTACATCCTTCAACGTTAAAGGCACAAATCAATTAAACATAGGACATTATTTCGGATTAAAATATATTACAAAATAACGCAAATTTTATTACCGAATATATAAAGTAAAAAGTTTTAAAATAAGTGTCTCTCTCTCTCTCTCTCTCTCTCTCTCTCTCTCTCTGTCTGCCGTAAACCGATATGCCATACCAATTCCGAAATATTTTGAACATAATAATAATAATTGAATATTAAGAATTAATATTGGGATGATGCATGACTCATTCAACGTTTCGATTTTTAGTGATTGGTAAAATTCATAGGCCAATTGCAGATCAGCGCGAATGGCCCTCGCACACTGAAAGCGATACTCTGGCAGGTTTGCCATTGCCTTCCGAGAAAAGCCGAGAGAGTGAAAAATTTGAGGGTTTGTCGGGGATCGAATCCAGTACCTTCAGTGTAGTAGACCAATATGCTATCTACTGGACCAAACTCGCGCTCACTAATTATTCATCTCTTAATATCCGTATTCCTTTGTTTAACTAAAATCCTAAAACAGAATCTCGTTTAGAGTGGACTCGTCTAATGTACGATTTTCCTGAGAAGTACCGACGAAAGAAGCGCGCGCGCGCGCGCGCATGAAGTGGCGGGAAGATAGAAGGATTGAATAACGGATCGACGAACGAGGTGAAAGAGAGGCTGTGGAGCAAGAGAAGGAAGATGCGGGAGAAAGAGAGAGACAGAGGACGGAGAGACTAAGGGGATCGAGTATTAATAGAGACTCGGGCGACTGGAAGCCGGAACTGAGCAACGCGTACCTTCTCCTCCTTCTCCTCCGCCGAGAGAAAGAGAGAGGTCGCCTTATTTATAAACGGCGAGATAAAGCGCGGCTGCGACGCCGCGCCGCGCCGTGAGAGGAAGCCGCTCTCGCACTCATACTCGGCGGCCCGCGGCTCCCACGCTTCCACGGATGCATTACGTGCGCGCACCTCGAGCGACTGCACCCTTGACGTAACCCGTCGGCGAATTTGTTTAAAAAAAAATAAATAAAAAAACTCACGTATGTGCATTATTATTTAAACCGACTTTCTCCGCGCCCGCGACATTTACGCGCGACTCGCTTTTGGTGGCGTTTTATCTAGTGCCTGACAAACTGATGCAGATCTCCCTTTTTTCAATCAGGAGTATTAAAAGACAAACAAGAAATAAAACAGCTCACGCTAATCACGTCGAGTTATGAAGAAAGATTAAAGATTTTTTCCTTGATAAAATCAAGACAAATGTAAATAAGCAAAATTTAGCCTTTAGTTTAGCCTATAGGATAGAATTTACGGATTAGAATTTATCTCATAAAAAGCTGACATGACTTATTTTTTAAAATGCATATTAAAATAATTGAATAACAATATCAGCTTGTCCCGCGTATTTTTTTCAACTGCATTAATTGCATATAATAGTTCTTTTATATTTTCTTAATGTTTAATTATTCCGTTTTATAGAGTATATTCTTCATCAACAACTTGCAAATTTCTCCATTTAAAACGTAGTTGACAAGAGGACACTAGAGTGCACCTAACGATTCAGTATCAGAAAGTTAGTTGAATACGATTAATTGTTAAAATACTTTGAATGAAAATTAGGAAATTAGAAAGCAACGGCGTCGAGCTTTCTCATTTGCATTTTAAGAAGAAACTTGTTCGAGAATCCCGGGTAATATACCGCGATATCTTGCAGAGATCTTTCAAGGCGAAGCGCGCCTGCGTCCTTTCAGTCGCGCGATCGAGGGGGACGGAACTGTCCGATGTGTGCCGTTAAGATTTCGAAACAATGCATTCCTGAGTTTCGTAGTACGGTATTAATTACAACGCGTTAATTTCCTGAGTCCCGGCCGCCCCGCTCGGCCGAGGTCTTATGTCATTAGCGTGTCATACTTTTCACTATGGACTCGCACTTTCATACCGGCAGTAATAGCGATTGAGACGTAGATAAGCACGCGTGTGCATAACGGGCTCGCGGTGTTCTCAAGGCTGAAGAAAAACGCGCTGCCTATGCACGTACACACAGTGAGAAACGCAATTTATAGATAATGCACAATACAGTAACGTACCGTTACAACCGGTACTCGGCCTCGACGTTATTTCACGCTACTAATACCTCTCGCGCGCTTTTCGCCTATTAATCGATACTTGCCGATATCTTTTCGAAAATGCAGAAAATCGTGTACCACGATGCTTGCGTATATTAGCTTTCAACAGTGTATTATATTTTTGAGTTTAATTATCCGGAATTAATATGGACGGATAGATTATATTAATATGTAATGATCAAAGACGAAGGAAAAAGATCGGTACAACGATAGAAAATTCCTATCATACGAACCAGAATATTTGATCACGCTTACAAGACTTTTCTGATTCGTTCGTTTTTAACTAGAATTTTTTTTCAGTGTATAGATAACTATAACATGCGCAGTAAGAAAAGGAATCTTAGATAACAGGCATGTTTTAATTCCGCGAGCAACAAATAAGATAATAAATAATAAAACACTCACCCTTTAGTTGCTCCGCCGTCGACCAAAGGGCTCCTCTCCAAGGTCTCTCCTCTCAGATCCCTCGTCGTTGCACAACACTCGCGAAAACGCGAAAATGAAAGTACGATCGCGCGACTTTTTGCACGGCACTCCCGCAAAATACACGAAATATTAATAAATACGATTGCGATATATCACGAATTGAAACATTCGAATGGGCAGGAATCGTGTGTTACTCCGCACGCTTGATCCTGTAACAAACAAACATACATTTAACAGGCGATGCGAATTATATTAAAAATATATTAAAAGAAAAAAACAGTCACCACGATGAAACAATGATTTATAATGTTCTTTCTTTATCGCCGCGGTTTCTACTTCACTGAACAAATCACGCGATATATCTGCTTGAATAAGTCGCCTCAGTACGGTTTATAAATCGTTAATTCTAGTGGATAATTAATTGCGCGGAGAGGTAATAACTAATCGCTCGCAGAGAGTAACCGCGTTTTCTCTCGGTACTTGTCCCAATGGAATCTGGTGGGATAATAACGCGACGACACGCGGGATATCGTACTGCCGGTTTGATTCTCGCTGCCTGAGTGATAACGAAAAGACCTTTCGTTAACAGCGCGTTGTACGCCGTAAATAAAAAATGCCGCGGCAAGGCCGAGACCTCGCGTTAACCGATTCTACAAAATATACATCGTGTTGTAAATGTACGCTAAAAATATATTCCGTTTCGTATCTTAGATTAAATTTTAATAATGACGTATTGTTCCCATTACGAATCAATTCGAATCAATCACATCGTATCAGTATATCGTATAAAGCAGCAATGTTATCTCGCTCTGTTATGTGTCTATTCTGGATAAAAGTGATAGATTGTACTTAAATTGAATGTGTAAATGAAAGTGTAAATGCGGCGCAATGTACGATCCGACAGGCGTCATTAAAAAAATATGCTGCAAATAACGCGAAACGACAGCCTCTAATTTCTATTCTTTATATCCAATTTTTGCTTCGAGAGAACAAGTCGCGCGAAATATCTGACTTCGAAAACCTCTACAGGTTTAAAAGATAGTACGAAACGGTAGTCGCAAGAATTAATTAGTCATGCAGACAAATCTCTAATCGATTGTGAAAAATGTGCGAGTTTTAACACGAAGATTACACGCTACTACTCGCCTGCTCGAGCGTCGAGGTGCGAATGGTAGCGCGCGGCGACCTTGTGTACGCTACAACGCGCCCGAGTACACAACATGTATGAAGAACGTTTACCAACCGACTTGTGTTGCCGCCCGTAATATATTTTAATAGCTGACATAAAAGAATTTAATTTTGCCCAATGCTCCGTTTCTTGTGCACGAAATTAAACTCGAACGGCAAACATTAAATCTAACATTGATTTCAAGAACACAATTTATCTTATTTCGATCGAGAAAGTATTTACGTAATTTAATTGATTACTATTACTTCCTGTCAAATTTTTACGCCTCGAGAGAAATGATGAAATGTGACTGTGTGACTTTGACGAGTATCTATAAATCAAGAATTTTTGCGGGTCGCGTGATTTTATTCTGAGATATAAATGTTCATAAAAAGAGTAAAATAATAATTCTTTATTATTTGACTCCCGAAACTAGTTTTTCCCAGTAACTAATTGAATTCTATTGTCGAGAGTCTTTAGTTAATTAATTAATTCATTTGAATTATTATTTTTATGTAATTTTAATTTTTTGATTATTTAAAACGGGAAAGTACATTATACATTATTTAAACATTGTACATAAGTACGAGAAGCATTATTCATCATATTGTATATGTATATTATTTTTCAATGTTGCGATAGACATATTAAATTGTAGATAATGTTCCGGCTGGTAATGCATCGATCTGCAGATTTACAAAGAGAGGTCCACTTACGAAGGATGCAATATCGAACAGTTTCCGAAACAGTACAGGCGATAACCGTAAGAAATAGAAAGAAAATAACGGCAGTGAAATTTCCGCGAGCGCTTAGAGAACAACGGATGCCGGAAAGAGACTAGAAATAATCTCACATGTAAAAAAAAACGCACGTCCGACAGGAACAACACGTTAAAAATCGAAGACACCGTTTGCCTTGCGCAAGCGTTTCGGAATGTGATTAATTAGACATACGCGCAGAGTATGACAGGATACCGCCGCGAATTTCTGAGTAAAATCGAAACGAGCGCTCACATCTGACGAATGGCCGAACCGAGATAGAAACTGAGATTCGCAAAATCTAGATGCGAACATTAGATACAAAACAACGCCAAGTAATTTCTTCTCAACAAGTAAAAGATTGAAAAAGTGAAAAAAAAATGCGAAGAATTCAAGTCTCACGCGGGTTAAATGTCATTTTCGATAAAATACTTATAGCGCAGATAAGTTTATTAGCAATAATGTTCATTTCGTTAGTTAGTCCCCCCGCGACTTTCCCGTTGCACGGTTGTTTACGACTAGCAGACGCTAAAATCCATATGACCACCGGCGAGCCGGAACAAACGCGCAGTAAACGACGCTGGTTGGCGCGCGTTAATAGCCTTCTTTTATTCGCGACGATGTTACGGCGCCGATTAGCTGTCCGCACGCGGATTGCCTGGGCACCGGTATGCACCGCACGACGCGTATACCAGCCGATATTTACGCGAGCGAATGCGTGTGCACGCGACCTGCGAGCGCTGCACAAACGCACGTGGCCGAGAGAGAGAAAGAGAGAAACATCTAACGAGCGCGACCAACGTCGACGATAAATCAACGTTGCGTAATCGAGAGGTTGATTTATGTCGCACTCGATGTATGCCGTTGACCCACAGCTTTTTTTTCTCTCCTTCTTCCCTTTTCCTCGAGTTTCTTTTTTCGCGTTGGCGGTTCCTCGCGTTCGCCGTCTTTGTAAGATTTTCTAAGATTTTCCGAAACGGCCCATCAATCCATCGGCACGGTACGACTTGGGCTAAATTGCGCAACCGAGTAGCGCTTTTCTCGCTCTTTATGCTACACGTTCATATCTCAACGGTGGTTGACATATCCTTGATACGATAGACACTTCATATACGTACGTGGATTGCGTAGGATGTTTCGTGAAACTTACGACGCTTCGAGAGCGTACTTACGCCCTCGTTTGCGTAATGATTTTATGTATTTGCGTAATTGAATTTTACTTGCTTTACTGTTATTTATGTTTATACAACTTTTTAAACAAATTTGATAGACATAAACCGTGGACGGTCTTTGATTCATTTTCTGTTATGCAAAAGAAAGCTACAAGTTACAAGTAATGGACTTTTAACGTTTGCAGTCGGCTACTAGACAGCTCGAGGTTGGGCCTCGTTCCAATTAAAAAAAAAAGTGAACCCATTGCATCGCTTTCCGTACGCGTGTTGTTAGCACTGGTTTCCCGCATTGATTACCTCATCGCGTTCGGCTTTTCCAGCAGACATGATATCTCGGAAACGTATCGATACACGCCTAGCTGCCCACGTGCCCATGCCACCTTCGAGACACGCCAGAGAAAACACTATCAATAATGCTCGCTCGGGTGTGACACTCGGTTGTCGAGTCGCAGGCAAGAGAAGAGATTGCTTTTTATTCTCAAAGAAAAAAATTCATATCTCTTTCGCGAAATAATTTTCAAATCTATTTATTATAGCATGTACTTTGTAACTGGAATCAATTTTAATCACCATCAATTATTATTTCCTTTTAGTTTATAGTCCAAAAAATATTAATTTAATCGAAAAAAGATCCATTACTGATTGTAAGAAATTTTACGTAACGGGATTTTCAAGAAGTCACTCTATACTGTTTCGGATTGACGAAAGTAGCGATAATTCGAACCGATCGCTAGCAAGAATTTATATCAGAGATTCAGGGCGGCTGCTATCGCAACAACATTTGTTAGTTTACCGGAGTATAGCGGGCGAGAACGAGCGGAATTTTAAGCAGAATGCGAATATCCATTCTAGTCACTCCGGTATCGCTGTTATTCCGCACCGCTTAAATATTAGCTAGTCTATTGTGTTCGTGCGGTAACATACGAGTGTATTAAAATGAGCCTCTATGTTCGAATATCATTAACAATAGCGGCAATAATTCCGAGTTAGCGATATTCATATATTTAAAATATCCTATAAGTATTTATTATCTAATCTTAAGTTCAAATCAATAAAACTTATGACTAGATTCGTCAGGTAGAGTGCATTTGAAAGCGTAACTCACTTTCGAGCTATTATAGTATTGATGATCAAATGCAAAATTTTTATTTTATTTTCTTTGTTTAAAATGTAAAAATATTCCATATTGCAGTTAGCCTCAAAAATAAAACTATTTTTTTTTAATTGCAGTTAATATAATAGAAACCAATATCAATTATAGAATTTCAGCAAATAAATAAATTTTATGGTATTATGATTTCATCCTCTCTCATCGAAGACGAGGACAAACCGAAGATGATATTGAAACCGAGATGCAATCAATATGTAATAGAAAAAAAAAAGAATATATTCGCTTTTATATTATATTCAATAGGGATCATGACGCGTTGCTCCGTGCTAACGCGAGTGATTAGTAATGGAAGGGTTCTGAGTTCAAATCCCAGTGACTCCTTATCTCGTTTATATCTCACTTTTCGAACGCCTATCGATTGAAGATCGACTCCTCTTCTGGAGGAAAACCGGATTTCCGTAATCGGTAGAAAGAAAAAGGGGAGGCACAATGGACCTAACTGATTGTGAAAGTGCCACAGGCGGGCCTCGCTGAGAAACCGCCCCTCTCGCCCTAGCATTATAATTATTATTATATTACAACACATATCGGATATACAAAAAAAAAGGTATTATTTAAAACTTCGATGACTTTTTAATTAAAATTATCTGCCGATCATCGCGATTGAACTGGGCACGAATCGATCTCGCCTCGATCACCGTGGCTCGTCGATTGATTCGTAAACATGAAACACCGAAAAGATAGAAAGCCGCGTGCAAAATTGAACTGCGAGGAAAGGGGCGCGGCTTTAACGAGGAAGTGCTCAATCGACGTCTCTCGTCTTGTTCGCTATCGCACTACAAGCACATAGTTTGAACACATCTCGGCGACGATATATAGAGGCTGCATCCGGCGTGATTCTCTCCGAATGCCGTTAAAACTATCCTTGCAACTGCTACGAGCTAGGCTCTTTATAGCGTATAAGTAGTATGTTTAGTAGTTACATTTTGCCCGATAATGACGCATGTCAATACGATGTAGTGTGCAATACGATGAAAGAAGTAGTTAGAAGTTTGCGATTGTTCGATATCGAACAAATCTGATATCCGTTATTTCCTCGTGTTTACCTAACTAATCAAAAGTTTTTCTAATAATTTTACTTTTAAAGTTAGCTATATTATATTCAATAAATTTCTAAAGAATAATATTTTATTTTTTTAGTATCTCGACTAATATTAAATTTAAAAAAATTTTTATCGTTTAATTATATCTTTCAAAAAACTTTACCGTAAATTTTGCTCGTAAATTTCTCAACTAATAATCTCTACCGAACCAATCCAACGCAGGATTAAATTTTGGACGAAATTCTATCCGAAACATACACCTTCCTTCATCGCCGTCCCCTTTCTCTGGGCAGGATTTTCTCTCTCCACATAACGATATAAGGCGCGCATAAGGTGAAGGTATCGATTGCGCAACGTCGATATTATGCAACCGAATTGGCTTCCTGCTGTTATCTAACCGCACGGAGTACAGGAACTCGGCGAAGACTTGGGACGCGATGATGACGTAGTTGTCCAAAGTTTTCTTCTTCCGCGATCGACGATGACCGCTCGATGATTTTACGTCACCATTTCTATTAAACCTTAAATGGATTTTTACCGGAGGGCGTAATACGTAACGCGACGAAAAACTCTAAATATCATATACATTAAATAGATAGTTTATGTATCAGACTAACTGTATCCCTTTTATTCAGAAACAGAAAGTGTCATAAAGAATAAATAAAAGAAAATTATAAGAAACTGTATCGATAGTATTGATTGGTGCTTCTACGGTTTTCCCAAAATAACTGCAAATAATCAAAACTAAGAAAATAACTTTAAATTTCAAATAAAAGCATATATCAAATGTGGTATCATTCAATAGATCTCTTCAAAATAATAACTTTTACCGTTTTTTTATTATTCCACTATTGACCGAGAAAAATTTTTAACGGGGTTAACATTTAAAATAGTTTTTCAAATTGAATGTTCGAATTACATTCCACTGACATTTAAACAAGCCTGTACCCGATGTCGGATATTGTCCAGTCAACTTAGGACCACTGTACGTACTTATCTTACCCACTTACCTTAATGTAAATACACGAATGTTAGATCAAGTCAATTAACATTGACGTTATTTGTCAAGTCAGTACCTTTAGCCTTCTTAATTATCATCAAATTATTATTATCATTTATTAACGTAAAAGTATTTGATATTTAATATGAAAGATAATTCGAAAATTTAACTTGAAAAAACTATTTTAAAGATAAGTTTTAATCTATTTAAGATTTTCGTTTTTTCAATTTTTTTCGATCAATAGTTGGAATAATAAAAAAATGATTCCAGTAAAAGTTGTTTGAAGAGTCCTATCGAATATGATACCACATTTGATATATGCTTCTATTTGAAATTTAAAGTTATCTCCGATGTCAATAACTTCCAATTTTTTCTAGAAAATCATACACCAATCGATTCTATAGTGATACATAAAATTTCTTTTATTCATTTCTATATGACACTGTTTCTGAATAAAAAAGATAGTATGAGTAGTCTGATACTTTCTATATATAGCCGGGAAAATATATGCTCGTGCACAAAATTATTTGATGTATAACTTTATGATGAGTTGATGACTAATTAATCCTTTTCCGATTAAAATGTATTTTTCATAAAATATAAATGTTCCAGACTTAATTGTTGTATTGTTAGATTGTAGAGTTAATTGTTTGTAAAATATAAATGTATTAAAGTCAATATTCTGAAAATTATTATATAATGGATATCTGATTTGTAATGGTTTTTATTTTGACAATTAATATTAAATCAGGAACTTGATGACTTTCTATGAAACATAAAGTGACAATCAAAGTAAATTTAAAAAGTTTAAAAAAATAATCTTTTGTTATATTTACTTTCGTTATTAAAATTTAACCTTGTATAAATTTGTTGGGATTAGGATATTAACTGAATCTATTAATTTTATGATTATTAATCGTTTGTTAATTAATTGCCATTTTTTTACCTTGGCCTCAAATTTTTGCGATCAAATTGCGATTAAACTCGTTTGCTTCCGTAACACCCTATACGGGATGTCTAATTTGGATTGCAAATGTGGTAAAACGTTGAACAAGAATATTAATCACTCTATATCTCATTCACTTTAGTAAGATTACATGCTTCTGACAGAAGCTATTTTTTTCAGATACAGTTCGCTTTGGAATGAACCTATTGCAGTGACTAATTCTAAATACAACCACGAATATTTATAATTACTTGTAGTGATCACTAATATAAAAATACATTCTGTATTATTTTCAAAAATATAATATTCCATTGTATTAAATATCTTAATATCTTTGTATATTAAAAGTAATTTTCATAAAATATATTTGTAATAAATAAATTGTAATTAATTGTTTGATATTTTTTAATACACGTCATCTTTATTTTTAATTGTAGTAGAAGTGCAATATAAGATTATATTCTGGATTATTATATTTATATTTTTATATAATATAATATGATCAATGTAATAGCCCATAATAAAATATTCCATTTTAACATTAAACTACCTAATTTTTATCTCATATTTTACGCAGTTTTTGTATCAAAAGCATAAAATTCGGAATCGGAAGGCTAGTTAAATAAAGGTGAGAATATTGCACGCTTAAAAGTATTCGCACTATGCAATTAGCGCTAAACGTGACGGCCTGATCTTTCGTTCAATTTGTCTAATATGAGCGTGACACGCGACTTAAGCACGAAACGAGAGCCGGGCAGGCACACTTAGCGGTAAATGTGAGCTGGAAATACGAGGCATTATCTTACGAGCGTGTGCACCACGTGGTGGATTAATAAATCGTGCACCATGCGCGACAGTATCAAGGCAATATCGACTCCTACTCCCAATCGAAAGGAGTCCGCTACCGTGGAATGACACGCGGTACTAAAGCTCAAATCACACGGAACGACCTTTCGAACTTTCTTCTCGAAACAGTTGTTCGCCGTAAATTGACTTTACTAGGAATTCGAAAATAGTGGTATAGGACATCTGGCTCAAATATGGCTCAGTTTCCAATACATGGGTCATTTATGTTGTCCATTTATTGTAACCTTTCTTCAACCGTCAACACAAAGCTTATTTATGTGTGATCTTTTCTATTATTTCAGGCAAAAAATCTTTAGTATTTGTAGTAAAGTAAGATAAAAATTATGCCAAAATTTGAGCTTGAAACAAATGTCATATAACGATACTTTGTCAACGTAGCTCGTCTAACAATAAGTTTTTCCCTAATTATCACCAATCAATTTTTTTGAAATTTAAAACCACTGGGATTTCTACAAATACGTCTTTGGAAAATTGAGATAAGCGACGAAAATACAAGTTGGAAATGTCTCGTTCTATTTGACAAAGAACATTTGGCAACGCGAAAATTAAAGAAATAATAGACAAACCTAACGAAACAATATTTTGTTGATGCCTGTTTTTGGTTTTAGGGATAAAAACAGTTCCTTGAAATTTTTATATATTTATAAGCAAATATTATTTAAACTATTAGAGATATGAAAAGACATTTTGAACAAAAGTTTGGGATGACGCGTGGCTGATTAGTAACAGAAGCGTCCCGAGTTCTAAATCCCACCATACCATATATAATTAATAATTATTAGCGAGAAAACACAAGAGATCTTTATAGATCCAGATGACATTAGGGACTGAAATAGCTCTAACTTGCCCATCTTACTTACAATTAACCCTTTGTATTGCGCTGTTATATATATATCACTTCTTGGCATTGACGCAAGAAGTGATATATATTTTCTAGGCATTTGTTATAAAACTTGAAAAAAAAAAATTTACACAACGTGTAAATGTTAATTAAGTAATTTGAATATAAATCAACGTTTCTGTTTTATTCCAATTGTTCTGATATTTAATAATTACGGGAAGGAGCAAATCTCAATTCTTTACCGCTAATTTATATACCCGAATTAAATCTCTTCGATATTCTTAATATTAGAGTTTATTATGCACGTCAATCAAAAAGTATTTAAACCTTTGTACATAATCTGACAATAATACATATTTACTTGATAATATGAAAAAAAATGAGATTTATAAATGGGATCCAATTTCCTGATTCAACCCTGAAGGAAACTCTGATTCAACAGAACAGTCGTCAGCTTTATTTTGCTTTTTACTCACAAGAATCTTTCTAGCACAATGCGGTCAATTTTCACTTTTCTACTACTGACTTTCTGCTGACGTCAATCAAAAGGTATTAAAACTTTTTCACATAATCTGAAAATAATACATATTACTTACTTGATAATATAAATAGAAGTGATATAGACGGGCTCGTATTTTGAAAGATATCGGAAGCCCTGATTCAACTGAACAATACAACGTCAGCTGTACGTATTACTTTTTAAAACTTTCGGCTCACAAAAATCTTTCTAAAACAGTGCGGTCAGTTTTCACTTTTTTGCCAACTTTTCCTACTGTTATCCCTACTTCTCTGCAAGTGTGAGACTTGCAGGTGAAGAGAAAGAAGAGAAAGAACAGTGCCGCATAGAAAAAAATTCAAAGCAAAAAATCTGAATTTATAAAAGTAGGAGAATAATAAATAGACATACATATGTATATTTAAAAAAATACCTACATATATTATCGTATGTAATTTATCATTTTTATGTGTTTAAACAGCAATATATTTGTTGTAAATTATTAATATAAAATATAAATATTACGTATTATCGATAATATAAAATTCTTATGGTTTTATTCCTAGATATTACGTTAGATCTTAGTTTTGAAAGTTGATAATCAAGTGACATTAATGATATAAATAAATAAACTTTTTGATTGCATCTATATGTCAAAGTTCTAACATTTCTGCTCATAATTTAACAGTTGCGGAATTATTGTTATAAAAATATTCATTTTTTTTAATTGTTTATAAATTTGTTTATGACGTATGATAAACGACATTTTCGATACCTATTACTTTTCTTCTTTGATCAAAAGAAAACAGCCGCTGAGAGTTACCGAACCATTATTGAAACTATCTGAGAATATTGGATAGATATTTCGGAAGAATTATACAGTAGCTGTCTTCATTCGTGAATAATAATATATTTTGTTTTTTTATATCTGAATCTGTGCATATCATAATGGCGCGGAAAGAAACAAAGGAATTATAAAAAATTAATTTGGTATTACTTTTTACACTATACTATAATATACGTAATACATAATGTATGAAATAATGTATCTTTGCTATTACTCGTCTTACTTTCATGTTATTTTAATCACTCGTTTCATATTTATCTGAGTTGTATCTTTGAATAAATGAACTTGATAATCATTTAATAATAAAGCTATTTGATACAATGTGTTTATCTTCTGATAAACTGATATCCAAAATTTATCGATGACAAGTTAACGAAATTAAACTTGATGGTCATTGTCGCTGATCATAATAAACTGTAGTTAATCGATTTTAATTAGCAATAGCTCGGCAAAATTTCCTCTCATGTAAAACATGGATAGCACTTTAATTTCGTTACCAAATGAATCTCAGATATTGCAAAAAAATAATGTCAGTGGTGGCGGTTTTGTCAAAAATATTAAATTCTTTACAAATTTAAAAATATCGTCATAAAATTCTATCGAAACAATGAAATTTTTGTTCAAAATGTTTTTTCATATCTTTAATAGATTAAATAATATTCGCTTGTAAATATATGTATATATATATATATATATATATGTGTATATATATATATATATATATGTGTATATATATATATATATATATATGTATATATATATATGTGTGTGTGTGTATATATATATATATATCGGTTTTGTTTCAAAGGGCTGTTTTTATCCCTAAAACCAAAAACGAACAACGAAAAATTGTTTCGTTATTACATTACAACTTGTCTACACTATAATTCTGCAAAATTTCAGATTTTTTTTTAAATTTTTGCGTTGCCGAATGTCCCTTGTTAGACTTGCCTAAGAAACCTGAAGAAAATCATTGTGTGGGTATTGTGATCTCTGAACTCGATACACCACCGTGGTGTCTCAAGGCTACCTATAGGAGGGCGATAAGTATGCGATTTATGTGTACCCCGGCGACGTTCGTTGCGTTATATATGTGTTGTCGCGTGTGTCACAACTTGCCGCGAATTGCATCAGCGACGCTTTCGAGCGGTGCAGTACGGTAGCCTATTGTTGCGTACCTACCGCGTATTATCGTATGGCACGCACGATCCGTTTCCACTTACGATCACCCCGTTACTTTCATCGCGCCTCGCCCATACCTCTTCGGTCAATCCGCCGCTCGATCGGCCGCAACGATGGGAAAGGTACACAACGCTTGCTACTGTCGTTCCCGACGCAACAATGAATACAAGGAAGTTTTAGTATGTACGTAGGATTATTATACGTATTAAGAAGCTTAACGCACGCGGATGTTTGTACACAAACTCCAATTTCCCAGTTTCTAACTCTCTCAGCTCTAAGCTTTTAATTCGTAACTCGTAACTTTCAACCATCAAACACTGCTTAAAATAAATATTCACCAAAAACGTAATCATAAAGTAAATGTAATGAGCGATTTTTCCGAATAAGTTCTTTTATCTTCATTAAATCCTGATCACTTTTCTTTATTCGCTAATTTAAGAAAATCGAATATTCGATAAAAATTTTAATCGGATGCAAATCGTTAAGTAATGTATAAAATATTGCAAATCAAATAGTTATAGTGTTTGCACAATGCCGTTTTATTGTCGAAATAAGGAATTTACACCGCGTATGGCTTGATTAATTTTTCATTAGCTGCTGTATGCGATCATGATTTTTGTGTAAGACGGTCGTCGAATACATAAGATCTTTCACGGCTTGGCCCGCGGAACGGACTTCTCGCAGGTGAAGGCGCGACGAGGCATGGCGCGTCCCGGAAGTAGGTGCGTCCAACGTAGTTCCTCCTTTCGAGGCCAGAAGATTCCTAATGGTCTCGCGATCACTAGTGTCGTTACGCGCTCGATATTAGCAACTGGTTGTTATCACATTTCTCTCTCTCTCTCTCTCTCTCTCTCTCGTGTTTACACATCAGTAAACAAATGTACAAAAGAAAAAGAGAAAGATTATTTGTTAAAATAAAGGTACGACCAAATATCACATACAATATATAAATATAATAAAATGTAATGTTTCCCCCATTTCTCAGAAAGTTTGCAATATTTTCAAAATGTCTGAGATTTGAAAATTTAAAAGGATTTTTACGAAAATAATTATTAATTCTGCGCGAAAAGAAATAATTACTTATTAATTCTACGCGAAGAGAATTTTTTAAAAATCATATTTGAAATACTTTTTTACTCAAATTTGTCTCTAGATTTAGCGACAAAGCCATTTATCTAGATATTACAATAAATGTAGAACTGAGTACGTTACAGAAGAAAAGAAAAGAGAGAGTGTGTGTCTGAGGACGGGCGAGGTGCGCGCGGAGGGAGAGGAGAAGTCGGTCGTAATCTGTGGGAGAGGACGAGGAGGCAGCCAGGCATGTCCGAAGGAAAGGAAGCTCCGCGGACCTCAGTTCCGCTCGTTCTCGTCTTCCTATCCGATTCTCTCTTTCTCTCTCTCTCTCTCTCTCTCTCTCTCTCTTTTTCTGTCTCCACCTCCAACGTAAGTGCTCGTACGAACGACTGATTTCGAGTCGAGTGTACTACGTTGCCCGTTCGCCAGGGCGTGGGTGTGTGCGTATGCGTATTGTACGCTCGCGACACACTCCGCTACTTCTCCTAGGCCACTTACCTTCTCCCTTCCAATCCTGTAGGACGCGAGGACGATTCGTTCGAGAGATCGAACACGTCCAATGTTACGCACGAGAACCCGGATCTGTCCGACGATTCGGGCCAAGCCTCGAAGGAAATTTTGAAAATCTCAGGAGGTCTCAATTGATTGGCAATGATCGATGATGATCGATAATTGATGACTCAATCTCCTGACATTTGCAGAATAACTATTTTACGAGTTCATCATCAACGAAATATCTCGCGTACATAAAATAAGAATAAAAACGGTTTTTTTTTCTACAGCAACGTATATAAAAATGGAAGAATTTATTGCAAATGTGGAAGCTGGAATATCCATAAGTAAAAACGTTGGATTATCGTTGAAAATCTCAAAAAATTGGTTTTTGTATTTCTCTGTAGTCATGAAAAAACAACTCAATGTATGCTAATAAGTTTCATTATGAATATTTCAAAACTTTTTTTTGAAAAAATGTATAAGTCAAGTTTGGATTGAAAAATGATAGGAATTAATGTATCGTGTATCTCATTTGCGATAAATAAGAAATTTAACATATATCATCTTCACGTATAGACGGCTTGTTTATGCTTCGGCAAACCGTCGCTTGGCGATTTTGTCCGTGTGCGGAGCGGGAAAATGTTAATTTGCATAAATGATCGAGGGATCTCCCCGTATCCCGGAAAACGGGTGAACGCTACGTGACACTAATGCCGTCTTTCGCATAGTAATCGAGGAAGCGATAGTTTCCTGGAACGCGGGTCTTCTCTTTAATCGGTAATTCGACTCCCGGTAATACGACACACTTGTCGGAGATATTCAGCGCAGGCATTTATATCGTAAAATTATAATCAAATATTTTTACCAGCAAACTATTTACTCTCTATTTAAAAGCCATCAGTAATTTGAACTGTCCAAAGAATGCCACTCGACACTCGATCATGAAATAGAGTGGCTTAAAATTTAGTTGAATTATTAATAATTTTCGTTAAAAGCTATAAAATATAAGAGAAACGTTATTAAGAAATCTTAATACAATTCTTTCACATGAGCTCTCCGAAATAAATGAGGGCGAGCAATTTGAATGTTTCTAAAATCAATGACAAAAATAAGCTTCTTTGATAAGACTTTACTTTTATGTCTTCTCAAATTTACGTATTCTCTCTCAAATTTTTCAATCCACAACGCAATTAGATTATCGCTCCTATCTTTCATGTCTGAGCTCATGTGTAGTCTTCCTCGATATCTTTCCCATCTCTTCGCCCTTTTCGCGTGGGCAGCCCGCTTACGTGCATTTTCGTATAAGTCGCGCAAAGAAGAAAGCACAAAAGAGGAAGAACGGGAGAGGAGGAGACAGGAGGGAGAGAGATCCCTGCATCATCGAAGAATGCCGTGTAATGATGCTGCACATCCGGGACGACGATCGAAACTCCCTTGCCCGCGCTCTTCCTCCGACCACCTCCTCGCTGCCGTCATCATCGTCGGCGTTCTCCACTTTCCGTCCTTTCTACTTTGTGCATCCTCTCGGCTTCCGAGACGCTTCTGTGGTGTGGCGCAGGCCGTGTGGCCGAGAGGAGCACACGGTGGCGTAATCGTTCTCGAGAAGAGGCTGCTCTTCCTTCGGTCGCGATGCAACGCCGACGGGCGAGAGGCGAAGAGAGAGGAAGAGACCGGATTCCAGTAAAGGTCTCGTCATCGCTCGTCGACATACAATCGGCGGGATGCACGCGCCTGTCCCGATTATCTCGGATCGAAAGAGCCGAGTAAGTAGAAAAGTGGAGAATCAAAAAAATGCGATGTGCAACGGACATAAGCCTAAAAATGTTTATTTCCATCAATGTAAATTAGTTAACTTTAATCCCGATTTAACTTATAATTAAATAAGGCGAAAAAATAAGTTAATTTTAAGTTAATCTACATTGATAGAAATGGGTATTGCCGGAGTAGAGAAAATAAAATAGACATATTGCAATACGTTAGCGATGATACAGTATCTAATCCTTCTTTAAATTAGTTTCTAAATAAATATATGACATGTATTTGAATAAAACTCTACTTAAAAAGGATAAAAGTTTAGAATATTCGACTTGCTTTGAATATTTTGATACATGTATATCCCACTGACGTAACATCAGAAAATTACAACAGAAACTATTTAAAAGAAATAAGAGAAGACAGCATTAGTAATATTAATTTTTTTCATTATATTGTTACGAAACATATAAGAAAGGGGAGACTTAGTACTTGATCATATATTAACCAATTGGAATACAGTAAAATCCAAAGAAATTATATATAATATGATTGTATTATTAAATAATATTATAAATCATGTATATTCCAAGAAAAACTTGACAAGATAATAAAATTTATGAGGAATATAAGTAATGTAAAATTATCTGATCTGTACTCAGATTTACTTAACCAGTCTATTGAATTTATTATACATATAATACTTGCAGAGTATTATTTAAATTAATTTGTAGTCTTTTACATTAGAAACTTATTTTTTTCGTTTTATTATTACTGTCTCTCTTATTTAACTTTTATAATTTATTTGTATGATATATTAATTTTTGATATTTTTAAAGTTTGTAATTTGCTGTCTTTTATAGCAAAAAAAATGAAAAAAAGAATGGCGCGTATGTCCGTGCTAATGTAAATGATTGGTAACGGAAGGGACCAGAGTTCAAATCTTGAACTCTCATCTCACATAAAATTTTCGGGAAGTCACGGAGGATCTTTATAGATCTAGGTGACATTAGGAACTAAAATAGCCCTACTCGTCCATTTTACACTACTACAATGTTTCTATTATGAGAGTGAAAATATCTAATACAAAATTGCTTAAACGAAGAGATAGCTTATGTATAAAAAATAACTTAAGGCAAGAAAACAACTTCTCTAATAATTTACATGGATTTTACATATAAGATTTGTAGTATTTATGACGTATTATTGTTTATGTAAATGTGGGATAACGCGGAGCTTCGTGCTAACGCGAGTAATTAGTAACGGAAAGGTTCTGGGTTCAAATCCCAATATACGCTATTTTTATTTAGTTCGAGCGCTTACCGATTGGAGACTCCTCTTCTAGAGGAGAACCGGGCTTTCGTAATCGTGGTAGGCTGGACAACAGGAGGCACAATGGACCTAATCTAAGTCTGAGCCACAGGTGGGCTTCGCTGAGAACCTCCCCCCCCCCCCTTTAGCATCATTATAAGTAAAGCTTTAGCATCATTATAAATAAAGATCGATCCAGCAGTATAATTTACGAAGTACTAAGTAAGTGAAATATTAATCGTAATTACTCCTTTGTTCACTAGTACACCACAGTACAGTCATCTATCCATATCGTCATTTCAACGAATCGAAACAAAACGTTATTTATCGTACGACATATAATGCCTGGCGCTGACGCTTACTTCTTCGTTTGGGCGGTTTTCTATTAGCAGAGACGTGCTTTATAACCGATGGAAAACGCATGATAATCTTATTCGACGCGGTGCGACCGCATTGATATAAATTATCCGCGTTGTCATCTATAATTATACGAGTTATCAGCGACTTAAAATTATATTTATAACAGTAGACTTAATGTTGTTTGACATATTATTGATTGTAGTATTTGTAGCATTTATTTTATATATACATATAAGAAATACTTTCTCTCTCTCTCTCTCTCTCTCTCTCTCTCTCTCTGTAAAGTGTGAAAAAAATAATTCAACAGTAGGAAAATGGAGAAACACTATGGAGAAACTGGTCCCTTTGCATTGTCATTTCTTTTTAAAGTTTCGTAATTTATATCAAATTTTTTTTGATATAAATCGACACCTTCATTATCAAAACTTGTTTGCACCCGACACATTCGTGCGGAGTGGCTTACATACATATGCATGTAAATGTGAATCAATTTTTCTTCAACGGTTCAACATTTTGCACTAATTTTAATTGAACGTGATTGTTTTTTTCTAATTATGATTTGATTTATGATATAAATAGAGAAGGGAAATTCATTCCATAATCAATTCGAAATGAAAACAATGCAATCTTTGAATCTTTAAGATTCAAAGTCTTTTGCTAAATTATTTATTTTGTGTTAAAAGATAGCTAAGTGGCATTTTTGGGCGTGCACGATCATCGTCGATAAAATGAACAAGGAAAATTTTGAACGAAACTCGTTGGTTTGGATGCAAAACTTAAGAATTAATGTCTCTGATGTTTAAATCTGCATCGAACAAAATGTATATCTGGAAAGTAATGTTGTTCAAAATATTGATCGTAAATTTTATCATCCGATAACGTTGCATTATGCAAATTTTATATTTTACGAAAAACATGTCTACTTTTTCATTCACAAATAGAATATTACGGAAGGTTTCCGTATTTAAATGCAATATATTTTTGCAATTGATTTTGTTAAATTGTTTATTTTCTAAATTTTCAGCTTCGTAAAATTCTATGTAATCTTTAAATTAATGTAGAATTCTGAAAAGTGACAATTTTCATACACGGTCGCGGAAAATAATTTAATAGCGATAAGAAGCTGATAGCTCTAAGTGCGCGGTCTAGACTATTATAATTACGTTACTATTAACTCTTGTCTTCCATTCTCGTAATAATTCTCGTAATAGGTTGATGTAGACGCTTGGAAAGACATTCGCCATTTAGGTTTAGGATATATCGACGTCCGAACGCGGGATGAAAAATGATGTAAAAAAGAGGCATTGTGAGGAAAAAGCATCAGCGACCTCGCTGTTGTTGGGAATTGACTTCAACTTGCTATACGACGTAACAAAAGACGACAGGAGAGAGGAAAAACTTCAACGAGGGTCGCGAGGCCTCTTTTTCCCATCGGCCCTATCTTCCTTTCCACTTGTTGCCTAACTTCTGGTTCTCGTCTTACATGACGGGCTTTTGAGAATCGAATCGTCATGGTCGCCCGCGGACAGGGAAATGTTTTCGTTCGTCCCGTGCTGTTCCCATGGGGAGTATATAAGCACCCCCAATGTCATAAGTATTGGAAAGGAAAATCAGAGGGTGACTGATAAAAGTGAGACTTTTATATGATTCGTAAATTAAGTCCAAGATCGATAAAAATATTGACAAGTTTAGCAATAGGTCGATAGTGTTCTAAATAATCGTGAAAAAATGGTATGAAAATTTAAAGAGCCCCATCATCTAGCAATCCAAACTGACAATAAGCTATCAAATCATCGCATTACATGTTACATTACAGTGCAAGGTTTCAATGCAACTACAGAAGCATACAATAATAAATTAAGCTTCATGCGCGTAAATGGATAACATAATTCTATTCTGCGTTTAACTGCAACTTGAAACTTCATATCAATGTGAATTGATATGATGTGTAATTTGTTAAACAATTAATATAATAAAATTAACAATTAATATAAATTAAACATAAATTGACACTGAAAAAGATTGACGAAATCAAACATTTACGGTTAAAAAGATATTGATACAAATCTAAAGCCTATTTTAACAATATATGCGTTGAGTAAAAAATTAAAATATCTTTATTATCAAAGTACCGATAGTTTTAGCATACATATCTAATTTTTCAAAAAACGGAAGCTAATTTGAATAGCAGAAATATGAAAAGATTACACTTAATCAATTTGTACGTTGAATAGTTTATTTATTTAGTTCTACCTTTCGAGAATATTGAATTAATCTTCTCTAATTGGCGCTGATTGTTAGGCAGCACTATATAAGAAGATCACCTTAGTCTCAGTAAAGGCACTGGACAGTGTAAAGCAGTGCAGATTGTGCAGGAGACATTGATCAATCGACATAACAGGTATGTGTTTTATTTCTTAATTCTTTTTTTTATTCTTTAACCCTAGAATGGTACATATATATACCGTTTTACACATACCACAATTGCAATAAATCGTAAATAAGATGTAAGTCGGTTTATTTCAATCCCTAATGTTGCCGAGACCTATAAAAAAGTCTCTGTGACTTCTCGCTGAAAATTATATGATGTATGATTTTCAATACTATAATTAAAGCTTCCTATAATTAGTAATAAAATGACGCACGTGAAGATTCGATAAATTCTATAGATGGATACAAGTTACTTCACAACGTTGCGCGAATACATGCGAAATTTCTGCGGAATTGTGCGGCTAACGCTGAAAGCCGATTGCGAGAAATGAACGGGAAACCGAGATTTAAGCAGATTCGATGAATTACTCACCACTGCGATAAAGCCCTGTTGCATGGAGCCAGGAAGGAAGAAATGCGAACTTTGGTCGATGACGAAGACCCAGCCATTGTCGCAGACTAGCCCATTTACACGAAATGTCCCAGACCTATTAAAAATGGATATTATTACATTGTATAATAGGTATAATAATTATAGAGAGATCAAAAGATATCGAAGGAAATGTAAGATTCTTAATTTTTTTAAACTGAGTTTATTGTTATCTGATGCGAATTAACAATATTATATCGTTGAAGCAAACCGGTACTATCGTAGCGCGAATAAAATAGCTAAAATATAATATAAAATCGTCAGACATTGAATATTAATTCGATAGCTGTGTATATCATGAACGCCTTAAATCACAACAAAACTTCCTCCTAGAGAAACGGGGAATTCCGGTCGGAATTGACGACAATCGATCGATAAGCACGGCAAATTATATTCAGCCTCGGGTAGAAGACTGGCTACGGCCGGTCGACGCGCATAGGAATTTAATTTGCACGATACCGCCGCTTAATTTCACCGTCCAAAATTCCGAGACGTCCAGAAACGCGTAAATAGATCGACGACCGTCTCTTTCCACGGGGGACTCTAAATACTGCTTAGTAGAACGGCAACGATGCCGGCGATGACGAGGACGTTTCGCGATTATTTTTGCTATTTGCTCCTCCACTAATTCTCAGAAAATATTCCAGTTGCGCGAGCATCATCGGCATTAAAAATTAATACCGCCGAAATAGGTTGCTAAATTAGCTCGCGAACCGTAATCGCATCCGTGGTAAATGTGTTCGTATAAACAGCTCCAGTTTTCAACTAATTCATAGACGTTTCAAAGCTCCCTTATTAAATTTAAAAAGATTTCTCAACAGTTATAACGAGTCGTTTGGTAGATAGTAATAATAGTTATTATTGTAGGCAGTATAATGTAGGGTTATTTTAATGTCATGTTCAAAGTAAAAATTTTAAAATGTGATTAAATAGGGCATTAATAAAAATTATACGTGTATGTACAGATATATACATTTACATAATTTTATTATATATATTAAATAATGTATTATACATATAATATATACACAGTGTAACTACCATACATTCTTTTATTCGGAAACTGAGTATAGTACAGAGGTGAATAAAATCAATTTTATAGGAAATCGCGTATCAATAAAATTTAATTGATGTTATTACGGTTTTTCGAAAAAAACTGAAAATAATTTCAAATTTCAAATAGAAGTATATAAATAGTTTTATTTGATAGGTCTCCTCAAATATATCGATTATTATCTGAAAAACTATTTTAACAAGAACAATAAAATGTTTATTTATTTAAAATTTTTGTTTTTTACTTTTTCTCGGTTAATAGTTGGAACAATAAAAAATGGTTTTAGTAAAAGTTGTTTATTTTGAAGAGACCTATCCAGCAATATCGCATCTAATGTATGTTTCTATTTGAAATTTAATGTTATCTCCGGTTTTGGTTACTTCTGATTTTTTTTCCGGAAAATCGTAGTAGCACCAATCGATTCTACTGGTACAATTTCCTATAAAATTTTTTTATTCATCCTTTCTGTTTCCGAATAAAAGGGATACGGATGATACACTCTGTATATTATATACATATATTTATTTCCGATACATATATATGTATATCGGAAATAAACAGCAAGAAAATTGAAAGCAAGCAAATTCAAATGGACAAAAGAATGCAATAATCATCTATTCAGGAGTAAACACGATGAGATACTACAAATGTATACAAAGTACCATATGCGGTATAAATTAATCTAATCGATTGATGGGAAACATCGCTCGCAGGAGTTCGTTCGAAGTAAAGTAAACATTTTAATGATTACGTACAGCGCTTCGCCAAACGCGCGCATTGCACTAATACACGTGCACAACGTTTCTATTCCCTTTTTCCCTTTTTTCAGCACGCATCCCGATTACACAAATTAGTCGTCTCGAGGCGCACTGCCGCCGAGAGCAATTCGCAGTTAGGCTAATCGACGCGCTCGTAATCTATGTTCTTGTTGGCACAACAGCCATAATAAGCCCGCGATTACCACAGTGATAATATACCACGCGTTTCCTCCGATTACTTACAACGTAGCTCATTTCGTTCTTCTTTTCCGTCCTTTTCTCACTCTTTCCTCATCTATTTTACTCTTTATCTCCTCCTTTTTTTGTCTCTTCCTTTCTCTTTTAAGTCATTTACTTTTTTTTTTACACCATCGGAGACGTCAAATTTAATTTCCCAAAGCGGAATAAGTATTTTTATATGCATCTCTATCGATCCCCAACTTCCTGTATCTATTTCTCCACGCTTTTGTCTTCCTTTTTCACCGGCGCGGCGGCCCGTCCGGCGCCACGACATTACAGCTTCGCCGTGCCGGTGCAATAAATTGCATATCGCCCTCATTAGGCTCGCTTTCCACCGTTTCTCATTCGTGGTGCTCGCTTTTGCCGCACGATTATTACTGGGATTAAAGCAGATTCCCGCGCGCGATATGCCCCGTGGAATAATGTTTCTGACGTTTCCAGTGCGGAAACACTATTTCTTAACTTATCGGCGCAATGCTGCACAACGTTCGATCGTTATCGCGAATTATTACGTATTACGTTTAAATGGCATCGGGAGCCATTCGAAATATTAATTTCGCGCTTGCCTAATTGAAACAGGATTTACGCGGAGTCGATTAAACGAATTTGCGATTAAATTCTTCTTGTCTAATCCGCTTATTTTTGAAAATAACTTGCGACTTATTCAGTCGACTGATTTATTGAAATGATTCTTGATAATTTTTTTGCATTCTCATCCATCTGTTTCAACAAAAATTTTATTTCGCATTTAGTAGGAAATTTAAATATTTTGTGTATGAATTAATACAGAAATAAAAATATAACAAATACTATAAAATATAATTCTGCGTATTACTGTATTACTTATTATTACAGTAAATAATAATAAAAAAATTGATTATCAAAATTGATGTTTCTATTTAATTGTTCTCAGCTGCAACCTCGTAACTGAATTTTCATTGTCGAATTTCTTACTCAATTTATTACTTCTTTTCGCTCTTAAATGATGGACATTTTAATTCCAAATCGAATAATGCAGTCTGTAATATCATCTATAATGTCTATAATGTTACAATCTTTGCGATTGTATGTTAAATATCAGTTTTTAAATATTATTTATTGTATTAAACATAAAAATGCATCATATTTTATATAATTTTACGTACGTAAATGCCTTAAATTTCAGATCAATATAATCTAAATGTTATTTAATATTAATTATTAAGTATAACATAATTTAAAAATAATAAAGTAGGACATGCCAATACACAAAATAATTATATCTTCCCTCCTCGTGATTCTCGTATATTATCAAATATCGCGGAAAATAAATGGCTTAGTTAGGAGCGTCTCGATCTACTCCCGACTTGTTACGTAATTACACTCCGCTGCTCATTTCCTACTGGTTCGGGTATACGCGGGCGTTTCTCTCGCGCGTACGCTGAAAAAAATGTTGCGGGCAATTCACCAATAGTTAATATATTTAAATCTGAAAACGCGCACTGAGTAATCATACACCGAATAATCAAACGCGAATGTTTGCTTAACCGATGTTTGTTTAACGATCGGCGGGAATTTAAATTGGAAATACCAGTCAAACTTGAAGTGTTACGGAAACGAATCTCCGGCGGCCGTGTTGCTCGGAACGGATGCGAAATCGAAGGGGTCCGGTAACAACGATCGCGTTTCAGTTCGATGGAGGTAATATCCCGCGAGAACCGCGGTGTGCCCTGGCCACCTTCCCCCGGCCGCGCTTTTCTCTCGGTCGACGCGGTGCGGCAAACACCACGGTGTCCGGTCAACACGGAATTGGGTTACCTGCCTGCCTGCCTGCCTGCCTGCCGCGGCTGTCCGGAGATTGCCATAACTCCGTTGTATTACCGTAATCGATTATATAAGTTCGGCTTGCGTGCATTTACGCGCCCGCGAGCGAACCGCGCCATTCGCCACGGTGTTTGAAGCGCGTGTGAACGAGCCTTAAGGCGAAGGAGAGACACTTTCTCTCCCTGGTTTTACATTATCAGCACCGCGACGTCAGTCGAACGCACGTTGTATCGAAATTACATAAACTGCGCGCACACTCAACAGAGAGGTAAAATATATGTGTAAAAATGAAATATACATATATGAAAATAAAATGAAAACGCTCTATACAGAAATTTTTCCATTTTTTTTTTTCAAGCGGACTACCCTTCAACAACGCGACTCAGTGTTTCAAGAGGGGTATTTTACAGATACTCGTAAAATATTGAAATAGAGAAGTTGAAGCACAGTGTACTGTATGTAAATATAGAGCGTTAGATTAAATTTTTACTCTCCAAGTTCTTATCTTGCAGAAGATGCAGAAGAAATTGAAGAATCTCGTGTATTCAAAATTAGTAACTCAAATAAATGATAATAACCTATAATAATAAATAATAACTTGAAATTCGATCAAATTCAAATTTTGTGGATTTCTGATAGGCGCGGATTCACGTTCACCTAATTTATAAATATAGACGTTCGTGCATAAAATCATTGATTACTCTTGTCGCTCCCTTTTTTCTCCTCACATTCATTCGTGAGTGCTATTTACATCGTGCGAGTCGTCTATTCCGTATATTTTCATGAAAGAGAGAAATTCTCGTGAAGCGAAATTAACAAAAACTGCTCAAAAGCGTCGACAACAATTTTATGTAATTAATTTAAAAACAAATAAATTAAAACGCGAGGTTTTTCTTCACGCCAGCAAAAGGCAGCACTCGCGCATTTAAATGGGGAAAGGACGCGAAGCATGGATTCGCGAAAGCATTGCCGTGCAAAATCAATGCAGGCCTACTATAAATCGTGGTTCCGCGATCTCTTCCGCGATCGTCGAGAGAATATCCCGATTAACGCGAGACATGGTAAATCAGCGAACGCGTCTATAAATCCCTGTGATATATATCTACCGGAAATTATATCGACCGCGTCCCGATGCCGACTTCTAACAGCGACGAACTTACTCTCTCAAACTTACAAGCATCAGAATCAGAAGAATGCGAGCAAACCTGGTTATTTCGCATGAAATCCGTAACGTCTGACACTTTCCAATATCTGGGAAGAAGAGTAATCAACGTCGTTCGGCGAATCGACAGCAATAAAAAAAAAGGTTTGATATATGTTGTCATAAAGTATTCTTGCTATCTCGCGAACGTTTGACACGCGTTGATTCCAGTCTATGTAGTGATCCAGATATGAAAACATATATGAATTATTCCTTAAAAAAGTAGACAGAGCGTTTGACGTCAGATGTCAATGAAACCGTTCTCTTTTTTGTTCATATAATTAGCTGTTATATTTAATACGGACGATTAAAATCCAAAGATTAATTTTTTTAATTTGTACACTTAGAGATAAATATAGTTACTTTTGGCCTCGACTATAATTTTCGAATATTTCTAATACGAACGAAGATTAACTTAACTATATGCATCATTATCGTTAGAAATATTCGAAAATTATGGCTGAGGATATTTTTCTTTCAGTGTACGATGCTGATATATACCAATTTCCCACAATATTTCAATTTTAATCTTTAAACTAGTTTGCGATAAGGGACGTAGTTACAAAAGTGTCACGGACAATTTAACGCAACGAAATGAACGTAAAGCGTTCGAAAAAAAATGGCGCATCGATTTCACACATCGTTTTCGGAGTCTCCCACGCGCGTCGCGCAGTTCTGATTAATTCCTCAAGCGTACAGAACGATAAATAATAATCCCCGCGTCAAACGACACCTAGGAGCATCGGCTAACGAACGAGAGGCGAGGGAGGGAGGAAGGAGGACTCGCAGGACTGCAAACGCGCGGATACCGTGATCTATCGATCCATCGATCTTTACTTGCGGCTTGGCCTTTCGAGAGAAGAGCCGCGCCGACGCCGGCACGGCTTCGTCCTCTCTCGCTTCGACGATAACCGCCCGCGGGATAAATGCTAGCTGCGTGTTAAAGTTCATCCTGTCGTTATTAATCCTCGATCATCCGCAAGGATCACTCGCAAAGGGACTCTTTTTATATCGTAGCTCGTGGAAACGGCGCGATCTACGTGCCGGAGGGACAAGCGCCGCCGCCTTTTTATATCACGTTCGTGGAAAAAAAGCGCGACATCCACAAGCGGACAAGTGACGACGACGTTTAATAATAATCAACGCACGGATATTATCTCCGATATTTTTTCACGCTCCTCTTGCATCTTGCCGCGAGGCCGCACCGCGACCTAAGTGATTTCCGTCACGCGCGAGATTGACCGCGGGGTTGAGGGTGAAAGAGACTGTTATCCGATCAACACGGAGAACCGGATATTTTTGTATCTTTTTATGAGAAAAGTTATTAAGCTCACTCTTCGTTTGCTCTCTTCTCTCTCTCTCTCTCTCTCTCTCTCTCTCTTTTTCTCTTTATCGTCATCTCTGATGATGACGTTTTCACCAGTGTCGACAATCTCGCGTTCTCGTAAGCTCTTTACTCGCTTGTTTATTTCAGCCCTGCCCTAGACTATCCATAAAACTTGAGTAAATCGCACAATTTATCTACTACATTTAATATACTTGTATCAATATAGTGTTACGAAATTAAATAAATAAAAAACAAACTAAAATTGATAATTATATAACACTGATAGAAAGATCAATGAAATAAAACTGGATTTGACATTTCATGTAACCGCACCGATACATTTGGAATGCTAAAATCTTCGCTTCTATTATATAATTATCGTTACGACAACGCGACGACTTTCATTGAACGATTATACTAGCAAGCATCGTCGCGCTCTTTCTTTCGGCTGGAAAACAGGATTGGCCAGATTAGGGTTAAATACGCGCAGCGTCGCGTCCTCGTTCCGTTCCCTCTCGCCCGATTTACTCCGACCCTCCCTCCTCCGACCCCCTCGACTACTCCTTCTTCTTCTTCTTCTTCTTCTTCTCGGTCCGTTCTTTCTGCGGTCTCCCGCGATTTCTAATTGGGCAACGCAATTTCCTTCCTTCGCCTCGCGCGCGCGAGAAATTCCCGGATTGCGCCAGCGTCGCCGCCGCCAGATTACTAAACCGCTGACAACGTTCGATGCTCCGGCGCGGCGCGGCGGTCACAACAACAAACAAGAGCAATGCCGCACAACAATCGTTGTACCACTGCGAAAGACAGCGATATTTTAATTCATAGTCTTTCTCCTCTTGCTCCTTCTGTGTAATTGCACGTTTTTCAGCAAGAAAAGACGCTGCGAAATCTCTAGATATTTGCATCTGCCACTTGATTTAATGCCTCTGCATCGTGGAAGTACGAAACGATTGAACAGAGTCTTACTCTCTTAGAATATACCTGCTCGGAAAGAGCGTGGATGTACTTTGCTGTTTCCATAAACGTCGCAAAGTTGAAAATATTTCGTATTCCTATTTATATTTATATTCTTACACAAGAGTACTTTAGGGAAATTGAAATCTAGATAAGAAATTAAGTCTTGGGTATACTGAGATAGATGAGTGTTTAAAGATTATAGACATATCCGGGCAAAAATAAGAAAAATCTGAGACAAAATCAAATTCAAAACTTTAACACGCAATATTTTTTAAAGCTTTCAGCAAGTCATCCAAAATATTTCTAAATACAATAAATTGTTGACAGCACCAATTCAGGGAATGCGATATACATGGCAGTGATAATAAGATAATCAATCACTGCATTTCGCTATTTTGTCCCTTTTCCTTTGATTTCATTTCGACTTGAAAATTTTAGACATTTTATTTTTTCACATCGTCATGCTTATTGTTGGGAAAAGGCGTGATTAATAGAGCAGGTATACAAGACGTAAGAATGTAAAAATTCTCTTTTCCTGTTTCCTTTTCTACGGCGCGACGGAGCCGTAGATTTTAGTCGGATCCTTTTACATTTACTTATGATTGTCCTATGAAAAGAATCTTACAAAAATTTAAAGATATAGTCCTTTTTCACAAAGATCGAAAAATCCCCTAAAAACCGATTTGGGATTAGTGGATAAGGAATAGGGCCAAAATGTGAAAGTTATGAATAATTGAAGTATACCTATGTATGAAAATCCGAATTTTTTACAGAATACGAAATACAATATTGCGGAGAAAATTTTTTTCAATATAATTTTCAATATAACGCAAATATTTGTTACTATATAATATTTTTATAAATATACATATTTAATGTGCTCATAGTAAATGATAAAAGTTTGTCTCTCAACTTTATTGTAAATAAATATAAGGTAAATATATTTAATATAAATATGTATTTACATTGAAATAAATATATATCTATTTATTTCCTATACTTTGATCTTAAAAATCTGCATGATATTTTAGAGATTTTAATTAATTTTTATAAAATAAAGGCCTTAAAATAAAGAAACTCAATTTGAAGATTTGCCTAAGGAGATAACCTATTTTGAAATGTCTAAAAGAGCATTCCGAACATTTTCCTCAAAGGAAAAGTTTCTTTTCAAAATGCGGATTATATCATGACATATGATGTTTTAGATACAAGCATAAACAAGTATAACTTATTTTTTTACTTCTAAGGAAGATCAACAGATCACGTTTCACATTCCTTTTAAGATTTTGTTGAAATTTGGTGAAAAATGATCAGTTGGGCAGAAAATGTTATAAGAGATAAATAATCGATATCGATAGGATGTCATGAATCCTCCGTTTTCTTACGTCGAACTTAACATCTTTCTTTTACGGCTCTTTTACATTTATCTGTATCTTTAGAATTTTTGCATATATCGTAAAGATTAAATTTAGACAGGCACTTTAGATAGAAAGATTTTTTCCAACACAGCACGTTTCACGGCAATATCACTTAGCATCTTTCGCGCGGTTGGAATCCTTTAGCAAAACTATCGTTAAACTTTGAAAACTATAATAAAATCCATTTGAGGAGAACAAAAGTGGTAAGTGTATTCTCTCGAACTTTCAAACGATCGCTATTAAAAGTCATCCAGCTGTCTAAGCGTATTATAGTTCTCTATGATATAATTAGACGAAGGGATATTATCATATTTACATGATTGTAGCAACCTTTTATTAGTATTAAAGTGTAAAAAAAAATCTACATCATACATTTTGTTTTGAATATTCTATCGGTAAAATAAATAGATTTTGAAATAAAAATTTTAAGTTTCAAGTTTCTTTCGATAAGAAATTTCAGAAATTAAATATTAAAAAAACTTGGAAAAACTGCAACAAGCTGGAAGTTTAATGAGTGTTAAGTGCATGATATTTTTATCTTTGCCATGTTTTTTTAACAATTTTCGAAATTTAGTGCACATTCTTCGGAAATTCCATTGCGTTCAAATAATTTAATGAATCTTCAACTTTTACTTTTTATCGTTCCTATAAATGTATCGAGAGAGCTTCGAAATGAAGTGCATACTTTTCGAGGAAGATCTCTACGGTCATATAAACACGCCTGCAAAAGAAACGCGACCTATCGGCTACGCGTAAGTGTATATTTCGTACATTTTCTTTTCTACTCTTTTCCTTTGCACCTCCTCTAGGGCTCCTCTATTTCGTTGCCGTCGATCCCTTCCGCAAGAATCGCGGAAGGTTGTGCACGGTCCTCCTCAAAGGAGCGGAGGAAGGAAACCATAATCCGAAGGGAAGAGAAGTAGACCGGACCCTCGGTGGAAGCGAACTTGTTGAGAAGAGCACCGTGCAGGTAGCTCTTGCTGGAGGACGCCTACAAACCTGTTTTTCCTGTTATATCTTGGAGCCTCCAACTTATATGAACACCAACCGATTCTATGGCCCGGTGCCGATCATGGCGTGCTTTTTTCCAGGAATGCCTCAGTGCACCGGCAAACACTATGGCTGTTTTTAGCCACTTCGTCCATAGTGCGACGTACGCTCTTCCCGCACCTTCGTAAATAGGGATTCGTGGGATTCGCGAACACATAAGAGCATAAGAATTTGAAACGTAGAGGCACACTTTTCAAACATTCACGTGAATGACCTCCTCTTTGTGAGAAATAAATATGATAATTTCGAATACACAATGGTTTACTCAATTTTTTCGTATTACTGAAACACAAACAAAATTCACAACCTAGCGAACATGATCCGTAAAATTGAACAACCAATTAGAAAACAGAAATGAATATTTCAGATATCTATTTTTCCTCTGGTTTCGATACGGATACGAATAATCGATATGAATGAAATCGAGAACAGTAAATTAAAAAATTTTTTTAGCATTACAAGTAGCAAGTCCATTACAGTAGTCATATTCTATTAAACTTTGGAAAATATTTTAAAACAATGCAGCCGGCATGCAAGCACTTCATTTAGGAAGTTACCTTTGCCCGCCGGAAATATTAAGATTCGTGAATGCATATTGATCTGTCCCTATTTCAAACTATAAAGAACGATATTTCAACTGGAATCTTCTTCCTCGATAATAATTCAAGGCGTTTGTCCGAATTAACGGACTTTCTAAAACTTCCAGCTTGTTTAAGTTGCATCTCTTGCTAAAAAAAACTTTTCGCGAGAGAATAAAAGAAGTAGGAGAAAATCGAAGAACAAGCGGGAGATTACATACGACCAATGACACACGTTCGAAAATTAGGCTTGTTATCGTGGCAAGGTCAGGGTTTAACAGATTAAACGATGGCTAACGTGGTTGCATGTCGCAACGAGAGATCATTTCGTTTCCATCCACGTAAATAAAGTTTATTTCGATAGACAGTAAAATTTCTTACGAAATCAAGTTTATAGGATACGCGTACTTCATTTGCGGTCATAATTCGATGCTCCGGAAGATATCGATGCCCCGAGATATTAATTAAGGAAGACTCCACTCTAAGCTCATCGAGGGATCTCATTTCCCGATATGAGTCACGCGGCGATTTTTATCCGTTGCGATATTAAATAAAATAAAGAGAGAGAGAGAGAGAGAGAGAGAGAGAGAGAGAGGATAGGAATCTCAAAACCAGACCACGTGCGTCGCGCATGGCAATGCATTATGGCACTTTTCGCGTTTTGCTGCAAGATAAAGTGGCAGTGGTGGGACCGTTCCGTTTGAAGGGAGGAGAGAAGCGGAAGGGAGGAGAAAGACTCTTGTTTGCTCGAGATTATGGCGGATTAATGAGTTCGGCAGATCAACAACAGCGCGGTTGAAGTTTATCAAAGCGAGCAATTTTTCGAAATACATAATTCACTGTTTGAATATTTTCTACTCGATATTGCTTTTATTATTATCCGCTAGCCGTTCTGACGGCAGCTTTACTTCATATTCTGCACGACGGATGGCAAACATTTCGACCGGTTTAAAATTTTTATATCTCGTTTATGTTATCTTTCGCTTATTTCTCCCTTCCATATCTCTCTCTTTCTCTCCGTCTCTCCACGAGTGTTGTCTTAACAAGCATTTCCTCCCCTCCCCCTCTCCCCCGGCGAAAGAGCCGACGCCATTCTTTTTTTTCTCTCCATAAGTTCGAAGTGCGACGCGTTTCGCTGTATCGCAAGTGGACGAACAAATTCGTAAAATAACCGGTTGTTGATCGCGCTTTTGCATATTGCAATAAATAACGGAATAAGTGAAGAAGTCGCGAACGTATATGTTTGCAAAAAGCGTAAAAGCGCTAAAAAAGCTCAAATTAGAAATAGCTTAAGATAGTAAATAACAGACGTTTTTCAGAATACTTGGCGATTAATTATTCGCGAGATATTTCATTATCGCGCGAAGCTAAATATTCGCAACGAACGACATTTACATTCGTATTTTTGTCTTATCAATACGGCGATCGATTTCAATTATCAGTGAAAACCCAATGATCTGCATTTTGTAGATTATTATCTGTTTATGTAAGCTATAGATTTATATCATTAATAATTTAACTCAAAAATCAGAGCGTCAATTTAGATTTTTCTTTCATAAGTATTCAGAAATTCTACTTTGTTTTTTTTGTCGTTTACGATAGAAATCTATAATGTGATCTATTTCCATAGAACGAGATACGATTGGTAATGCATTGTCATTCAATTGTTAAATCCGATTATTTTCCGTTCGATTAAACATTTTATCTCGCAATTAATTAGCACGTCTATTTTTTTCCTTTATTGTTTTTTTAACGCAATCGCGAACAATAAATGATATCTGCATTTATTTCTTTACGATATTACGATACGATGATAATTGATATATTGATTACGATTATTTTTGTCAAAGCAAACTCTGGGTACAGTAAAATATAATTAAGCTTACACGATAATGATATATCAGCAAAAGCAAGATAAGAAATGCATTTGCAAAATTAACAAGTGACAAATAAAAAGGAACTTTGTGAGTTCAACGCGACTGACGGTGCATAAATTGATGTTATATCAATTTTTATAAGCTAATAAGGATATACAATAATTATAAATCGTATAACCGTATTTATAAATTATAAACCGTAAACAGAAACCGTAAGAGAAGGATCCCGAGTTCAAATCCCGGTCCCCATTCTAGATACAATTTTTAGCAGGAAGATCCACAGAGGATCTTTTAAATCTAGGTGACATTAGGCAATGAAATTGTCCTACTCGCCGATTTTGCACTAATCAATTCAGTTTACGAATTTTTAAGCTATGTTACTTACATGGTGGATGTGTAATCGCACGTGCATTTTAAAAAATAATACGACACTTGGAACGATCATTAGCTCTAGACATTTGCTACATAATTCGAAACATAATATATTATATTTCGAAACATATTATATTTCGTTACTTCAATTATTTAATCCGCGCATTCCGTTATATAATTCGCGCAAATCTATCGATTCACGCTCTCGATACGAAAGCGATGGCTGAATCAAAGAAGAAATCGAAACGCGACGCATTGAAATTTAATTATCCTTCAAGAAATAATCATCGTTACAAATATTCTCGATAAATGAAACATGTTTATGATTTCACTCAAAGGAGAGGTCGCGACTTGGGAAACGCAAACCCATTTAGCAGGGTAATAACATCTCATAAGAAACGATTTGCTGGTTACACAATTTCTATAAAAAAGAGGAAATATTATTGGTTAGGTTCTAATGAAAACCCCTAACAAAATTCAATTTTTGTGGATTATTAACACCGTGTAAGTAGTAACCTGCTTCTGTTACGGTCGAATGTTTCGGGTCCGTTTCGACCCAATTTCAACAATGTGGCAACAATTTAATCAAAATAATCTCACCCTTTCCAGTGCGAAATAAGCGAGTAACTTGAAAATTTAATATATTTTAATTGTTACTGTATCATTGAAGTCAGTGCAAAGCGGACACGTCCGATTTATATGTATTTATATTTATGATTATTTCACTTTCAAGAAACGTATGTTTGTTTTAAATAAAATATTAAATAAAAGTTAATTTATTTGTATATTTTACTTAATTATATAAATACCGTCGTTAATAATTAACAGCCACGTTAGGTAGCCATTAAACGATTATCTCATTGCACATATAATAAAAGAAAAGTTGAGTAGTACAGAATTTTGTGATTATACCGGGCGTGATTATCGAATTTACTCGCCACACTTTCAGTGAAAAAGATTTCGAAACAGTTCTTCCGATCATTTGCATAAAATCGTATATATTAATTACACGAGGGTGATACGCGGTGAATATGTAATTGCGAATCGTAAGTACTTAATTTGTAATCGTAAGTCTATGAGCTTACGTGCCATTTCCAGCAAGTTAATTAAAATAAACTTTTCCTTGAATCAAACGTATTTAAAATGTTATTTTAAATAATAGTTATTTTTCCGCCAAATATGATTTAATGCAACGAGACAATGTTTTATTCAATAAAACGTTTTTTTTTTTTTTTTAGTAAAACAAATCAAATACAAGTCAAACACTAGTCATGTATTAAATATAAAAAAAACTTTTTTCTCAGATTAATTTTATTATCGAGAGTCATTTGCCGTTTATCCAGTTAGCATTTGCAAAAGATTGAATATGCTTACGATTTAACTCAATGTCGAATATATTTTTAACAAAAAAAGATCTCTCTCGATCGTTAAAAATTCAGTGTATTAGCGCACGTATGTGTGATTTTTTGTAATATTATCTACTTTAGAGATTTATGTGAAAAAACAATGCTTAAAAAATTGCATACGAAAAGGTATCAAAAATACAATATCCCAGGAATTTTCCAATTTTTCCAATTTTACATTTCGGTGAAAACCCTCGAGTGAGGTTAGAGAGTCGAGATATCGGCTAATATAGAACAGCTACGAGAAACATACGCTATTGTATCAAATATTTATCTTACCGTGTATCTAGCGGAGAAAATCGATCTGTCTCGTAAACTCTACCGCGGTTACTGGCGGGCTAAAAATCTTGCGTGTGATCGAACGGTGACCGATTTTCAGCTTTTCGCCCAAGTGAATCGGCGCCAAATGGCGCAGCGGTCTCGTTCGAATCAGCATGAACGTGCTCGCAGTTCGCGGTACGGTCGTACGCGCGTACGCGAGACGTTGCGCGCGGCACGGCGGGAGCGGCAAAGTTCACGCAAGTGGATTCTGGGGCCGCCGTCGCCGTCGCCGCCGCCGCGAACGTAGGGAGGAAGGAAATGAAAAGTCATTCGTTGCGCGGCCGCGGGCCGCCTGTTACTTACGTCGCGCGTTGTTCCACGTTGCGCGCAAGTGGAGACGATCGGCCGGGGTTAACTCGACGACAATCACGATTGCGATTACGAGGAAGCTACGAGGAAGTTGGCCGGGGGTCTCGTGCTCTCTCCTTGTCGCTCTCCTTCCTACCCCTCTGCTGCCGGCCGGCGCGGCGGCGATCTGCCCCCCCACTCGCGAGTGCCATGACGGCGATTCGATTATTTCCGCTGGCGCCGAACGCGACGCGCCTGCCGCGATTGGCCGGCGCCGGCCGCCAATGGTCGCCGCGCGCGAGTTCCACTTGTTCTCCGGACGGCATCGCGTCATCTCGCTCGCGCGCACCGACGAGCGCGCACGGGAGGGGGCGGGGTGGGGTGGCGCGCGTCTGGCGGCAACCTTCACTCGACACTTCCTACAGCGGCGGTGGCGGATCAGTCGCTCGCCGACCTCGTAACGCGACAGTACCGAGGTGTCGAAGCCGCTCGCAAATCGCAATCGCAGTCGCCTCGAGTGTTTCGCCGCACGACGAGGGTGATCGCGACTCGCCTCCCTCCCTCCTATCTCCTCTCGCGAGAGCCGAGTCATCGTTAGCGCGCGCGCGCTCTCCGAGTCTCGCGTACGTCCGTCAGCCTCCCCGTTGGTGCCGGGAGAGAGAACCCACGAGTGCTGCCGAGGGAGCTGCCTGAAAGACACCAAGTGTGCGGCGCTAAAGCCGGCAAGTGCTGATGACCGAGGATTCTCTCGCGTTCTCTTCTGTGATAACTTGACGTGCGCGGCCGTCACGGCTGAAGCAGAATCGCGGGGTGATAATCCTCCCACACGTGTTCACGTGCGCCGCGGCGACGAGTTTTCCGCGCGGCATCATATATATATATCTCTCTCTCTATGCCGCCCGCCGCGACCTGATTACGCGCGCCGCGTGCCGTCCCCGTGCGTGCGTGCGTGCTGGCTTGCTTGCTTGCTTGCTTGCTTGCGCCCCGATGAACAACGGTGGAATGGTTTGTGCCCGGTTGGACTACTACGACAAGTGATAATTAGCAGCTCGAGCCTCGGCAAGGGATTTTTTTTCAATCGACGAGGGACAGCGGAACTGACGACAACGGAGACGGAGCAGAGGCAGCGATCGAGGTAATTGTCCGCTGAAATGAAACGACGAATTTCGCGGTCGCATGTGTGTGTGTACCCGCGCGCGCGCGCGCGCGCGTGCCTCCCGTTATGTATATGTTTGTACAGTGGGTGCGCGCGCGCGCGCGCGCTCAACGTATCTTCGACAGTTCCTCCCGATTGTAAACAAACCCTCGCTGTCGCTGCTGCGTTTCGTGGAACGATACCCCTCGCCTCCCTGCCGTCGCGGAGTCCGCTATTCGCGGAACTCGCTCGAGATTCGCGAGGACTTGGCGTGCCGCGTCTCGTCCGCGTTTCGCGATGGATGAAACTTGACCGAGCGCGCGACTCGAACTATTTTAATCCCTCAGTCGTCGCGCTACTTTTCGCGACGCGAGTGTGGCGAGTCTTGAAATATAAAAGATATAAAAGAGTCGATTTGTATCTTTTGGAAATAACATTTATTCAGATTTTTTTTAATCCGACGAGGTTGTATTTTATTATGAAAAAAATGCGATTAGTAAACATCGGGTTTGTGAAAATGATCGGAGGATTAAATACAGGCCTGATGTCTGTCTGAACTGACGCGTAGTTCTTAATCGCTTTTAAATTTTTTATCTGCCCGGCTATTTCGGCGCTTGTAAATGATTTTCTTTCTTTTGACGTTCGCCAAATATCACACCCGAAAGTGCCCTGGACACGTTTTTACAGCTAGTTTTAAGCAACGTGCGTTTGGAGTGGTTGTTCCTTTTCGCAGACACTAAACCAAGTCTACTATGATTCTAAATGCGTTATTAATAGCGAAAACCTATAATCGATACAGTTGATGGCGACGAAAGTCAGCAAAATGCAAATATGAAGATTCGCATTTGATTATGGCGACAACAATTCACCTTTTCCTAGGAATTCTTAATTCTATTATTAAATCATATTATTTCTAATTAGTTCTCACGGAAAATTTTTTTTTCAAAACGGCACAATGATAAATCTTGATCCGTGAAAATAAAAAAATTTTAATGTAACTTTGTTGCGTTACATGAAAAAAAAAATCGTTAAGAATTTCTGTTACCTGCATCTTGTTGCGAGATCTCTTTCCTATTTGAGTGATTGTTGATCGCTGCGATCGCTGTGTAAATGTTATCACCAAGATGAGATGGGATGCAGAGACGGCCAATTTGTATCATTTTCTATTCAACTAATCACATATGTTAAAAAAAGACGTTGGTCGTCTTCACACTTTCTCTCTCATTTTTGCTGACCACATTTGGTACACTATTTAAATATTAATGGATCATGCTATGTGTGGATAGAAATACGTAAAGAACTTTAAGATTCATTCTATAATGATTCGTAGTCTAGAGATTCTAAACAATTCGCTCAATTGCAATAAAGCATTTTTAGGCTCATTCTACAATGAGTCGTCAGAAAACAAATCGATAATTAATGTTGAGAATAATTGTCCAACATTTTATTTTATTTTATTTACAATTTTTAGTTTTGGCGCTTTCCAGCGTAGCGCGCATGCTCAGGGGCTCAGCTACTTTTGCAATTTGATATTCTTTTTGTCACTAAGAATCTCTCAAACAATTATACGCAGAATGAGGGCCGGGATTTTTGAATTTGGAACCTTTCCGTTACTACTTGCGTTAGCACGGAGCCCTCCTCGCGTCTCCTCGTCGCCGCCGAGCGGAGCGGAGCGGAGCGAAACGTAGTCCGCGGCTCGTTACCGTCGCCGCGCGCACGAGGAGTTAATTCCGGCGCGAAAACCCGGAAATCCGCTGGAAGCCCGGCCTCGCTTTTAATCCGCTCGGTGATGTTAATAACCGGTCGTGCGGAATTTAATTAACGCGAACCGCTGACGTCAACGCCGCCGTTCGTCTCGCGCGGATTCGTTCGACGCCGCGGGACCACGCGGCGGGTAAATAGATTCTAAACAGGCGCACTTGTCGCCGACGGCGGAATGCGAACGTGTCTCGCCTCCGACATGGTCGTCAAAAATCGGAAGATTCGATCAACCGACGCGAGTTTCCACGCCGCGGAAAACGAGCTGCATCTCGAAATGCGACATGATCTATTTTGTCTAGAATACATAAAGAAACAATGGATATAATAACGCTGAAAAACATAATAACAATTACACATATAATTTTGAATTTTTTTCTTATCGCACGAAAATGAACTCTAAAATATTAATTATGGCTTATTAGAATATCTTGGTGTAACTTTAAAAACGGCTCCCTTTTGATACTAACGTATATAATTAGACATAATTACGTAAGGTGCAATTATACATATTTAACATACGGCGATAAATTGAGGTATGTCTAGCCTACTTTCAAGATACCTAACTACTTTGGTGACGCTACTTCCTAGCGAAATAGTCGATTTACGATGATTCACACAAATGTTAAAGGTTTTTACATGAATGTAAAAAGATTCGAGAGATAGCCCATACAAAATTAGACGGGCTTCGTTCCTGCATTGTCATTTATTCGATATAAATAGATGTTACGATACCTCTCACGGCGTATTACGCAAGCGAGATTGTGTAACGTTTACTTACAAGAGTTCCTTACGAAAATTAAAACGCTCCGAATACAGGCGGGTTACAACGTCTCACGCGAATACGGATCGACATTCAAACACGTCCGGATCGGATGTCGAAATATTCAAACGCGATCGCTATCGCGCTCATAAAAGCATTTAAATGGACCCTTGAGCGATTTTCTGCCGGAACGACCGACGACGATCGTGGGACGTAAGGACATTCCGCGACTGTCCGCGCGCGCGCGACAGATCGATGGGATCTGGTGAGAAAGACCACCGCGCCATGCCGGCTGCGGAAGCGTTTACGTAAACCAGCCCGGTAGGAACCACTCGTATTTCTTAATCGTTATTGAGGAAGTTGCGCGTTATCATTTACATAACGCGAGCACGAGCGAGCGAGTTGGCGCGCGTAATACCCAACCTGCTCGGGGCTTTCGCAAGATTTCCGCGAGTCTTGTGCGGGCACCGTCATCGGGCGAAACCGGCTCTCTTTCTCTTTCTCAAGTTTTCTGCGAGATACCGCGCTCGCGCTCGCGCTCGCGCACGTGCCCCCCTGTATTGCAGTCGTAAGACCGAAATCATAATTCCGCAGAGTTTTCGTTTCCGACTGATTCGCGAATAAACGCGAATAATCGCGTGTCCGCGTGGCACGCAAGTCTGGAATTATGTAGCTGCTTAATGCGCCGTGAGATAAAAGGAAAATGCATTCTCCGCGAAATGGAAAGAAGCGCGCTCGCCTACATACGACAGTGACAATACTGACGCGTTTCTAAAAGCGTCACGTATAATTTTTGAGGAAAAATTCACAAAATTTTCAATCGGTTTCTAGACAATTTTGGATGTCGCGTTCTCAGTAAAGTTACTTAAATTTGACAGTATTTCAATAAAACTCCTTTAGTTTAAACGAAGATATGAAATTAATTGTCAGCGAAAATTTACGCTGCGATAAAAATAGATAACAAGGAAACTCGAGTGCGGAAATTTCAGTTCCTCCTGGGGCAAATTAACTAAGAGCGAGAAGCGATCGCGCGTGACGATATCCTCGTCGCGGCAGGCGCGAGCCGGAGCTGCTTTCCTCCTTTGTCCGGTAAAGACGCGGATTGATTTCTGATTAACGCGGATCCTCCTCGCGGATACTTCCTCATTGCGAAACCGCGGACGGCGGTCGGCGCAACGTGCGCAATTAAATCTCCGCGAGAAGAGTCCGCTGTGGAGATGTTTACAAACTCTGAGAGTAGATAGTGAGAAGACAAAGCGGGGAGTCGGCCGCTTGATCGCATTGGCGTAAGTTGAGCGCCGCTTGCGAATCTTGGAAAAATATACGAGGAACTAAAGCTAGATTTTAAATATCCTTATTATCAATTATATACATCAATTAGACAATTAAATAACGCGTCATTAACACGTGATGTGAAGAAATCTCTATGAGGCAAAGAATTAATTTTTTTATCAATAGTACAAAATTTTTTTTTTTATTGACTTGTAAATTATTTCAACCGATAATACATACACACGTGAGTGTTGTAATATCCAAGTTTATCACGAAGGCTAATAATGCAGAGCGAAAGAAACGCACAAGGATTTAATACAAGTTGTAACGATTGAAAAATCCGTCTGATTGTGAGAAAATTTATTTCGCGCGGAGTCATTTATCGTTGATTCAACAAGGGGAAAGATATTCGGTCGCCTGGTTGTTGATTACCGGTGGCTTCCGGTGACGACGCCGTTGCTGCTGGCTGGCAGACGACGGCTGCGATATGTACATAGGTTATCATCTGCATGCACGGGTTACAAAGAGTGTACGGAGCGAACGCGTAATCCTCGTGTGGTCGTCGTATTCTTAACTTTGATACGACATGCTGTCGTCATCGTCGGATCCAAATACACGCGCCGTCGCGCGGCTGCAAGTCAGACTGCCATCTTCTTGGCGTCGAAGAACGGAGGAAAGAAAGAGAGGAAGAAAGGCCAAGCAGCTCGCACAGGAACCGGAAGTTCGTTCGCTGCGCTCAGAATCGCACGTCTTCCCTCGACGATAAATTTAACGATATCTAAGAAGCATTTGCTCTGCCGCGCGCAAATTTGCTTCTCTTTCCATTTTTTTTTTACACGTTTCTCTCTCGTTCGCGGATATATTTCAATTGGCACACAACACTGTTGAATATTTCAACTTTTGTCAGATCCTTGAACTAGTTTCAAAATTAATTCAATTACAAAATTTGTCATAAATGTGTATTCGAAGCTCATTGAACTTGGATAATGAAATTGTACGTCGCAGGAGAGGCCCGTAATTCCAAAATATACAATTTAAATCGATTGCGAGAACCGTATCTATACCACCGAACGAACTTTCCTATTAGGAATTACATATGCACCGGATGCCACTAGAAAGCATGGATATTAATGTCGCTGTTACTTGAACATTCGCCAGTTATCACGCGTACATAGGTCGCAACGCGTTGATTGATTTACGATTAAATTAATAAGTACAAGCTTGGTGCTTGCGTATACCTAATGCGCTCGGCTTGATTTACGACCGTGCCGCGTCCGAACGAGATTCCGCGATATGTGCTAAAAAATTAATCAGGCTTTTACGACTTGTTGACAACAAAAGTAAAATTGAATGTAATCACTATTAACATTCTTAATATTCTCACAATTTTTCTAATATATGAGATAAATGTAAAAAATGAACCTAGGAAAGATAAAAGAAATAACAGAAATTTTTATTTCATCAAGAATATATTTCTATTTATACGTAGAAGATACTTAAGAATTTTAAGTTGTAGCTTTGATGAAATTTTTATGATAATTAGCCTGACAAGAAAAATACTTTCGAACCGTTTAAAGGTGGTTTAAAGACGTAAAGAAAGAGGCGCAAAAACGTAGAGCATCAAATGGACAATACGCGTCCGAGGCTGACGTGAGCGTCGAAAGAACGTGGAAATTCCAAGGAGAATACCGAGTAGAACCGTAGACAGAGGGAGACAGACGGAGCGAGAGAGTAACTCGTGACCGAGACGAGAGACGGTCTTTTGAACGCGCAGCTCCGTCCCGCTGGAAGACCTGTCACCCGGAAGCGCGGATAGAGAAACGCACACGAAGCCCTTCTCTCTCTCTCTCTCTCTCTCTCTCTCTCTCTCTCAGCAACTTATAGCGGCGGTCTCGCGTCGGCGGGACATTAGCATTTAAAGGGGACGGATTACCGGAATTGCTCGGAATTCCGCGATGTACGAACCTCTGTGAAGCTAGCCCCTCATTATCAAAAATTCGAAAAATTTATTAGAGTTCTGATAGCCCCCCTAAGAGTTCTAGAGTTCCCTATCAGTTTTAGAAATAGTTCCGTCGTTTAAACCAACGAAAACACCATTTGAAAATACGGGGGGGCCAACTTCACATTTTTGCAACTTTAAAAGGTCATAACTTTTTTATTATTAATTTTAGCGCTTCGATTATTAAAGAAAATCGTTAGAACTCTTTGGGGGGCTATCAGAACTCTCAACAGAACTGTCGATTTCCCCATTTGAAAATACGGGGGGGCTAACTTCACATTTTTGCAACTTTAAAAGGCCATAACTTTTTTGTTATCAATTTTAGCGCTTCGATTATTAAGAAAAATCGTTAGAACTCTTCGGGGGGCTATCAGAACTCTCAACAGAACTGTCGATTACCCCAAAAAATTTCTACCCTTGCGGGACTTAGAAAATTTTCGAATCTGTAACTTCAACTAATCAGAACTTTTTTATTTCGCATCGGAGCGCTTCGGTGATTGAGAAGAATCGTTAGAACTCTTCGGGGGGCTATCAGAACTCTCAACAGAACTGTCGATTTCCCCAAAAAATTTCTACCCTTGCGGGACTTAGAAAATTTTCGAATCTGTAACTTCAACTAATCAGAACCGCCGGAGCCTTCGAAGAGAATTCTAACAATTTTTCTGCGGGAATAATCTGAAGCGCTCCGATGCGAAATAAAAAAGTTCTGATTAGTTGAAGTTACAGATTCGAAAATTTTCTAAGTCCCGCAAGGGTAGAAATTTTTTAAGGAAATCGACAGTTCTGTTGAGAGTTCTGATAGCCCCCCGAAGAGTTCTAACAATTTTTCTGAATAATCGAAGCGCTCCGATGCGAAATAAAAAAGTTCTGATTAGTTGAAGTTACAGATTCGAAAATTTTCTAAGTCCCGCAAGGGTAGAAATTTTTTGGGGAAATCGACAGTTCTGTTGAGAGTTCTGATAGCCCCCCGAAGAGTTCTAACGATTCTTCTCAATCACCGAAGCGCTCCGATGCGAAATAAAAAAGTTCTGATTAGTTGAAGTTACAGATTCGAAAATTTTCTAAGTCCCGCAAGGGTAGAAATTTTTTGGGGAAATCGACAGTTCTGTTGAGAGTTCTGATAGCCCCCCGAAGAGTTCTAACGATTCTTCTCAATCACCGAAGCGCTCCGATGCGAAATAAAAAAGTTCTGATTAGTTGAAGTTACAGATTCGAAAATTTTCTAAGTCCCGCAAGGGTAGAAATTTTTTGGGGAAATCGACAGTTCTGTTGGGAGTTCTGATAGCCCCCCGAAGAGTTCTAACGATTCTTCTCAATAACCGAAGCGCTCCGATGCGAAATAAAAAAGTTCTGATTAGTTGAAGTTACAGATTCGAAAATTTTCTAAGTCCCGCAAGGGTAGAAATTTTTTGGGGAAATCGACAGTTCTGTTGAGAGTTCTGATAGCCCCCCGAAGAGTTCTAACGATTTTTCTGAATAATCGAAGCGCTCCGATGCGAAATAAAAAAGTTCTGATTAGTTGAAGTTACAGATTCGAAAATTTTCTAAGTCCCGCAAGGGTAGAAATTTTTTGGGGAAATCGACAGTTCTGTTGGGAGTTCTGATAGCCCCCCGAAGAGTTCTAACGATTCTTCTCAATCACCGAAGCGCTCCGATGCGAAATAAAAAAGTTCTGATTAGTTGAAGTTACAGATTCGAAAATTTTCTAAGTCCCGCAAGGGTAGAAATTTTTTGGGGAAATCGACAGTTCTGTTGGGAGTTCTGATAGCCCCCCGAAGAGTTCTAACGATTCTTCTCAATAACCGAAGCGCTCCGATGCGAAATAAAAAAGTTCTGATTAGTTGAAGTTACAGATTCGAAAATTTTCTAAGTCCCGCAAGGGTAGAAATTTTTTGGGGAAATCGACAGTTCTGTTGAGAGTTCTGATAGCCCCCCGAAGAGTTCTAACGATTCTTCTCAATCACCGAAGCGCTCCGATGCGAAATAAAAAAGTTCTGATTAGTTGAAGTTACAGATTCGAAAATTTTCTAAGTCCCGCAAGGGTAGAAATTTTTTGGGGAAATCGACAGTTCTGTTGAGAGTTCTGATAGCCCCCCAAAGAGTTCTAACGATTTTCTTTAATAATCGAAGCGCTAAAATTAATAATAAAAAAGTTATGACCTCTTAAAGTTGCAAAAATGTGAAGTTGGCCCCCCCGTATTTTCAAATGGTGTTTTCGTTGGTTTAAACGACGGAACTATTTCTAAAACTGATTGGGAACTCTAGAACTCTTAGGGGGGCTATCAGAACTCTAATAAATTTTTCGAATTTTTGATAATGAGGGGCTAGCTTCACAGAGGTGATGTACGAGGGTGTATCGTTAGTCGCGCACTTTCTCTGAACCGCGGAGATATCGGAAGAATGCCGGCTATTCCGATTAATATGTCGAGGCATATCAGTAACCTTCTAATCTTTATTTCTTTTTATATTTTTCTCTATACTTCAATTAATTTTATCTTATCTATTTTTTAATAAATAAATTTTTTTTACGCAAAGCAATTATTAGAAAAGTTAGCGAAAATCGTTAAAGTCAAAAAGCACGCAAATTTCAGAGTTTTATACGCGACCCTAACCGTTGCCTGACATAAATCGCGAAGAAAATCACTAAAGAATTGGAAGCCACGGGTCTTAGTCTCGTTTTGTATAACGTCAGAGGAAACGACCGACGAAGGGTGGTTCGTCGAAGTCGACGTTGATAAGAGGGCGCCGGGAACAGGGTGAATAGAGGAAAATGAGAGGTGGGTTGCGAAGGGCGCGTATATAGAGCGGAAGAAGAAGGCGGGAGGAGGGAGATAGGAGGGAGAGAAGAAAGCCTTTCTAACGTAATTCCATCGAGCTCGCCGGAAGAGCCCGGAACCCGGAAGTAAGAGAGGAAGCGCACTGCCGTCAGCTACTGAGGGAGTAGGTAGGGAGGAAGGGGGGGGGTCAAGGGCGGAAGGGGCATGGAAATTTCTTCGGTGCCTGCTCCTCCATTCTAGGGCTCTATCGATCGTCAAGATCGCGGACGAGACCTACTCGTCCGCGAGGAACACTCCTCGACCTTGATCAAAGACTACCTAATCTCGTAATTAATAAAATCTTTCATTTATATGTAAAAGGTTTTTATCTAACAATAAGATTGAGTACCAACTTCTTTAGACGTGTGTGAATGACCGTTATCGTTAAAATTATCGTTCGATAAAAATAGTGATTGTGTATCTCTGAAAGCGACAAAGCCAGGTAATAACATACAGAAAGATTTTTAGAAAAATTTATCGAACGTTTTTTCGATTACTTCTTATACATTTTTACAATGACTATGCAGTGATTTATTAATAAAAAGTGACAGAAGCCACAAAAACTCTACTTTCCTAGGAAATCAATTGCGCATAAAAATATAATATATAAGAATATATAAGTTACAATAGACCTCTAGAGAGAAAGGAAGAGACAAGCACGATCGATGCTGACGAAGCAACGAGTAGGACAGCTGAACTGCGTCGTTCCGGGAAATTCTAATCTTATATTCATAACCAGATTACTTTTTCTCGCACGCGAACAAGTGGAACAGGCGAAACCATGCACAAACCATGTATTTTATTCTTATTGGTTAGCAAGTTAATTTGCCAATTTTTTTCTTTTTAATAGAAATTCATTAAAATTATTAAACAAAAATTTGCAAAGTAAGAGATCTTATCATGCATAACTCTCTGTTTATTCATATCTACAAATTTTACTGGAATCTGTGATCTTGATGGTCAGTTTTCCTAGTAAAAAGAGACTCCTAGAAGCTGTTTGAAACACTTGTGTTGCATGAACGTCGCATCTCCACGGATTATTATTATGCAAGAGATAATCAATGTCTGTCATACGTTGGCCGATTATCGCAGATCGTATATGTTAGTCGTCATTGTCATCGTCGTTTGGTCGATAATCGTTTATCGGTGATGATAGTAAGCGTTGCAAATAGTTTTTTAACAATTTCTTTCGACAAAAAGACCGTAGGCTTGTCTCGAGTATCGAAATAAAGATATGTATTTATTTTATCAATATATTTCATTAGTGTTATCAGATAGATTATATAAAATATTCAACAGAGAATAATTGTTGTAAATTTGATAAAGTATGCAATTAATAATAAATTAGCGAATATTAATGAAATATCATAAACAGTGTATTTTTACTTTGCCAACGATATGATGATTCCATTGTTTTGCAGGCAATGTGCTATTTTTATTGCATGCCAAACGAGACGATCTTTAGCCTCTTAATTGCATTTCAATCGTTACATCCGCGGTCGTGTCATTGGAAATTGCGAACGTGTTATTTCCAATCGAGTAGCATAAAAGAGCATCGAATTGTGCCAAGATCGCTGTTAATTGAAATCCCTCCTCTCCTCGATATATGTTCCTCTGTACTCTTTCTATAATTTCGAAATCATCTTTAGTTCCTTCGAAAACGCCCAAGTATACATCAACTCTCAAAGAACATACGGAAATTTTTATGTTAAAGCAAGAAACGTTCTGTTTTTCTCTTTATTCAAAGACAAATCAGTAATTTTAAAAAATTGTATCTAGGAAAGATTACATTTTGCGAAATTTTACAAAAGTTTTACATATTCATTTGCTCATTGTTTATCGCATAAATATTTTGCACTTTTATACGATTTTTTTCGGTGCTTTCGCACATCAGAAAGATGATCAAATAATACTGTTTCGAAGGCCCGCGAAGGCGTGTAAATGCTGCTGAAGCCAATTGCCCGCCCGGCGAGATTTTGCTCGACGCGGATATTCGCGCTTGGACGGGAAGATAGATCCTTTTATCTTCCTTCCTCCCTACTCCCTCCTCTTCCTCGTCTGTATCGCGAGAGAACCGGTCGGTATCCGGACCGGAAGCACGGACCTTGGACCTCTCCTTTTTTTTTTTTGCTCTCAAGAGGCAGCGAGAGGAGGATCTTCGCTTCGCGCAATCGCCCCGGGTTTCGTCCTCCTCGTTTCTCTCCTCTTTCTTTCTTCTCCCCGCGTGCCTCTATTCCTTCTCTTCGTGTTTTTATCCGTCTCCCCTTCCCCTCTGTCCCGCTCTGCTTCCTATCTCGGCTCTCTTCCTCATTCATCTCCGTCTCTCCGATAAGTATCCTGTTCCTTCAATTACTTGTACGTCCTTTTACCGTCCACCTGTGCTACGTAACGGATACGTTTATACAAGGTGTCCCGTTGTCCGTGCGCTGAATATTACCGACGGATTCAGCAACAAGCTTTTTTGCGACTGATTTTCATGACGCGAGACTCGAGGGAAATTATTTGAAGCTATTCTTTAATTTTTTTTTTATATTATATACCTTGCGGCAAAACTTGTTTTTTTTAAATACAATAAAGTTATTTTTCTGTAGGAATAAAGCAACTCCATTTGTAGTTGAAATAGATGGAAAGTTACTCTTGTAGAAGTAAAATAAACCCATTTGACAACTACTAAACATTGCAATCTTTTTGTCTACGACACTTTGATCGTTTTCGCCATTCTTGCATTCGCCATTGTAAACTTATCGAAACTCGGTGAGTGAGGTCATGTGCAGGTCAAAAAGCTCGTGAAACAAAAAGTTACAACTTGGTACCGTGAGATGAGATTACTTTGCCCTAGGGGATAATTTTCTATCTTTCCACAGAAATGACTGAACTGCATAGACATTCGAGCTTAGTGAACCTATGGCTTCAGGTTCAGTAAACTATTGATATTCACATACATTTATACATTCATGGATACATGTAATTTTTTTTAGTGAGAGTGCAATTGCATTGAGAATAAATGGAAGCAAGATACAATTAACTAAATTTAAAAATATTAAGAAAAATAAGAATAAGGGTATTTGATATAAATGTAAGATAGCAAAAGCTCATTTTTAATGTGTATTTTTCAATAAAACGATATATCGATAGGAGCTGCTTTCGCAAAGTAGTTTTACATCACAATAGAAAACTTGATTATTATATTCAACATATTTTTAATCAATAAAATAAAAATATTTATATTATATAGTTTGATAAAATAATGAAAATAATTTTTCCATACAATTCAAAAATTGACAACGGATCCCTTGCTGTGCATCCCTACAGCCTTAGAACACTATTATATTGAACGATCGCTGTTTAGAGAAAAAATATTTTTTCATGTCAGAAACACGCCCAAATTTAATTCCGGTCCGAGCGGATTTCTTGACCGTTTTCGACTCGTATCTCTTTTCCTTCCATTTCTTTTCACTTTCAATAGCATGACTATGAGAAATCCAATAAGAAGATGCCACAAAGCGATGGATGATATCCGGTTTTTTCTTAGTTCCTTTTCTTTCCTATTCGCTTCCTTTCGAGAATCCGTTTCGCCAAAGAGGAAGGAAAAGAAACACTGAAAAAGAAAGAAAGAATAGAATAAAAATTCGTTAGCCTTCGCCGTGACGTTGGGTGGTGCTTCCTGAGTTGACCGCTTCAGGCGGATGAGATGAACGTTAGCCGCAAAGAATTTTAAACCGATGTCTGTCTAGGAACTGAAACGTTGCTCGTGATTCTCAATTGTGGATGTCCGCACACGATAAAATGAAATATAAAATTCTTTATCGTAGGACAATCGTAAAAAGACAAAGAAAGTTAAAAACATCGTGAATATGATTGAATAAAAAATATATTACATAGATATTAAAGAGAAGAATTCTCCATGTAGTTGCGTGTATCAAGAAGATTACTATCTGCAAAATGAGACATGAAAACTCGCAAAGCGCAAATGGTATATTAATTCGTGAATAATGCGTGACGACACGTTTATTTATATTCATTTACATTTGATTTGATAAAAATGTGAATCTTTTCTTTGACATTTAGTTAATGAAGCTCCAATAGTGTCTTCTACAAGAACCGAAATGTATGTCGACTCGACAATTAGCTTTCAATATACATCAAATTTAAATCGTGCGATCAGTGTTGCTATAAATGAGCATGTTGATTGAATATTGAAAAAAAAACCGAGACGGAGATTATAAGAAAAATTCTTTACCATGATCGTGAAATCATTTTTACAGAAGATAAAACATCATTTAACGGCATTTATAGCTATAATTTTTGCAAAGCATTCGCAGAAATAATTTTCTTATACGTATCATCTATTTAATTTTGCAATATAAAATAATTAATATAAGATAAAAGGACATGGCTATGTATGAATGGTCTCTAATGGTCACCTAGATTTATAAAGTTCCTCTGTGATTTCCCGCTGAAAAATGAGATATATGTGGAATAGGGATCTCTATTAAAGTTTTTATCAAAAACAAAAATTATTACCAAAGTTACATGAAATAATTTAAAAAAGTTTTTAATAACTGATTTTTTCCATTCCATCCAAATAGTTTGTGTGGCTTGAAAGAATCCTTAGATTACATAGGAGGAGAAAAGGGGGATTGATAATTCTGGATAAACCTCAAGAGACTAAATCGCAATATTATACTTCGAGTAAATAAAGTACGGACGCTTCCATTAGCGAGAGGAAATATTTTAGAGGAAGAAGACTTCCGTGACTAATTTCCAGGACGTCGTGGAATATCGCGGAAGTGGGATATTATTCTCGACGAGGAAGGGATTGAGAGGAAAGAAGTTACACAACGACTCGGTCGCTTTGAATATATCTTACCGTGCACGAGAATCCTCTCCGAAAGCTCTTTCGCGCCTTTATCGCCCGCGAAATTGTTCCCCGCCGTGCAACATTTCGGAAGCCACAAAGAACAACAGGACGCTCTTAAATCCGACGTATTTGTTTCGATATTTTTACGACAAAAGCAAGAAATTCTTCGATATAGATACTGCAGATGTAAGACAATTTTATTTGAGTACTCCGTTTCTTTTTTTTTTTTTCTTGTTTTTCTCTCAATGCCCTATGCTGTCAATCGTGTCTTTGTCGCTTCTCTTTCTCTGTCTTCTTTTCCCTCTCTTCAACTTCTCTCTCTTCACCTCTCTTCTCGCGCTCACTCTGACATTCCTCACTGTCGAAATAACTATTATTACGAGTCGGATCCGGGACAAGAGACGAGACGATAGTCTCCTCCTTCCTTCTCGTTCTTCCTATCCCTCCTTCGTCGGCTATTCGCCTCCCCCACCAATCTCTCGCAGACCTCACACAGAATCCACGGGGCTTGTTTTATTCTCGCTTCATATCGAATCATCTCCGGCCGGTGGACGGACACTCGGTGGTTTACACCGAGTGATAATTGCAGCGAAAGTGGGTGAAACTCCGCTTGAAAATTGAACAGTACGCAATAACAGTTTACAGAATATAAATCGTCGTCGCGTGTTCGGTTAAAGAAAAAAATACCGTAAGAAAATGCGTTGCCGAACTTTTCAATAAACGGATAATATTTCGCACACTATCAATCGTTGATATCTTTTCGCTGAATCAATGAATAAATTAACTCGATTTAATTAAAATTATACAGAATTAATAAACATTTTTATTATATTCTACTTATTAGAGTGCTCTATCATTTTATTGTATTTCTCAATTGATTTTTATTTTTCTCATTTTGTATTATTTATTATCGTAATTATTTGTTATTATTTCTCATCTATTTTATTAATTTCAAGAAAAAAATTATTAATTTCATTAATTTCAAGAAAAAAAATTATTAATGTACTTATATAATTGCAATTTATATATGAAAAATTACATATTTTCTTCTAATTAAAAAAAATTTGTTTTCTAATAATTTTTTAACTTCTTTCGCGCATGCCTTTTCTCCAATATTTGCTTTATTCACAACCATCCATTGACCCGCATCCGACTGACGAGCTACGAGCGGAGGCATCCTATCGTTATTGCGGCATGACGATGGGTGGCTTTTATCGGAATGGGTGGCTGCGAGACGATACGGCCACCGTCAGCCGCATGCACGCACGCACGCACGCACGCACGTACCTACGATCGCATTATTCCATTACGATAAATAACCGGACAACCAATCGTTCTTCGGCGTTACTTCCCCAGCTATTGGGAACACTTTTCCGACGACCGGATCAACACTTATTTAATACGGTCGCTCGAGGCCTCTTCTCGTCACGTTTCTCGTCTTCGTCGCAATAACAGCTGTCGTCGTCATCGTCGCCGTCGTCGTCCTCGTCGTCGTCGTCGAGATTCCTCCCTCCGCGAGTTGCATACCTCCGCTGATTCTATTATTATAGCCCCGCACTTCCTCCTCGACATATTTATACTCGTACGGACTTTCGCGGCCGGTTTCTTTCCACGATCAGAGGCGTTTAAATTTAATAGGCTGCCTGTTCTGACGCTTAACGTCACTGAAACCTTCTCTAGCGATTATGACAAGTTACGATAATATCGGTCGATGCTGTTTCAGACATTGATATGCAATATCGGCATGGTTTACGGTAATTAAGAGAAAACCTGCTGTAACAATTTACCGAAAAACAAGATCAATAATTAATATATTATCATTAATTAATGTAATGTAAATCGTATTTATAATTTGTAATTATTATTAACACGACACATTAATATTAACATATTAATGTTTTAATAAATACAATATACAATTAGCATTTATAAAAAGAAAATATGTATAAAATATATTTTTAAATTATACTTGACATCAGAAATGAAGACGAGACTTGTCAGATATTTTTATTTTGACATATTGATTATTTTAACATGATTTTGTAGGATATTCTTAATCTAAGATCTTAAGTAATGAGATAAGATATCGATGTCAAAAATATCAAAAATAATCGCGTTCATTTTGCGATTTTTCTTGTGGTATCATGGGTTCTTCATATAGATTTATAATATCGATGTTGCTTAACGATCTGTGATCTCACGAACTCTAAATGGGCGAGACAATGCATGCATCCACGCAATATCTCGAATACAGTCCTTACATAACGTCTAGGACAGTGTTTCTCAGACGGTGAAAATAACACTTCCGCGAGAAATGATCTCATGACCTCGTTTGTTTAGCTCGTTATCATCCTTGACTATTTTTGATTTCTCTTTTTCCGCTCGAATTAAAAGCCGCGCATTCTTTCAATAAGAAAGACTGGCCAAATTAATTTGACAAAACATTGCACCCTTAATGGAATTGATCTCTTATCCATTATTTTCACAAGGCCGATAATTTTCAATATCGTTTATTTAACCGCGATTTAAATTCTCGATAAACCCTCGAATTAAATTACTTTCGAAGATATTTGATAATTAACATCAATTAAAATATTACAATTGAATTGAACAAGTGGTTCATAAATACGAATTACAAGTTGTAATTTACGAGAAACGTAAACTTTGCCGGAAGAAAGGAAAGAGAGTGAAACGTTCCGTGTGCCTCTAAAAGAACGTCACAGTTTGCCGCTCTAAATAATCCGTCCCTCATAAAGCCGTCGATCGAGTCATGTCCCCTCGATACTCGTGTAATATCGATTAATACCGGGCCGTTCGGTCACGTGGCCTACTGAATAATTTTACGCGAATCTATTTTGATGTGCCGGCCATCGTTTATTCATACGGCTGACGCAAAACTTTCCGCTATCTGCGCCGCCGGGTCGATGCATATATGCCCGACAAAATAGTTTAGCATACTAATTACTTTTGGTCTGTAGGTCGCGCATTAGATCGAGCATGCTCGTTGTGTTGCACGACGTTGCACGAATGATCGTGCATAGAAGGTGTTGCACATGCATGAACTGTCGTTGCGTTGTCATGCTTCTCGTTAAACTGTGCGACACAAGTTGTATCAGATATAGGAAGCACTCTACACGTGCACAGTCTACATTTCGATCCTTCCTTTCTTCACAAAGATTCCATCGACAAATCTTAGTAGAGAGAGAGATTGATTCTCTCTCTCTCTTTCTTTTTTTATTTAAAAAATTAAGTTCAGGGTTGAAACGATCAAGATATTTCTTTATACATTTTCTTAAGTCTTTTTTTTTTTCTTGTATTTTTCATGTGTCCTACGACGTGCATTTTTACTCGATGATTCACGCGCCCGGTGATTTTTCGTCACAGGTGAGGAAACGAAAACGGGCGCAGTTAAACAGTTCGGCCGCTAAGTAAAATAGAGCGAAGGTGGGCGAAAATTCGGTCGATTTTAGCGCGACTCGGGAGTGGGCGGTCGCCGCGTCGCCACTATTGTTTCTCATTGCCCAGCGGACGCTTCCTGTTGGCAAGCACTTCCTAGTGGCGTATTTATACACGCTACTACCAGACGCAGATCCGCGTTCCTGGTACACATTGGCCGTGTCCCTCCCCCTGTGTCGGCGCGATTCCTTTGGCTTATATTAGGCGCGATCGTCTCCCGCGAGCCGTACGCGCGATTCTCGGGATCTCAATTTAGCAAGGTGGGTCTCCTACGAGCCAATAAACTCGATAAATCCGGAACGGTGTGTCCATTAATATACGACTAGGTGAGTTAGCACGAGTAAATGTATTATATGTGGAGTTGTAACATTTCTTAAAAATTTGTTGCACTGCTCCCTAGTGTTTGTTACACTCTGTTAGCGAATTTTGTTGCTTTCTATTTTGGTTTTTCAGTTTTACAAATATTTTAAGTCATTGCAAATGAATTGGTGCAGTGGGACAATCGGAAAATTCGGTCGTCTTAATAGTAGACGCTTGAACAAAGTTTTTTTTCCGAATTCCATTGTTGTGTATTTATTTAGTTGAAGACGTAATTAATTTAACAAAGGAATAACTATAATTCTATAATAACAATTTGTTAAAGATTCTAATTCTGTTTCAATTAATAGCTTGACTTTTCTGGGGAGAAAAAATAAGATTTATGCAAGTTGATAATATTTAATCAAAAATGTTTGTTGATTATAAAAGCGTTATTTTACACACCCGTCTTCATACTTCATCTCTCTCTCTCTTTCTCTCTCTCTCTCTCTCTCTCTCTTATTAATTCTAAGATATTAATTCTACAAAGGTTTCTATAAAGATTTCTTACAAAGGTTGCAACTGAGTCATTGTGTTTCTTTTTAGTCTTATTCATATATATTTTTACGGATATTTTCCGAACACCCTTTATAACGATATTAAACCGACAAGCGGTGCAAATTTTTTATTTTTATTTTTTTTTTACATTTTCCCTAATTATATTCTGTTGAGTCTATTTGACTTTTTTTGAGCTAACAATAATGATGAAGTAGTTGATAAGAATTTTCTTAAATTCTCTTTGAAATTTTTCACAAAATAGAAATATTATAAAGAATTAGGATGAATTCAGACAATTTTTACGGTCCATTTATAGATTTTGACATAGGAATATAACTTTGCCTATGTCAACGTTTACTTTAAATATAAAAGATGCATTTAAGATAATAACTAGAGCAATTAGAAAAAAATACCTTAGCCTCAGAATTTATAATTCTATTAATAATATTTGTTTCTACTAAAATAATCCGATATCAAAACACATCATGCTACGACAAATCTGCGGCTAACATAAGTAATAGCTGTAAGTTTATTCTCGCTGAGTCTAATGTACGTTTAACGTGCTGGTTATTAAAGCCGACCGTAGGGAGTATATTTTGTCGACGCGTTATACAAACACGTCTTTCTTTCTCTTTCTCTTCTCTTCGTCTTATTCCGAACGCTTCGTAAGAATGCACACGTTTGCATTTAATTTCTTAAAGAAGTAAACTTGTGATTATTTTTTCACAAAAGACTTCTTTCATCTCTTATCGTATCACAATTTCCAATCATTGACTATTATTGTTAGATATGTATGTTCTTTATTGCTTCCCTTTTCATACATGATCAATAAATCTAGAAAAGTAATTTTTTATCATGCTTGTTCATCTGACAAAAATTGACACATCCTTGAGAGCAGATAAATAGGGATAAATAATGGGTAAGCAAAGTATAATATAATGTAGCAAATCTTTTCAAAATTTCGGGAGCCCACTGGGCTCCCGAACCATTTAAGTAGTCAAAAACGAAAAAGAGAAAAAACGCGAGGAAGAGAGCGGGGAGAGGAGCGGAAGAGAGCTTCTAAGAGGAATGGAAGGAGGAGGCTGTTTCCCATGACGAGAGAGTGGCTGATGCCGAGGGTGAACCGGGCTTTTTATCGACTTCCGGCGTTACTTGCATGCACGTGCATCGGAGGCCACACGCTGCTCTCTTTGTGGCCGGCAGTGGTTCTCAGGTTCGAGCAGCGTCATCTACTGCGCGCTACAGGTTGTCGATTTTTCGTCGCAGCTGGTTGTCCCGGCATATCCGCGACACATCACCTCGATAGCTACACAAGTGAGTGCGGGACATTTTATTCAGATCGCGAATAAATCCGTAATAATCCCTCGGACCCTCGAGGTGGTATTTCGGGAAGGAATCGTTCGAGGAAGTACATCGCGGGAACACGCGAGATTATCTCGAGCGATCAGCGGGCACGATACCTCGAGTGCTAATTGTTAAAGACTGTTCCTTAATAACAGTGTACCGTGTACCGATCGCGCCCGGTCCTTTCGGCTGGGGTATTTTTGCGAGTGTGCATCATGGTGTGCGAGTCTTTGCGGCCGCGCTGGTGGCAAAGTTAACATGTGGAACACCGCTCGAAGGCGACGCAGATCCAGTTCCAGGACGTATCTGCCTCGAGATCTTCGAAACGAGCAGCGCTCGACCGCTCGACAGCATTGCGGCGCAGCGCGATCGCTTCCGTCTCGGCCGAGATGTAAGATACAAGGCGCGGCGGTTCTTCACGAGAGTTCTTCATCTTTCTTTCGCCGGGGAGGGAACGAGAGTAATCAAATAACGCCGAGTTATAAAATCGCTATAATTACGCAAACACGCTAAATGCAGAGATTATTTGTATCCCACGCAATTACGTAATACATATTGTCGTCGGATTACACAGTTCGCTGTGGATTCTTTCCTCATGGTGTCATAACCCACGACATGTCGATCTTGAAGCATCGAATAAGATGAGGATCGATATAAATTAAATCTAGATCGATCCGGGACCCTGATACCAGAAATCTAGATCGATACCAACTGCCGAGGTTGCGATCAGTGGATAGTATCTATTGGGAAAGACAGATTTCCAGAACGCTATTTCTGTTCCGTACATCTTCAATGCTGCCTCTCACGATAGCGGCCAGTTTATTATATATGTCTATGGCACACAAATTCCATAAGATGTAAGAGTAGGATTTCGATCAATCGCGTTACTTAATTCAGTTACGGATGCCACCCTTATATGCATCGTCCAATATAAATCATGTCCGATGGTACTTTTGCAGCAAATATTTCAAAGAGGAGACATCGAAAGAAGCCCGTGTAGAAATTTAGAAAAACGTCGAGTTTCATGCAGAATCGCATCTTGAGAAATCGTAATGTAGTGTAAGGCGAGTAGGGCTATTTCAGTCCCTAATGTCAGCTAGATCTAAAGATCCCCTGTAACTTCCCGCTGAAAATTATATGTGGGATGAAGGATTTGAACTCGGGACCCGCAAAACGGACACGCGTGAAGACGAATATCGTTTCCCCTCTCCGGAATCGTCGATCGTGCGTAGCGAAATGCGGAGACGCGTGCAAAGTCGCCAACAGGTGTTGCCGACGTAATCGTCGACGTGTGATTTTATATACTTGACGGCGATCGTGCGTACGTGCACCGCAATTTATCGCGACCGTCGCGGCCCGCTTGTTACGAAGAGACCCGGGATTTAAACTTGATCGCGGCGCTTTCCTTTAGAATACTGTTTCCATTTAAGAGGAGATGTTAAAAATTCCTGCGAGCGCGCGAGTCTACGTTCAACGCTCGGTCTTTCCTAGGAAAGAATGGGATCTCCCCGATCTTCCTGTTCGAGACATTTAACTCCGAGATAGATACTTGGAAAAATACGGAAGGTATTTGAGAAGGGCATCTTTCAAGGGCTTTGAGAGGGGCATAAACTTAAAAGTAGATCCTTCGCGGTCTGTTCCGTGTAATGGGCTGAGCAGCGATTATTTCTGATTCGCGGCGATCTTTCGTTGAATCTCCACAAGGCAAACATCCCGGGATCACGCTTGACATGTCGACATTGGCGGGCAGGTGCCTCGAAACTATCAGCGGGAGCCGAGAGAAGGAAACGAGAAGCCGGAGGGAACGACGGCGGTGAGTGTCGAGGGCACGGAGGAAAGAAGCAGGAGACGAATGGAGGAAGGGGGTGGTGGACGAGAAAGGGTCACTGACACATCGTCGAGTCGAGTCGTTTTATCGGTCGAATGCGCAGCCCACATGGTTAAAGCTACGTCCACGCCATCCTGCTCCCCTTTCATTCTGTGTCGAGATTCGATCTCTCGCCTAGTCTTCTTTTTTTTTACATTTCCTACATTAAATTAATATGTATTTTTCGTGACTCTGTGTCTGTGCGCGTGAGGAACGAAAGATAATAATTGAATTCATTTAACAGGCGCGTGAAATCCACGTGTTATTCCGCGATTGACGCGGTGAGAGTATCGCTTAATCGAATTTCAAAATGATTTTTTTTCCTCAGCAATAGAATTAATTTAATCCGATACTTGGCGATTTTCTGAGCTTCGCCGTGTATTTCGGTCAATCAAATATTTTATTTAAATCAAGTATCCGTTAAACTGTAGTTTATTTGAAGTGGAAGAAAAAGTGCAGTTTATCATTAAACTTTAGTTCTTACTAAAGCTTTTCGACTTTTCATATTGCAGATCTTCTAAAATACATAAGCGATTGAAATAAAATTGCTAAAAATACTTTGCTGAAGCCGGATTACTTAAAAAATTTCATAAGTCCTACATATGTTAGCAGATAAAGTAAACCGATAAGCAACCTCGATTTCTCTCCTGTCTTTATTATTAATCATTTATGACAGCTTCTCAAAATATCGCATCATGCTATGCCGTCACGAGAAAGAAAATATTTAATGATATTTGACGACAATTGGTACCTTCAATTTGCGCGATCGTGACGATTTTTATTTATTCAAGTTTCATTTGCTCGGTCTTTTAATAACGGCGCATTATTTCGTGCAGCTGAGCAACCAGTGCGCGAAATTCCAAATACTAAACTTTAATACCTCGATAATTACCGGCTATATTTCTGCCAGTCATAACGCTGCGCAATACGAGATGATGAGGTAAAGACGAAGAGAAAGTTGTAAACGACCAATTGCAATATTTATTATACATAGTAATGTAAGTTATTTATGTTATTCCTATTTTGTTACTTTATATTGGTGTATTTAATTATCTAATTAGTTGATTTCTTAAAGTAGAAAAATTATGAAACTTTAGAGTCTCACTTATGAATCTTCGTTGTATTAGTAGCAAATCATTTCGTATGCTGGGATCATTGTGATGATATTTAATTAGTACCACGTCGGGTCAGACAATCACACGCGACTTAATTCCGCTTTGTAATCGTGGATTTTTCCGACATCCTGCGCTCCAGCCGGATTTTTTTCGATTGGCTCGTCCGGGTTATCGCTAAATGTCCCAAGAGCGGCGCCACGCCACCCGTTGCAAAAGTCGTTCTTCAGCCGAACGCTTTTATTTCATTCCGCATTTCTTTCGCCACACGCGGCTAAATAGACGGTATTTTATTTTTTGAAAATCTAGAATAAGTCTCCTCAAAGTCTACAAAGACACTATCTAATCAGGAAATGGATTATTTTCACTATTTCAATTGCACGATTAATGATAAATTGAAGTAAATCCAAAGACATATTTGGAACTTTCGTAAAATTGCGCCTTATTAAAAAAATCGATGAGTTTTGAAAGCACTGGCGGAATAAAAAAAAAACGATTTTCCACCGTTTGGCGTCGAAAACGCGACATTTTTCTTACCGATAAAGGCTTATCTACAGACTCGCTAATGTGCGTTGCAAGCGAAATTATGTGCATGCGCACAGGTGAAACACTGTTGCTGCGTTATCGAATATTTCGTAACTTGTGTCTGTACGAAAATAAAAAGTAACAGGCGCGACGAAGAGGGAAGGGAACAGAGAAAGAGAGAGAGAGAGAGAGAGAAACGGATGAAACACACATGGAATGTCACGTGATAAATTTTTTTTAATTATCCTATGGTAACATTAAAAGAAATTACTGGACAAAGAAATAATCAAAATAAAATTTATATGACGTTTACATATATTTTTGTACAATATATATTTATTAAATACAAAACAGCTAAAGAGGCAGAGGAACTTCTGTCTCTTTATACATTTGTTTTGAAGTTTAATCATGAGAACCTTTATTTTTATTACAAAATAGTTTTTGTATTACCGAATACCGAGTGCACGAGTACCCATAAAAGTCGATAAATAATATTCAACGAAACGTGTGTTTGAATTATCGACCTCGTTACAAGATTAATTTTGGTCGATCGCACATACGAAGTTTAGTATAAATCAGTAAAAATTTTTGAATTCGGTAATAATCCATTGTGGATGAATATTTTCTAAACAAGGGACGCGCATCCGCATAAGTCAGGAGTGAAGGACCCCTGACTTATGCGGATGCGCTTCCCTTGTTTGTAGGAGCAGGTAGAAAGGATTGGGAAAATATTCAATCGGAAGGAAGACGAAACTTTTATCGAAAAAGCTAACCAGTCGATATCTCTTTTGTTAGCACAGTTGCTCTCGTCGTCACGTAACGTCGGAAAATTGAGGCCGCTAAGGAATCTCGTAAACACGATAAATCAGTCAATAAGCGCCTGCTGCGCACCTGTAACGTCGCATTCGCGCTCTCACGACCTCCGAATTTCCGTGCGATACCCGTCCGATAAGGCCAACTCCAAAATCGAGCGCGAACGAGTAGAGGAGCTCGCACGAGATTACATGTATGCCTTGCGTACTGTAAAGGCATGGATGGAAAAATAATCCTCGCGTACAATCTATTATCGTAATATTTTCTATTAAAACATCGTCAAAATTCCACGGAGACTTTGCGATTTTACAGCAGTGGATTTACATCGTCGCTGTCTATTATTACGACACGTCGGATGTCAAGGAATATACATTTGATTTTTCCTCGATCGTGGATCGATGACAGATCCACGATCCGCTGCAATCTTTCGAGATTACGCGAGTCTGCGAGTCAGGCGGCGATTGATATATTTCTATCAAAATAAATTCAGCCGTGTTGAAGAGTTTGCGCTCTTCGGACACGATCCGCCGCCGCCGACCGAGCAAATTCCAACATCCAACGTTATCTGTATTTAATGAAATAACAATCTCGCCGATTTCCACTGCGGCGCGCATGATCTCGCGGTTTATCGGCGGCCGATCGGAGTTCTCGATAACGCCGTGCTATCTCTGCTCTGGCCCGCGAAATTATCGCACGCTTTCCGTATCGGCACAACACGTTCGCGGCGCAACGTGGAAGCAGCGATAAAGCCTTTCGCGATTCGGATCGAGTGTGATCGCCAAGATTTGCTTCCGCCTCGAGGAACGATGCGCGCGTGCGCGCGCGCGCGCGCGCGTTGCGATTAAGTCACCTTCTGTTTTACGCGAGAAGCACGGGCACGTGATAAGCGCACGACGATAATGCACGTTTCTCGGTACCTGTCGTGCGTCAGACGCATAAATACTTGGAAACGTAACGTAAAGGGCCCGGCAGAGTTCATCTTCGACGATGTGGAGAACGCGCTTTGCGTTTGACAAATTAAGAAAAAGGAAAATGTCACGACGTACTCGACATACTTTTTACGAGAAACACTTGAAACGTATTAATTTTTCAGAATATCGTGATCTCTTCTTCTTGGAACGTGTGTTAATTATTATATTTTTTATACAATATTTAAATAAACAATTCTCAACAATCACAATTGTGAGAGTTGAAAAAAAATTCTCAAACTCCAAATATTCCAAATAAAAAAAATAGGGGGTATTTTTAGGGAGATTGTTATTAAGACACGCCACGTAGAAATCTGCATAGAAGAAATATCAGGACGAGGAAACTAGACCAGAATTCGAACCTGGGCCTTTCGCTTGCCGGATGGCTGCTCTAGCAACTAATACCCACACTCCAGTATCTCTTCTCACTTGCCTACTTCCTTTTATCGCATAAAATAGGAAATGATATATTGCTATGGCTACTATATGCTATAGCTACTGTCTTCTGATTTGAACTTTATTAAATTATTACATGATAGATATAAGGTAGAATAATTCTTCATTTATTTTATTTATTAATTGTGAGAATTTTGTACTTAAATATTGTATTTAAAAATTGTGAGAGTTCAAAAAAGTTCTCAGGCAGTTTGAATGAGTAATGAATGATTATTAAAAAATTCGAGAAAAAAAAATAGTATCATTTAACAAAGTATAAATATGTCGCTACTGTAAGGAAAGAGGCGGATGTTGTTGCTTCTCGAAGAGCAAATGGGAAATTATTTGGATTTCTGATTAGATAAAGAACGCGGCATATCTGATTATCACCGTTATGCGCGACCTTAACTGCGTTCGACTGTGGAATGAAAATTGTGTGAGTGAGTGAGTGAGTGAGTGAGTGAGAGAAAGAAAGAGAGAGAGAGAGATTGACGCCATTTATTACACCGCAACGTTCATTGGTTCGTTAGTTAAAAAGTTCCGGGAGTGGAATTGCTTAGTGGAGCTCGTGATTGAAAAGTCATCCGGGTGTCTTTAGTGTCTTCTTCCACATGACCTTGGACTGGTCGGCGAACTCCGAGTATATTCTCGATCGTCGCAAGCTCGACGCTTGCGTCACGTCCTCGCCAGATTCAACTTGGTGAACCAAGTTTTCCAGTAAGAACAAGTCATTAGATAACAGATTTTCTTCGCCACGCGAGAACGAAAGTTTGAGATTCGTCCTCTTCATACTTAACGCAAGTTACGTTTATTCTCGCTGTTTGTTGCACTTTTCCCATTCTTATCAATGAATATAATATGATGCAATATTTAATCTTTCGTCCAGTTTTGATTAAATCAGCGGTTTGCAAATCAGCTTCGCAAATAATACGTAATTCATGGCGAGACGAGAGGTCACATATCTGATCTTTAGTGAATCGGTTGTGCCGTTTATGCGTTAGAAAGTCGACAAACTTTTCGCTTAAGCAGGTAATCTCTGCAAATACATTTCTACAAATCCAAAGTTCTAACAATAGTTATCAACATTTGATTCGTTAAATTATTCGCGAATCGTAAATATAAACATTCTAAAAAAAGCTCCAGTCAAACTGTATCTACAGCTTCTCAGGAAGACTACTACATCTTTCTCTACAAACGTTATCCGCTAAACGGAAGCTATCTCAACTGCAGCGTAGTTTCTTACTCCGACTCCTCTATCCGGAAAAGCTTAACGTACAGCGCGATATGTTCACATGAGGAGTACCGACGGATACTTACGGAGCGTCCTGTCGTAACAAAAGCGAAGGGAAGGCCGAGCGAACGAGGCGGCGAGGAAAGAACGTCACCTCGTGTAGCCGCCGTGCTGCTACCACGCATTCATTCCGTTGCACTTCTCTCGACTGCTCGACTTTCTCCGGTCGATCTCGGTATCGCTCGCGGGCTCTAGCCCACGGATACCCGGATCCGTGTTTGCGCGTGCAACACGCGTAACGCACGATTACGCGGCGAGCGCGTAACTCGTGGCGCGGCCGCGTGACCAGCGAAGATCAACGGCGAAGATAACGCCGAGTGCCACCGCGCATTCTTTTTAGCGCTAATGAATTTCTTCTCTCGTCGCGACGTCGCGGCGCGTGGACGTAAGATCGGCGATGACCTCCGATTCTCCTCCAGAGGCTGCACCGACGGCCAGGTGTAGGGACCAGAAGCGGATCGACCGCGACGTTTCGCCAGCGGCGAACTGATACTTTGGATGCTGCAATTAACAGTAATATTCAAAATACCTATTATACACTCAGAGAAAAATAGTTACTTTTGGACCATAATTTTTGAATATTTCTAACACGAACGATGATTAATTTAACTATATGCATCGTTATGTTAACCATAATTGTCATTAGAAATATTCGGTGGCTGGGTCCAAAGGTAACTATATTTTTCTTTCAATGTAACGTATTTCAATATGGAAAGGTCAAAAGACAAAATACGACTTTCCTAGATTGTGTTTTATGATGTAACGAGCGTGACTTATTTATTATTAAAATGTTATTGCGTCATGCGGCACCGGTTATTTCGTTGAAACGTTAAATTCGCCGTGGCTAGTTAGTTGTAGGTCTCTTAGGCACTCTTGGCAAAAGATATCGGCGTGATAAGATTACTCGATTACCTATCTACGATCGTACAAAACAGGAAAACTATTTTCTTCCGTAGAAACTGCGTGCGAGTCGCGCGTTGAGAGGCGGGTCAACGGCGTCATCAGCACTGAAGCATCGGTAACGCGTCATGCACCGCGAATGGGTTTCCTTATTGCCGCTTATCTCCCTACAATCGCGCCTGCGTCGATATTATTTGGACGTCGCGGAAACTTCCACTTTCCGCGAGGAAACCGCGCGAATCCTTCGCTAAGCCTAGATAACGTAGAAACAAAAATTTTGACCTTTTTTTTTTTACTTCTCTTGTATGTGCATGTGTATCGTTATTTGTCATTCCATTATCTGTCTCTGATAAGTCAGGATCAATGTATAAATTCATTATGTTCCGCCCGCGTTTATTTTTGGAGTTTATTGACAACTGTGTATACAAATTTATTTTGTAAAAGTTTTTATAGATATTCCGAACGGAATCGGGGCGACGCTGGAAGCTATGTTATCAACAGCGCGCTCCGTTATCGCCAAAGCAACATTCAACGCAAGTGACGGATCGATTGTCACAGCAAACAATGAACGTTGACATTTAAAATCCTGTATTACAACAATAATCTAACCGGCATATCTAGTACGTACAAATCGCTCGTAAAGGTTCAAAGTGCGACATAAAGTTGGTAATGAAATTGCGATGGAATAACGAGAGACTCGAGCGAGAAAAAGAACGTCGAGAGCGAAAAAAACCTCGGGACGAGCATGTTTCTTCCTCTTCAGAAATAAATAACGGATTAAAAAAAAAAGGTAAATGTCCCGGAGAGACGCTAAGCAGGAGATTTCGGATGCGCGAGATGAAGAACCTTAAAAATCACTGTAAAATCCCCTTATCACAATGTTCGCTAATTACCGCGCCGGTTTACACATCTCGCGCAGGTATACAGTTGTATTAATCACTCGCGCGCGGTAGTACACCTCGGTGGACAAAGGCGCAGAGGCCGCGAAAGCGTCCACGTGCGTGCGTGCGTGCATGCGAGAGCGGCTGGGCGGAGAAGGAGGAAGAGAAAGAAAGAGAAACAGGAAGTGAAGGAACCCGGAAGGGTACGGCGCGAGGAGGGAGGGAGAGACGCGAAGCGGAGTGTCCGATAGAGAGAAGGAAGAGATAAGGCTCGCGTTCTCCTTCGCGTTCTTGAGCGTTATACATGATAAATCTTAAATCCTGGTTCGAACGCGCGCACCAAGGACCTTCCTTCTTCCTCCTTCCTCCCTCCACCGCGCGCACGCGCGCGCGCAAACGAACCGATACCTCCTTGTACGTACCTCTTCCTGGTTGTATTTTCAGACATGCACCCACACGAGGTCGCGGCGCACACATACACGCGCGTACATGTGGACGCACGTCACCCACCGTCGCCTCAGGCGTGCATCGATACCCGTTATTTTTACTCAATTGGTGAACAGGGAATAGGTACCGCTGTGTGCCACGCGATATTTTTTTTCCGGATTCCCGCCGCGGCACGCAACCGCTCGTGTGAGGCCAAATAAAATAATTAACAAAAATCGCACGAAAATATATAATTAGGAAAGTAAGATCATTTCTGGATACAGACGCCCGGTGGGGCGCGTTTTAAATGTCAGCAATATTGCGTTGAGCGCAGATAGCTGTTCCTAATTCCCCGGCGTGATTCATTCGTCGAGCTGTTAACCGTTGGCCGTCAGTCGAGATACCGCGTTCGCAGAATCATTTTTTACCGGACTCTTCAGCCGCGGACTATCGCCCGCGATTGGACGCGCTTTCCGAATAACCGCCTAGTCCGCGCGAGCGGCAAGATTATTATTGCGGACGTGTCGGCGCCGTGTTCACGCTTAATTATCGATATATGCGGCGGGCCGGTCCGCTCTGATGAATGATCAGCGCGTAATTGACGAGGGCGATCGTTATCACGCGGCATCGTATCGTATTATTAATGCACATCAATCGTCGATTCGCGCGATACGCGACGCGGCATCGTGGCACGAGTCGAAACTCGCCTTCGCTATTGACGCACGGTGACTTTTTGCCTTTCTCAACGTTGCGAAACGTCGTGTCCGCCGTGTCCGCTTGATCCCGTCGTCGCCGCGCTGCGCATCCGCCTCCTGCATGCGTGTGCGCGCGTGCATCTGCGGATGCGCAGCGCGGCACTTACCTATTTCCTTCTCGACCCGAGAACACGCCGACGTCAGAGCCGAGTTGTTGTATTGTTTGAATAATTTCTTGCGAGATCATCGGTTCATCGATATTGTTAAAAACGTCCTTTATGCTCATCAGTATCGATCCTTGAAGATTCTAATTGGTCCATTAATGTTTTTTTTTTCTCCTATTCTACGCATTCTGTTTCTTTTTTCCGTAATATTTATACGTCGCGGGAAATTAATCGCTCGAGCGCGCAGATATGAAATATAAAAATATATTGATATTCTATGAGAGATTCTTGATAAATATCTTATTAAAGTAATTTATTATTAATAATTGGCCATGTACCGCGTAATTAATTATTCGTCTTTTTATTGGCAATGGAGATAATTTTTTACATTACTAATAAAAAGACGTTACATCACGTACGTTGGAATTATTTTTGACATACAGTCCCACTCGGTACACTCGGTTTTATCGCTTATCACTCGCTCGGTGCAAACAGCAACATTTCGTATCTCGTAAGAGTGTATGCATCAAGAAAGTCATCGTCGGAGACTCGTTTTGGATCGCGCAACAATGGTACCGGGTCGAGCGATATCGCGAGCGAGTGTATGCGACACACGCGTGCGTGTGTGCGTGTTAATCTTAACAAATCGCACATGTCGTTTCCTTATGCGCGAGTTACGCAACCGGTCATTTGTGTGTACGTGCCAGCGGGCCGATATGAATAAGGCATAACGAACCTCTGACATTAAGGGGACTGCGACGATCGAAGAGAGACAACAACGACGACAATGACAATGACGACGACGACGACGACGACGACGACGACGAGCGGCAACGCAACTGACGTCCTGCAGAACGACGAGACCGAAACGACAAGGTAGGTATGACGAGGTCTAATCACGGATCCTTTGCCGCGCCGCCGGCTGATCGCGCTGATGGCCCCGAGGCGCGTCGCGTTTGACTGACGGGAATTAAATTGTCGCCCGGGGAAGAGAAAACGTTTTACGTTTTATCGCTCGCTTCGCGAGCGTGTTTTTCGCTCCGTGCCGCCCGCGCAGATTGCGGCGTTTCACATGAGGAGCACGTGGTGTCACCTCATACATTTCAACTCACGGCCGGGTTCGATTTAAATACAATCATCGTGTCCCGTAGCGGCGGAGAAAAAACGGCGGACCGCTGATGCAAAGTTGCGGGAGATGAATCCCCGAGTATCTTCATCATTGTGAATGCATCATTCTAATAGTTTTGTCTTCGAGGCATTAATCTTCGCGCAGAGCGTACTTTGGTAATGCCACACTTGAGGGCATGCATTCGCATAAATATTCCATTCTCTTAATTTGTTGTTAATATATGTGGCTCCGTCGCGCCTTCGGCGAATCGAGATCCGCCGTCCGCTTCCGGTATAATATTTACATATCGGCGCGAGACACGTGGCTGCGTTGTGTTGCGATGCGTGATGGCGAATGACAGTTACTACCTGAGCTGCGCTATCTACACGCAAACGCGTATCTACCTGAGGACTTCCGAACCTATTCCACACGCGACAGCGTAAACACCGTTTCAACGGCGATCGGTCGAGAGCTTTTTCGCGTCGAGAAATCCGGTCGTTAAGTTGCAAGATCGATCGTAAACAAGACGGTATAATCAAGGTCACCTGCAGGTCCTCCACATGACAGGAACTCTATTGAATTGAGAAAATAAAAAAGGAAATATCGGAATGAAGAAAAGAAGGAGAGAGAGACACAAGAAAAGAAAGCGTAGGAAGAGAGAAAAAAGATCAAATTGAGGAAGATAAAAAACGAAATGACAAGAAAGAGAAAAACGAAAAAATGAATTTACCTGCTTCATAAATTGGTTTAATCTCTTCTTTTTTTCTATTAATAACTATAATACGAAGGACGAAAGAAATCAATCCAATTATAGTTAAATCTAAACAACATTGTGAGGCATGTTTATCTTTTAATTTATTTTGTTTAAATATACACCCAAAAGTTTCAAAATAATACATGAGCAAAATTTAGTAAAACACATAATTTCTGAGAATTGTGATTAAAAAAAGAAATGTTTTTCTACAAAGTAATAAAAATTACAATAAGTTACAATTAAATATACAATAAATTTTACTACGAGTGGTTTTTTGAACACGTTAATAAAAGACATCTTGTTTAATTATAAAGTATGACTGCTTTGAAATTTTTAAACGGTTGTGTATGAGTACATGTATATGTGTGTTAGTTGGTTGCGTCATATAACTAAAGTTACATTAAAATTTGTAAAAGAGAGAGCGGAATAATTGAGATTTATGTTGAAAATGAAGAAGAGGAGCTCTTCAAGTTTCTCAGAGCTTTTTCTAGAACCTAAGCATATATTACGCAAACGCCGTGACGTGACGCGAAGAAATAGGCAACGCGGAAATGTCAACGTTACCTTGTCGCGATCGAGCGTCGCTTCCGGCGCGTTCTCCGTCCTTCAGTCCGCGTACCGGAAGTCTCGAGCGGCGTCGCGGTTGCAAGCTTTTTGCTGCCTCTTCCGTCGCGATTCGCGAAGCGATCGGTTCTCCTTTCTTCTTCCGTCGCTAAAAGAAGCAAAACGTTCGCGGGAGAAACATGCGAACGGAACCGCAGAATCCGGCGTTTTCTTCTTACCTTCCTTGCACGAGCGGGAAAAATGTACCTCGCGCTCCTTCTCCCTCTCACATTTCGATACACTAAAACTGACTCCGTTAGAAACTGCAAAATTAATAATTTGAAATTGTCTTCTAAAGTGATCGTGATTTCAACTTGATCATCAAAGACATTTTCATATTTCATCTTTCATTCTGTAATTTGATATTAATAGTCACCGAAAAGTAGGAGCAACGTCACAAGGCAGATGCGATGCGAAGACGATTCCTCAAATCCATCCCTCGTCGCCGCTTCAACTAGTCACTTTAATTAGCCGAGTCGCAAAAAAATCGCCGACCGAAAGGAGCACCTGAGTATAAGGCCGCTCGCTTACTCGCGGTATTTAAAGGAAAGAAGGGGGGGGGGAGAGGAGACCGAAGAGACGACCAGGATTTCCTGGTGCGAGACAACGGCACATCGACCTTCGCATGCCGAGGTTCCTGCCTTCTTCCCTCGGGGCAATCTCTCTCTTTCTCTCTCTCTCTCTCTCTCTCTCTCTCTCTCTCTTTTCTCTTCACGAGCGAGCATCGCGCCACAATTGTACCGTCGAGAGCTTCCTCCGATCATTTTTCGAAGTGTCACAAAGGAGATTTTTTTTTTACTAAAAAAATATTCCGGAACCCATCGATCGTCGAATCTCGAGCGAAAAAGAAGTCAAATAATGGCATAATTGCTTTATTTGTAAAGAGATTTAAACATAGTTTTCACCTGCGTTTTTATTTTTACGCAATAATCGATGTAATAAGTGTGGTTAAAAAATGGTTAAAAAAAATTGTGGAATAAATAAATTGAAATAAAAATATTTGGTGTATGTGTTTAGAAAAAAGAAAATAGCATTTCTTTTTTCCAAGAATATGGAGTTGCTCGTTTCGAAATATGCAAACGACGATATTATTAAATATGTAAAGCGACATAACAGTATCACATTACAATAGTTGTTACGTATAATTTTACCTCGATAATATCGAACGCGTGGTGACGTCAATAGGCTTTTTCCGATCGTAAGTTCGCTTGTTATGAGACGTATTAAATCAGATCGCAACCGTGATTTTTTTGTTGCACAATGTCACGAGTCAAAGTGTAAGAAGCTATAGCATATACGCCGCGACATTAGGCGCAATCACGTATACGATACGATACGATACGATACGTTAATAATTACATTTAATCAAGTACGCGGATTACAAACGTATAATTATCGTGCGCGCAAATAGTATTATTATCATGATGAGGAAGCGGCTACTTTACTTTATATTATCTTTTCAATTAGTTTCTTTCTGTGTACACTCTAAGGTAACGCTGTTGCGAGGTCTTCCGCATAACCGACGCTATTCTGGACCACAAGATGCGTAAACTCTTGCATAACTGATATAAACTTTGCAAAGTGACAGTCTGAATTTTAATGACGTATCCTCTGAAGACGCGAAAACTAACTACGGGACACTTTTAGTACCGCGAGTATCGTAAATGATGGAAATTTTAAGGGTCCTTCTGAAAGCAATTAACGGTATGTATGTGAAGAGAGATTTAAACAAAATAAAAACAGCATAACTCTTGCTTCGGATTCGAAACTGAAAATCCGACGTGACGGCGCGGCGGGCGCGCGCTATAAGGAGTTTCGCTTAGTCGCTCTCGGGGTCTCTCCGCGAGCCGACGTCGGGAACGGAAATAGCTTCGTCGACGTCGATGGAAATACGTTATGTAAATCCACGTTTCCTGCCGGCTTTCATTCTTATGCCCCCACATTCTATGCTAATAGTCGATGAACGTCTGCGAGCCGATCGCCGATCGGGAAATGGTGGAGAACGACGACGCCTCGCCTCGAAACGCCGCCGTCGCGACGCTCTTCTCTTTTCTCTTCTTGTCTCGTCTCATCTTCCTCCGCTCTTCAGGAATCATCTTGCTTGTTACACGTTCACGTTGTGATGTCGAAGAAGTCGATGTGTAACTGTAATCTGGCGCTATTATCTTCCATCGTTCTACAACGGCGAGCCGATCGTTAGATGAGGCGAGGCGCTATATATCAGGGATCGATTTTCGACGGTATAGGAAGATACGGAAGATTGCACTTTACGCGTCACACAGTGTCGCGTCTCCATAGTCTCGCAAATAAATATAGAGATCACTTTTGTGCGCCTGTAGCGAAATGACGCCAACATCGTTTCGTGTTACGCGCTCGCTAAGCAGATCGAACGATAATGTTGCATCTAGAATTTAATAAAGTCCGAACTTCCGAGGGAAGAATGACGCTGGAATGATGCCAAAACATTTAATTATTAAATTACGAAGCTGTATTAGTTTCATATAAGTATAAAATATTTACAAGATTACGCACAACGCGGTTTACATTTGTCGGTACAATCGAGCTACTTCATTACGAAACTCGTATTCGAAACATAGGATTTGAAAAAAATTGAACGTGTTAATAAATTTGATTTATCTCTTCTGTTGCAGAAATCATCGGTAGATCTGAGGGCGTGTTATGAAATTGCTGCCACCGATTCAGATATCGCAGCTACCGCCGGTTTCCGCTGCGGGCGGAATGGCCGGAATGGAGCCTCGGCTGCCCCCCGGTATATCCTTGCCTTTCGGTCCGGACTGGGTTTGGAGGGCCCAGTATGGGCCCTCGATGGGCTTCCCGCCTACGACACATCCGCCGCCTAATCCCCTTTTGGACTTTAAAACTCATCTACCAACGAGTTTAGGTAACTGTTATAAAATTAAAAATATTCTCTTTACGAGTTTTTAAAATAAGAGCTTCTCTCTCATTTCATGGACCACGTTCAGGTCTCGTAGAATTTTTACATAAAGTCTAGCTAGAGTGAAAATAAATCTAAAGAATCGTTCCCTTATCGCAGTTTAATTGCTTCAATTTTTTTTTAGTTTAATTCATATTATTTGAATTTGTAGTAATCGGATAATCCGGATATTTTTAGCTCTAATTCTCTCTAATATTGATTTGTTACACGTTTGTTACACGTTTGTTGTATATTGGACTTTGTTAAAGGTATTAGTGATTAGGTATTAATTATGAACGTAGAGACAACGCTAAACCGCACAAGCGGTCACAAAGGCCGCCGCGAATACAACCAATGGCATCTTCTCTCCTTTCAGTATCCGATCCTAGACTGTGGTCGCGGGAGGACGTAGCGGCGTTCCTGCGGTGGGCTGAACGGGAATTCGACCTGCCGCCGTTCGACATGGATGTGTTCCAGATGAACGGCAAGGCCCTGTGCCTGCTGACCAAGGCCGATATGGGCGAGAGGTGTCCGAGTGCCGGCGATGTGCTGCACAACGTGCTGACCATGCTGGTGCGCGATTACAGCCAGCTACAGAGATGCCTGCCGAGTAGTCCGGTGACACCGACCAGACCGTCCACATATCCGCTGAGTCCACACTCGCATCCGCCTACGCCGACGTGGACGGAGACGCAGCCATACGCCTCGAATCTCGCCTCGCTCATGTCGGCCAATTCGGTGACGCTGTCGCCGGCGCCGTCCGTGGACAGCCAGTCGGGCTCGCCCAGTCACGCAACCGACGCGAATCAGACGCAGGTCTACAAGAGCGACTCGGACGAAGATAACACTCATCAAGTATCGAGCGGCAATAGTAGCCCGCCGGCCACGCCGACCGCCTTGACGGCGCAGAGGCTCAGCGAGGTGAGCGTCAAGGACCAACCGAGCCCGACGTTACCGCACCAGTTGATACCGCCGCTAACGCCCGGCGCCTTTCGGACATCCACCACCACCAGGGAGTTCTTCCCCAACGATTCAGAGCCCAACACTAGTTAGTAGTACTGCGATTTTGTTCGATTCGATTTTTAGTTTTATCGGCGAAAAATAACAGTTGTTTTTTTAGACTACACGAATGCGAATAATCATAAAGACATGCAGCTAAGAAATGCCATGATATCTTTGGGGCATATTTTTTGCCTTTTTATTATTATTATTATTATTATTGATTAATATTGGACGACACTTGCAATAGTATAGAGCACTTCGTTAAATATAGAATTTCAAAGTACCGTTTGCTTTAATCTTCCCATGATTGTTATTCACATTGTAGCACAATTTCCGCCGTTCTGTTTAGACGGAAGACTGCTCTGGGACTTCCTTCAGCAGTTGCTGAACGATCCCGCGCAACGGTATCAGCATTACATCTCGTGGAAAAGTCGGGAAACCGGGGTCTTCAAGATCGTCGATCCACCTGGTCTGGCGCGACTCTGGGGCATCCAGAAGAATCATCTCTCTATGAATTACGACAAAATGAGCAGAGCTTTACGTTATTACTACCGCGTGAACATACTTAGAAAAGTCCAGGGTGAACGACATTGTTATCAGTGAGTATTGTTACAATAAATAATTAGTCTGTGATTGCGATACAGAAAATATGATTGAGATAATGCATAAATTTGTTAATTTTGAAATAATTTCAATAAAATATTAACATCTATTTTTGTTGCTACTGTTATAATGCAAAAACTACTATTATAAAACAATAATTTTAGGAATATAAATTTCGCATTTTAGGGTATATGTAAAAGTTGCTTTCAATGAGCCGTTGATATTTTTTGCAGATTCTTGCGTAATTCGATCGAGCTGAAGAACATCAAGAACATATCATCGCTGCGTAATCAGATGCGAATAAAGTCGGAACCGGAGGAGGAGAGAGCTCTCGCCGGAAGTCCCGAGGTGGAACCGGAAGTGGACATGCCGACGGATCTCTCGATGTCCAGCATGAACCAGCCGTCGAGCGAACAGCAACAGCAGCCCCTGTCGTTGCACGACCCACCTGCCAAGTACAGAAGTCACGCGTACAATCTCGTTAAGACCAATCAGGAGCCGGAAGAGAGGAAGTGACGCGGGACCTAGCGACGATGGTAGGAACGCAATGATCGTGCGTAATCGTTAATCGCACCACGGCGGACTGGGAGCCGGCGGCGAAATGACCTCGACGTAAGAAGGGTTCCACATTGGCAATCAATCGACGGATCGTGAAATTGGAGATCGATCGTGCGAGCATCGATCCCATCCGGTTTGTTGTTCGTAAGAAAGTGGTATCATCTGCATGAAGATACGTGAAGATCTTCGGGATGAGAAAAGACGGAATCCGTAAAAAGCGATGAAGCTCGGGAAAATGCGATAACGGAGATCAGATCTAATCTCGGAGGTGGTGCGGAGAAGTATGCCATGATGGCTTGAGATTTTGTCCGAATGCAATCGTTAATAAATCGAAAGGACGAAACGTGATAAAAAAGTTACGATCTTGCATACTAATATATTATGAGACTTATATCGTGAGAATAATCGTTAGACTGGAACAAGATAAGCGAGCATTCGTTTATTCAGTTTACAGAGGCACATTGACGCTCTGGGGATGAGGGATTCCTTAAAGATCAAGAAATTAAATTTTAAAAGCCCTTTGTGCCCAATTCTATGTATTTGTCGGGGATTCAAAGTTGCAATCACGCAGAATCCTTTCCATTTTTCGTCGTTATATGTATAAAAATGCGACAAGAAGCGCAAGAAGAGAGTATCCCCCTAATGGATAATGATTCGTTACCTTCCCTCTTTTCCGCCCTCACACAGATTCGCGTTGAGTGCCGGTAATGACAGATGCTTCGATGTGAAGCTGAATCTTCGCGGATATTCCGCCCTATCCCTTTCCTCACTTCTTCCTCCTAACCAGAAGCAAACCCCATACTGGGCAATTTCCTTTCCACTTTTACAACGACGAGATGTGTATGAAACGTCTTGGGTGCACTTATAGAGAACATACATACATACGACGATTTAATGTACAAAGAATGCCAGAAGGAGAACTGTTACCAGGTCTTTCCTTTCTTACGCGTTTCTCTTTTTCTCTTAATTTTAAGCATATATTCTGTGATGTACGACTTTATTTTTTTTTTACCGAGAGGTAGCTCTTGAATAAGGTCGATCCCAAAGACTCTACTTGATTTGAGACATTCAGTGTAAATACATCACAGAAAAATTACGTTATTAACGTTTCCATCGTTTCCAGAGTACAAAGAGCTTGACAAAATCTTTTTGACGGCAATTTAATAATTATATATATATATATATATATATATATAAAATATAGATCAGATTCTAGAGAAGAAAGATTTAACTAGATTTTTTCAGGCTCTTACTGTATATGCGCCGAAATGGTTCTCCGTTACTTTCACGTATTTGTGCCAAGAACATTTGCCGTTTAATAAGAGAACGTTTTATGTATTTAGTCGATTGTTCCAAAAGACTCTGTATATCACAATTTTGGAACCAATATTGCATCTTTTGCGCTCGATGTATGTACGCGTTATATCAAGAATGCGCCATAATCGAGTATCGTATAATCGATTATACGTAGGAACTGTATATATAAAAATTAATGAACTGAACTGTGGATTGTAAATGCAAGCGAAAAATAAGATGATGATTATTACAAGAGTAGTGCAAGAATTTTATGGAAATTCGGGGCCAGAGTTAGAATATATAAATTTATCTATAGAAAAAAAAATATATATACATATATTTTACTATCAAAATTTATATTCGAAATTTCTATATTTGTTGCCTGTGTGATTGTGGCTTACATTCCACGACTCTTTATCCGAGGTTTATCAACGGGATAAACCACGAAAGTCCGCGAGAGAAGTAGAGAAAAAACGTGAGGAAACAAGACGCATATACAATTAGGAAACAGATTTTAAGAAGATTGCTAATTGTATTTTTGCACTTGAAATTATAAAATTGTGGATATAAAGCTTGAGAAATATAAAACTGAGAAAATACGAGAATTTAAGTATGAATGCAAGAGCGCGAATGAAAGAGAGAACGAATGAGACAGGTATGATATAAAATGACATATTGAGAAATATATATCCGGCTTCTTGTATACTGTGATCTCTATACTATATAATGCAGAAAGAATTACATAGTTGAATAGGAATTATTATCTAGCTAAAATGCGTGTGCATGTTACACACACTAGATAAAACGTCTGTCTAAAAATTGCGTGCTGTTACCGGGATAAGATATATATATGTATCTATAAAGATGCACACACATGTATTCATATATATACATATATGTATAAAAACCATATGTGTATATATACATGTTACATATTAAAGATATATGTATCATTATAGATATATGTATGTACATCTTTCTCTTTACAATCGTGTAAATAATTTTCACATGGACAAATGTCAAAGAAACGGTTTATATAGATAAATAAATATATATCTATAAATATATTTATATAAATATGTATATAATATATAAATATATTTATACATATGTGTGTTATATATATATATACATATATATATACAACAGCATATATGAAGACATAATAGTAGTGCGAAACAATGCATATTCATCTAAGATTGAAGAAGTTTATATATCGTTTCGCGTGTATAAAACATGTAAAATTCTAGAAATTAGAGCTGTTTTATTATATAAGTTGTTATATGAAGAGTACATGAAATAATGAATGTTGTAAATATAGACTTATTTAGTTATTAAGAAGGTACGCATACTATTCTTTCAACTCATCCAAAATACAAATTTGCAAAAAATAAATTTTTTCTCAGACGCCAATCATCAATATATCCAACATTTACATTTGGACACCAATATTCAGTTTTAAATAAATTTACCCACACAGCAAGGATTATATCAACAGTATCAAGTTCAGAATATTTGACATTTGAAATTTATAAACAAAAATATGATTTATACAAGCGCAAATTATTTTCGCTTATCTGTTGTAAATCACAGAGTGGAAAAGAAAATGTTTCTGCATTAATTTTATTTGAAAATAGAAGAAAATATATGTATTATTTATATACAACTTTTTACGACGACTGGAAAAATATTACATCATCTGCTATGATAGAGGTACTGGAGGATACGTTTCCATCTGTATCTTTGAATTCACTATAACTTATTCTACCGTTTATCATCGCTCGCTGACCCTTTTTTAGATATTTATATACAGTGTCCCTTAAATTAGGCTTAAAAACACATATCTTGTGCCAGTCTGTTCTTTGCATAAATTCACCTGGAAATAAATAAATATACTTTAATACAATTATTCCTTTGAACATAACGTTATTGCGCGCTTAAGACTAGAGTTAGATCAATTATACGTACCTGTTTCGTATTTGTAATTCGTATGTGTCGCAAGAGAGAATATCACAACTGGATGCTCAGCACTTCCACGCTTTTGAGGATCGGCTCCGACCCTTCCAAGTAACGTTACACTATTCATACCTGTAAAAGAAAGGAAAAGCTTGAAATGATATTGAATAATTTCTATGTTCTGAATACAAGTAGAAATAAAAATCGTTTAATCATAAATATCCTTTCTTATATAAATATCCTTGCAAGGAATAATTCCGATGACATTGTGTACTTACACCTTTCTATATTTGTCGCCTCGTTTACTTGGTCCGATAAACATCGTACACTATTTAGCCGGAAGGCTCGACCGAGTGTTTGTAAAGTAACCTAAAAGAAACAATGAGCAATACGTAGTTGATTCGCTTTGTTCGCAAATTCGTATCTATTTCCGTAGAATAACGGCTGTAATACTTACTCTGGAAAACATTATGCCAATTTCACTGCAATTGGTTTCTTATCAGTAAAATTGCAAGTTACAAGTAAATCAAAATAAACGGATAACAAAGCGGTAGAAACTTAACCCTTTCATATACGTCCAATTATTACCGACTCGACTCGGAGTCGGATCGAGTCGGTAAATCGAAAACGCTATAACTCTGATCTTTTTAGCTAAACTGGCTGTACTGACTGCGACTGCGTTGAGTAACTTCCTGTCAGGCTGGCGTCCTATGGCATGTATTTCTCGCGTAACCAATCACATAACGTTTTATGTTATTTATTTCTCGAATAACGCTTTTGATTGGTTACGCGGGAAATAAATTCCATGGGACGCCAGGCTTAAAGTCGTAAAAATTCAGCGTATGTTTGTCTCACAGTTTTTATAGAATCGTAAAAATTATTTAGATGTTTTTTGCGTGCCTACGCGCTCGCCGCCGACCGACTTGAGCCGCCGCAGGCGCGCTGTGACGTCACAGCGCCGTATGTACATGGTATATATGACGGCGCGCCGCTGGCCACCTCGAGCCGCCGCAGGCGCGCTGTGACGTCACAGCGCTGTACTGGATGCACCCATTGAATAAAGAATACTAGGAACTTTTAAAAATTGTCCATGGATATACACCATAGACATATTATATCTATGATGCACATGTGGCAAAAGAATAGACAATGTCTTTGATGAGTTTTAGAACGCACAGATCCGACAATTTTGCACGATTGCTTTTAATTTTTCATTAAAAATTATTTCTTAATTTTAACTGCATAATCACTGTCTCATTTTGAATAAAAGACACACCCTGTATTTGTTTTCTTCCATTGGGAACATATACTATACTAAAAATCTATGTACTAAAAAGGGTATGTTATGTATATTATAGATTTTCAATATAGTTTATGCTTCCAATGGAAGAACGTGGAAAAACCGAACGCAAGCACATTGATATATTTCATATGATAATTTGATTTTTTTATAGTCGAAGAAATGTTACTAGACAGACTTTAACATTTCACAAAAAATCACAACACGCTTGTTTTGCGTTTTTTAATTATTCCGTGATTTTTATTTTTCTGTTCTGTCAAGGTAACAAAAAGAAAATAATATCGAACAGTACATTTAACAAATTTATTTAGTATCTGATTTAATATTCATCTAATGCATCTGCTGAATTTTAAATCAATATACAATTAGATATTCAGCACAGGCATGTTGGATGAAAATATAAAATTGTAGAATTTTTTATTCATTTTTAGAAATGGACAAGTGCATGATAGAAAGTATACATTTCTTTCCTTTCTAATCATATGGAAATAAGCACAGATGTAGCATATATTTATATTTTCAATGACGTACCCAGAAACTTAAAAACATAAAAACGTTTTAGATTAGACGTGAAAATTTGCAGTTACACCACCAAATTCGTGCATTATTAGTCGTCTTCTTCGCGAACGCCTCCCTGAGGAACTTTCGGACCACCTGCTCGTTTTGCCATAATGATTTGATCCACTTTGAGAACTGTGCATGCCGCACCAACCGCGTATTTGAGCGCCCATTGCTTCGTCAAATACAGATCCAAGATCCCCGCCTCAATAGTATCAACCAAAGTTGCACTTTCAGCCTGCAATATAATCCATATAATTATCATCCAAAAATATATATAATTTAAGTACTTATCCATTTAAATGCCATAGTTTCGCAAAAAAAATCACAATACTCGTATATTCGAAATAAACACGCGATGAGAATATTAAATACATTAAAACAAAGGAGATTGGGATGACACGCAGTTCTGCTTATGTGATGAAAGTGATTAGCAATGAAAGGATCCTGGATTCAATTCCAGCTCTCATCCCATTAAGGAATTGAGAACATGATTGTGGATTAAAGAATTGAATAGATTAACACATACAGTTGGAATTAAAACTCTGCGAGAGTTGGGGAAAAAAGGGAACTTTGAAAAGAGCAAAAAAAAAATTAGAAAAAGAAGAAAGTGTGTCAAATAACCAAAAAGATGGAAATTCCGAATGAATGAATGAATTAACTAAGCTCTCGATAATAGAATTCAACGAGTTACTGGAAAAACTGGCTTATAACAATAGAAATTGAATCTCTTGATTTAGAATTTAAATTAAATTAATAAACGTCAAATCGCACACACAAATAATCACATTTGACTCTCAAAGCCAATTTTCCCAGTAACTCTTTGAATAAAAATGACGGCACGTTATTAAATATCCCAAAACGTAGGAAGTTAACGTACATCGATGTTAAAACCATAGGTCTTCTTTCCGTCCTTGTGTGCTGCATACAGCTTCGACACAAGTTCGGAAGCGCGGACGCCGCTGCTCTCGGCCAGCGTTTTTGGGAATATCTCCAAAGCAGCGGCGAATTTGCGCGCGGCATATTGCTCGAGGCCGGGCAGCGTGTCGGCGTACGCTGCGAGCTGTGCGGCGAGCTCGATCTCCGTGGCGCCCGCACCCGGGACGAATCTGCCGTCTCTCGTGATACCCTTGAAAGTGTTGACTCCATCATCGATCGCGCGCTCGATGTCGTCCATATAATTCTCGGTCGAGCCACGCACAAGCACGGTACTGACGCGGCTTTCCTTTCCTTCCAGTTTAAACACCACCACTATAGTATCTCCCAATTCGTCTATGTATACCGTGTCGGCATATCCCAGTTCTTCTTTCGATGGAGGCACCTTTACAGAAATCGCCGATTAGTATAGTATTTTTTCATTCTAACACATAAATGCATATACAATGGTGGAGAAATACAATAGATACGCAGCGGAAAAGAAAACTTTTAGAAAAGATAGAGATTCTTTCAATTGAATAGTACAAAAATCGATATTTTTCAGTAAATGATAAAAATATCAGAATGCAGTGTCAAACCTAAATTTATTATTTCAATTCATCTTTTCATCTTCAGTATTTGAATATTGTGTATTTTTCTGCTGCATATCTATTATTTCTATCATCACTGTTTGTCAGAAAGATATACAGGCTGCTGAAAATAAATTCAATCAAGGCGAATGATTTACCAGCTTAGAAAGCGCGGTGGCACCGACGGTCTTGCAAAGTCGCCTAATGTCGAACTTGCTCGGGATACGAACGGCCATCAGATTATACTTGTTCATATAGTGCAGAGCCATGTTGCCGAACTTTCCACCGGACACCACCACTTCGGCGCCGCTATCGGCGATCGCCTTGATCTGATTTTCCAAAAGCGATTCCTCGCCGCGCGAAAATTTCAAGAGTTCGTCGGCCGTTTTAATCAGCACAGTGCCCTTGGTCTCGGTCTGAATGATGTCCACGGCGCAAGTGTAAACTGCAATCTTCGCGCTGGTCTTCTTCGTGACGTCTCCTTCCACGTGACGTTTGAACACCATACCTTGCATCACCTGCGAGTTGCTCAAACCGCCGCCGAGTATCTTGCAAACTCGCACGTTGTCCACATTGAACGTTGTCTTTTCTGGCAAAATGGAGATGCAAGCCTTGGTGACGAAGGAGGCAAGAATGTCCTCATTTCCATACTGTTTACTCATGATAGTGCTCCTAATTCCCTTCTTCACTTGTTCCTCGTCTCGTACATCTTTCACTTCATGAACGATCAAGGTTGGTAAGATTTCAAGTGCTTTGTTCAAGACAGTCTCGTAACCCTCAATAATCTCTGAAGTTGTAATGCCCTGTAATTAAAACAAAATATAACATATCACTATTAATTACACATGTAAGACATTTCCGAAAATTTTTTTATACTTTAAAGACGAAAAGATAAATATTTTATTAATATAATTAAACGTTATGAATCAAAGTGTACCAGACGAAGCAGTCCTTCCGCAGCATGGAGCAGTTCCCCAGCAAAGATAATAACAAAATTTGTTCCATCTCCTGCTTCGGCTTCCTGCATTTTTGATGCCAGGACCAATAATTTAGCAGCTGGATGTTCTACTTCTAACTCGTTAACGATTGTCACTGCGTCATTAGTTACAAACAACTTTTCAATGTGATTGATGACCATCTTATTCATGCCATTAGGGCCATATGTACTCCTTACAGTATCTGCAAATTGTTTGCAGGCTGTAATGTTCCTGTAGACCGCTTCTTCGAGGCCCGAAAAATACTGAAAATACAAAGAAACAAACTCATAAAAATCTCGAGCAGCAAAGTCTCGTTTAACATGCAAAAAATCAAAATTTCCTTCTTTCTCAACAATTACTATACTATATATTACTATACTATACATAAAGCTTATAAAAATCTTGATGTTGCAGACAAAATACATGAGCAATCTATTCTTAATATCTTAAAATTAAATTTTCTGAAACAAGGAAAGATAGCATAAAAAGTCAAATTATTCATTTTATCGTCTGTTAAACATGCAAAACTTGAGTGTCCAAAAGCCTTGACAAAACACACATACACGCACGTACGTACGCACACATACAAACAAAAGTGATTCATTCATAATATTTTATCAAGTTTGATTTGCCAGAACAAGGTATGACATTTTACGCATCGTTTAAAGAAAGCTGCTCTTCGCTCATATTGAAGAGATTCTTGAGTATTTCGAATTCTGAGTTAAAATAGCCATAAAAGGCAAGAACGCGGAACGATCCCTTCCTCAGGTACCGGGAGCGAGCGTCAATGGAACCACGCGGTAGTCGATCGCGTGTATGCAATAAGTAATGATAAAACGAGATGTCACTTACGCGGGCGCCATCCTTAAGCATCTGTGCCACGCCGGGCGCTTTCGGTATGTGCATTGCCATTTTCGTCGGAGATTTCGAAAAACAGCCTCTTCACGCGTGACACCAAGGCCTTCCGTTCAGCTCCAAACAGAATAAATATCAGGGTGGACAAGCTCACGAGTGTGTTACTTTCGAGAATAAAGGCATTGAAAGGAGCGCCTCTGATAGAAGCTGAAATCAACTAAATCAATATGGCGTTCTCTACCGCCGAATTTAAACAATTAATTTTCTTAAAACAATTTTGATTCATGCAGATTTATATTTATGTCATATTTAACCAAATGAATTATTAAGTTATCTAAGTATTAAGGCCGCGACACAGACTTTTGCATAACGCATAATACATAACGCATAAAGAGATCAACCAATCACAGTTCTCCATTTCTCTCTCCAGGTAGGAAATAAAGAAAAACTCTGATTATGCTTTATGCAAAAGTCTGTGTCGCGGCCTTTACTTTTCATACACAAAGATATATTATAAATGGAGAGATAGTCTCTAGTGAGTAGTCTAGTTAATAGTATGTAAGTTGGTATCCACAGGGAGACTTTTATGCTAGATTCATATTCTATTGGAAGATTCAGAAGGGGGACGGCATTCGCGAGAGGGCGCGACAGTAAGATGCAAGTCCACCATCTCGCGCTGTTTTATCACATCAATCTTTCCCGATTCTTTTCCGGTTCTTCCGGTGCGCTAGCTCGTGCACGTTTGATATCATTTTAGCGGGGTCCACGTTTCGTGTCATAAGGACTTAAAAGTACGTATTTACTTGAATTATCTTTCTACGGAAAATAATATTTCGCCGTGCGGATCGTTCGAATATTGACGGCTCGTAGCGATCAGCGTGCACTTTCGATTGCACTTTGCACGTCGTCGTGTCGTCGGATTCCACGCGTCACATTCTTGCGCGTAAGCGCGAACCACCGAAGCGTAATTTGCGAATTAAACGATATTTCTTACTTTTTTGCGAATTGTTAATATTTGCTACAATGCGACGTGCGAAAATAATGTAGCTCCGAGAGTAACGTAAGGCATTTAACTGAAAGTAGAACGCGAAATTTTCACGCCGCGTGCGAGAGGTTATGGCTTCATATAAATATAACGATTTCTGAGATGCAAATATATCACGTGTCACGCTCTGATCACGCGAATGTTTTTATACAAGCCAACCGTGTCTCGTGCACATTTATAGAAGCTTCTTATTTTATGATGATCAAATTCAAATCACCATCTTTCGACTGAACGATTGTGATGTTATAATACTTTTGCACTGAGCGCTCTTAGAATAGCATTTAGAATAATCGCGATATACTATAATTACCTTGCACTAATGTTTGGCTGTTTGACAGAATGCGTTACGTGGCCGCTTACATGTTGGCTGTTTTGGGAGGCAAGGCCTCGCCAAGCCAAAATGACATCGAGAAGATTCTCTCATCAGTGGGAATCGAAGCCGATGCTGAGAAGCTTAAGAAAGTCATCAGTGAATTGAATGGAAAGTCGATAGACGAACTGATTGCCAAGGGTATGTTTCGGCAGTTTTTAAAACACTTTTATCCATTTCTGCTACAATAGATTAATTTTAATTTTGATTTAACTTACTTTCCATCCTTCTCTAATTCTTAGGATTAGAAAAAGATTGTGAAGGAAGTAAAATTGAGATTAAAGTTAATCTGCTGTAGTGAATGTTACAGACATTAAAGACATTTACTGCCTCTCTATAATTTGAATTAAACAGGAGCTTGTAAAATAAAACATAAGCTTCTAAAACGAGTTATCATTTTCTTTGTAATTTCTTTACTCAAGACTTTCAATTCTCTGAGCATGCTGTTGCAAAATTGAAGTATATGTGAGACAAGAGTCAGAAATTAAATGTGGAATTTGTCATCTATGAGTTACATGCTTTCGTATGAAGTTATGCATTATCCTGAATTAAATTAAGTTTTTTGCAATTTCAGGCAGAGAGAAGTTGTCATCCATGCCAGTTGGTGGAGCGGCCGCCGCTGGTGCTCCTGCAACCCCTGCTGGTGGTGCAGCAGCTCCCGTCGAAGAGAAGAAAGGTGAGTTTATCAATCAACTTTTTTGATTTTATGTCTATTTCTATCAGATTAATTTCTCTTTAATTTACTTTTACTCTATCTCTAGTTTTATGAATTAGAGAAAGATAAAGAGCAAGTTAAATTGAGCTTAAAATCAATCTGCATTGGTAGAAGCGGACATTAGAAAGTCCCGTTGTAACACGTGGATTAAAATGAAAGCATTTATAATTCTTTATTTTTTTTTATTTCAACAGAGGAAAAGAAGCCGGCTAAAGAAGAATCTGAATCAGAGGACGACGACATGGGCTTTGGCCTGTTCGACTAAAGGCGGTTTCTTTCTTTTTTTATATTGCCCACTTGGACGAAACGCGCTGCATTCTGTGGCAGTGGTGCGAGCGCTTTTCAACTTTTATAGACTTAAGCATCAGAGCTAATGCTACTGCTGGAGAATAAAGCGTAAACTTTTAACCGAACCCAATCCCTGACCTCTGTGCATACATCACCACTTCGTGTCGCGATAACCTTTGAAATGTTTTATAGAGAAAAAGTATCTTAATTAGAGGGAACGCGGTTCGGAAGGAAGGTAGGAGGGAGGGGGAAGAACGGCTCGTGATCGACTGCGTGGAAGTACGTTACGCACTCGTGCGCTGTTGCGATCTCGTGGCGACTAGTGGGGAGGGGAGAAGAGGGAGAGCGATGCGCGAGAGATCCGCCACCGAGTCCAATCGTGTCAAATCGTTGCTTGTATTCTTCCGCTGGTGTCGCGGGGCGCTCCGGGCGCTAGTGACGTTCTCGAACTTTGTCTCTCTTTAAATACATATTCTCTCTCTCTCTTTCTATAACGTCGGCGCGGATCGGCCGACGGAGGAGCTCATCCGAACGGCGTGATTACTCAGCGATCGTGATCGTCGATCTCTCGGGCGTGATCACTCGACGTTCCCCGCGAGGGGGTCGGAGGAGGAGGGACCCTCATACGCGGGAACTATTTCGAGATAGAGGGGCGGCGTTGGCGGCCATGATGGGTGTCAGCGGCGAGTAGAGCGACGTTACCTCGCGGCTCCCGTCAGTTCAGTTGGTTATACGCGCCTCGACCAATTGATGTCCCGGAGCGTGTCTCGGGGACCGATAGCGGACGACAGACCGGGGAACAGAGCTCCGTGAGTGTAAGGAAAAGGGCCATTCGCTCGGGGTGATCCCTAGCGCCGATCTTTAGCCGCACGGCCACGGGGGGCTGAATCCGCACGCGGCGGCAGCAGCGGCTCAGGCACCTCTCTCTCGCCAACGGGGACTCCTTACCCGGACACCTCGGCGAAAATGACGCAGCTACTACCCATAAGGTTCCAGGAACACCTGCAGGTACGTCGTGCCCCCTGTCCTCCCCCCTCGTCGTCGAGGAGCGGGAGGGGAACCGAAGAAAATCGTCGCTTGGCATTTACCACGTCGGCCTTTCTCTCGAGGCACCGGACATTTTCTCTGCCCCCGCATCTCTCGTTCTCTCTCTCTCTCTCTCTCTCTCTTTCTCCCTCCTTCCTCCTTCCTCCTTCCTCCCAGCTGCCTCATCCTTCCGTCTCTTTTCCTCGTGGGCGACGGAACGTATCGACGATTTGTTCTCGTCTCTCTTTCTCTCTCTCTCTCTCTCTCTCTCTCGCTCCCGCTCCTCCGGAACGGAAGTGCAATATTTCGGGGCTGATGTTACTTTGACAGTTGCAACGTCTCCCCATCAATCCGCCCGCTGCCGTCCCCCGCTCTCCTCCTCGCCCGTGTGTGAGACCCGATGACGTTACACGCCCGACTCGCCTCGCAATCTCGCGAAGCGGTTGCGGCGGACGGATTCTCGTGGCACAGGTTATCCGCGATATCCGCCTGGGAATTGGCTCGGCGATATCGGACGAGACGAATCCCGCGGATCCCGTCTATCGTCGCCCTCGGCTCATTTTTTTCCCCACCGAGTCGAGCGGACGCTATCATCTTCGGCGCATACGCCCCTCGTTTCCGCTTCTGCCAAAACTCCTCTACCTTATCGGGTTATTTTCCTCGCATTCCTTTGTCCCGACGTCACCGTCCGGTCGGCTAAACACGGGGAAAAAGTATGACCGTGCGCCGGCCCGCGGGACGACGGGAGCTGCGATATTTATTTGCACTTTGCATATCGCGGTTCTCAATTTAGGAGCATATGGCCGTTGCGGTAACGTTATACGATGCTGGAACGTTGTGTTGATTCAACATTGATTTTGCTAACGTCCTGCCGCAATTTTTCGAATATACTGAAAGTAGCGTGCAGCCTCAAAGCGACATTAGGCTCACGTGTTATTGAAAAGTATGCAAAAACATCAATCACCTTGGAATTGTTATGAGAAATATATTGTCAACAGAGTTATTTTGATAATAAAGAAATAATCGACGTGAAACCATGTAATCCAATCGTACATTTTATGTTCCTGATAAATAATAATCATGCGAGCTTGAAGGACACAGGAGGCTATCAATGTTTCTCTCTTATTTTTGCAGCTCACGGCTGTGGGGATTAACGCCAGCAATGTCAGCTTCAACACCCTCACCATGGAGTCTGACAAATTCATTTGCGTTAGAGAGAAGGTTGGTGATACTGCCCAGGTAGTGATCATCGATATGAACGATTCCGCCAATCCTATCAGAAGACCGATATCGGCCGATTCCGCAATTATGAATCCCGCGAGTAAGGTTATCGCTCTTAAAGGTATGTGTACGGCCAAGTGCTCGATTTCAGGAAAAGGCGTTTAGTTATAAAAAAAAAAAAGAACAGATTAGAACAGATTATAGAAAATGGAAAACTTGCGAGACTGATTCTGCTGTACTTGTAGTTTGAAAATTAATATCGCACGCTGCTGTATGTCTTTTCCTAAAGCGAGCCTCGGTATAAAATGATAATTCTGTAACAATGAAAATATTGAGGATGAAAGATTACTGAGAGAAATATCTTTCTATTTGAGTAGCTATGAAGACTCTTCAGATCTTCAACATCGAGATGAAGTCGAAGATGAAGGCTCACACAATGACGGAAGACGTGGTCTTTTGGAAATGGATATCGCTGAACACGCTGGCATTAGTGACGGAAACTGCGGTGTACCATTGGTCCATGGAGGGCGACTCGACGCCAAACAAGATGTTCGAGCGTCACTCGTCGTTGAACGGCTGTCAGATTATCAATTACAGAACGGATCCGAAGCAGACGTGGCTGTTGCTGATCGGTATCTCAGCGCAGCATAACAGAGTGGTCGGCGCCATGCAGCTTTACTCTGTGGAACGGAAATGTTCGCAGCCGATCGAGGGACACGCCGCCTCCTTCGCCCAGTTCAAGATGGAGGGAAACGCGGAGGCCAGCAATCTGTTCTGTTTCGCTGTAAGAACGGTCCAGGGCGCGAAGCTTCACATCATCGAAGTGGGCCAGCCACCCTCCGGCAACCATCCGTTCCCAAAGAAAGCGGTGGACGTGTTCTTCCCACCCGAGGCCGGAAACGACTTTCCCGTCGCTATGCAAGTTAGCTCCAAGTACGACGTTATATATTTAATCACGAAATACGGTTATATACATATGTACGATATCGAATCCGCGACCTGTATATTTATGAATCGCATCTCGGGAGAGACAATTTTCGTCACCGCCCCGCACGAGGCGTCCGGCGGTATAATAGGAGTGAATCGAAAAGGCCAGGTCCTGTCCGTTTCCGTGGACGAGGAGAACATAATCCCGTACATCAACGGCGTGCTGCAGAACTCGGAGTTGGCGCTGAGAATGGCCGTGAGAAATAATCTGTCGGGCGCGGAGGACTTGTTCGTGAGAAAATTCAACATGCTCTTCCAAAACGGTCAGTACGCGGAGGCGGCCAAGGTCGCGGCTAATGCTCCCAAAGGAATACTAAGAACGCCCGCGACTATCCAGCGGTTTCAACAGGTCCCTGCCACCCAGGGCCAAACCTCTCCTCTCTTGCAATATTTCGGTATTCTTCTGGACCAGGGACAGCTCAACAAATACGAATCGCTGGAGTTATGTCGACCGGTGTTGGTTCAGGGACGTAAGCAGCTGCTGGAAAAGTGGTTGAAGGAGGACAAACTGGAGTGCAGCGAGGAACTGGGGGATCTGGTAAAACAAGCGGATCCTACGTTGGCGCTGAGTGTTTATTTGAGAGCTAATGTCCCCAACAAGGTCATCCAATGCTTCGCGGAGACCGGTCAATTTCAAAAGATCGTGCTGTATGCCAAGAAAGTCTCGTACACGCCCGACTATATATTCCTCCTGCGGAACGTTATGAGGATCAATCCTGACCAGGGTGTCGCGTTCGCGCAGATGCTGGTTCAGGACGACGAGCCGTTGGCCGACATCAATCAGATCGTCGATATATTCATGGAGCAAAATATGGTGCAGCAATGCACGGCGTTCCTGCTGGACGCGCTCAAGAACAATCGGCCAAGCGAGGGTGCCTTACAGACCCGTCTGTTAGAGATGAATTTAATGTCCGCCCCGCAAGTGGCCGACGCTATATTGGGCAATCAAATGTTTACCCATTACGACAGAGCACACGTCGCGCAATTGTGCGAGAAGGCCGGCCTGTTGCAACGCGCTCTCGAGCACTACACGGATCTGTATGACATTAAGAGAGCGGTGGTGCACACGCATCTGCTCTCGCCCGACTGGCTCGTAGGTTTCTTCGGCACCTTGTCCGTGGAAGATTCCCTCGAATGCTTGAAGGCCATGTTAACAGCCAACATCCGGCAGAACTTGCAAATCTGCATACAGATCGCGACCAAGTATCACGAGCAATTAACGACTAAAGCACTGATAGATCTGTTCGAGAGCTTCAAGTCTTACGAGGGCTTGTTCTACTTCTTGGGGTCTATCGTAAATTTCAGTCAGGATCAAGAGGTGCATTTCAAGTACATCCAGGCGGCGTGCAAGACTGGTCAAATCAAGGAGGTGGAACGTATATGTCGCGAGAGCAACTGTTACAATCCGGAACGCGTGAAGAATTTCCTGAAAGAAGCCAAGCTGTCCGATCAATTGCCTTTGATAATCGTGTGCGATCGATTCGACTTTGTACACGACCTCGTTCTCTACCTTTATCGCAATAACTTGCAAAAGTACATCGAGATATACGTCCAGAAGGTGAATCCGTCGCGTCTACCGGTGGTCGTGGGCGGTCTGCTGGACGTCGACTGCTCGGAAGATATCATCAAGAATCTGATACTGGTGGTGCGCGGACAATTCTCTACCGACGAGCTGGTCGAGGAGGTAGAGAAGAGAAATCGGCTGAAGCTGCTGCTGCCGTGGTTGGAGTCCCGCGTTCACGAGGGCTGCGTCGAGCCGGCTACGCACAACGCCCTGGCCAAGATTTACATCGACAGCAACAACAATCCCGAGAGATTCCTCAAGGAGAATCAGTTCTACGACAGCAGAGTTGTCGGCAAGTACTGCGAGAAGCGCGATCCCCATTTAGCTTGCATCGCGTACGAGCGTGGTCAGTGTGACCGCGAGCTGATAAGCGTGTGCAACGAGAACAGCCTGTTCAAGAGCGAGGCCAGATATCTGGTGAGACGTAGAGATCCCGATCTCTGGGCGGAAGTATTGCTGGAGAGCAATCCGTACAAGCGACCGCTGATCGATCAGGTCGTTCAGACGGCGTTATCTGAGACGCAAGATCCCGAGGATATATCTGTTACTGTCAAGGCTTTCATGACGGCCGATCTGCCTAACGAACTGATTGAGCTTCTCGAGAAGATAGTACTGGACAGCAGCGTGTTCAGCGATCATCGTAACTTGCAAAATCTCTTGATATTAACAGCTATCAAAGCCGATCGTACGCGCGTCATGGAATACATTAATCGCTTGGATAATTACGACGCTCCGGACATTGCCAACATTGCTATTAACAATGAACTTTACGAAGAAGCTTTTGCGATCTTCAAAAAGTTTGACGTCAACACATCGGCCATCCAGGTTTTAATTGAGCAAGTCGGCAACTTGGACAGGGCTTATGAATTTGCAGAAAGGTACGATATATACATTCTATATTTTGTATACATTCTACATACATTTTACTTAAATAGATCGTTTTATGTGTAGATGCAACGAGCCACCGGTATGGTCGCAGCTCGCCAGAGCCCAACTGCAGCAGGGTCTGGTTAAAGAGTCAATCGACAGCTTTATCAAGGCGGACGACCCGTCCGCGTTCATGGACGTGGTGGAAACCGCGCATCGGACTTCGCATTGGGAGGACCTGGTGCGCTATCTCCAAATGGCCCGCAAGAAGGCACGCGAGTCCTTCATCGAGAGCGAATTGATATACGCGTACGCGCGGACCAACAGGCTCGCGGATCTCGAAGAATTTATATCTGGCCCTAATCATGCCGACATACAAAAGGTGAGAAATCCTGCGTTTACCTGCGCTTTTGTGAACTCAATTCAATTGTTACGAATGTATTGTTCCTTTTACAGATTGGCGACAGATGTTTCGACGATAAGATGTATGATGCTGCGAAGCTCCTCTACAACAACGTATCGAACTTTGCGCGTCTGGCTATAACGCTGGTCCACTTGAAAGAATTTCAAGGCGCCGTCGATAGCGCGCGCAAAGCCAACTCGACGCGCACGTGGAAGGAGGTTTGTTTCGCTTGTGTGGACAGCGGCGAGTTTCGCTTGGCCCAGATGTGCGGTCTGCACATAGTTGTACACGCGGACGAGCTCGAGGACTTGATCAATTACTATCAAGATCGCGGCCATTTTGAGGAGCTTATTAATCTCCTGGAAGCTGCTTTAGGACTGGAACGGGCTCACATGGGAATGTTCACCGAGCTAGCTATTCTCTATAGTAAATACAAGCCTCAACGAATGAGGGAACATTTGGAACTGTTCTGGTCGCGCGTCAATATACCGAAGGTAAATTTACGTCTCGAATCAATACGAAACTCAATAAAAAGATTTGTTAATTACTTGAAATAACGAAAATGACTGATTTGTAGGTGCTGCGCGCAGCGGAACAAGCTCATTTGTGGGCAGAGTTGGTGTTCTTGTATGACAAGTACGAGGAATATGATAACGCGGTCCTTGCGATGATGCAACATCCTACCGAGGCTTGGCGGGAGGGCCACTTCAAAGACGTGATCACTAAAGTCGCAAACGTCGAACTCTACTATAAGGCTATACAATTTTATGTGGAATTTAAACCCCTTCTTCTGAACGACATATTGCTCGTACTTGCTCCACGCATGGATCATACTAGATCGGTGGCGTATTTCACGCGAACCGGCCATCTGCAATTGGTGAAACCGTACTTGAGGTCGGTTCAAGCTCTCAACAACAAAGCTATCAACGAAGCCTTAAATGGCTTGCTGATTGACGAAGAGGATTACCAAGGTCTCCGAACGTCGATCGACGCGTTCGATAATTTTGATAATATCGCGTTAGCGCAGCAGCTCGAGAAACACGAATTGATCGAGTTCAGGAGAATCGCCGCGTATCTATATAAGGGAAATAATAGATGGAAGCAGTCTGTAGAGCTTTGCAAGAAGGATCGACTGTTCAGGTAACGCTGCGCATTATTTAAATTAGAAATACATTTGTGAAATACATATATGTGAAATTTATTAATTGCCAATTCGATAATAGGGATGCCATGGAATATGCGGCGGAATCCCGAAATGCAGAAGTCGCCGAAGAATTACTCGAGTGGTTCTTGGAGAGAGGCTCTAAGGATTGCTTCGCCGCATGCCTATTTCATTGTTACGATTTACTTCATCCAGACGTCATCTTGGAGCTCGCATGGAGACATCGTATTTTACATTTCGCAATGCCGTATCTTATACAAGTCGCGCGAGAATATATTACTAAGGTAAAAAAAGAGAATCTTCGTAAGAAAACAGTTTTTTCTTTATACCGCTGTCAGTATTCACAACAAAAAATTAAACATGTTGGACAGGTCGATAAATTAGAAGAGGCTGAAAGCCGTCGCATTGAAGAAACTGATCATCAGGAACATAAGCCTATGATTATGCGTAAGTAACCTCTCTTTAACGTTCGTAATTGATACATTCCGTAAATGTGGCGCGGGACCGTGCATCGTTTTCCACATTAGTGACATTTCTCTCTGTTGCATGTTACAGCGGAACCTCAGCTGATGCTGACTGCAGGGCCAGGAATGATGGCACCCGGCTACGCGCCTCAAAACGTATACGGTGCACCGGCACAAGTGTACGCGTCCACCGCAGCCTACCAAGGTTACGGTATGTGAAATACATTTAAGGAGACAGATCAACAAAGTCTACTTTTCTATAAAGTTTAGGTAGAATGAGATTGTTTTGTTAGCTTAATATCGTCAAAGCGAATGAATATCATTAGAAACGATGAATTGCCACGATTTAGATCATGATAATAGTGTAACGAATAGCGCAATGCATTGAGAAACGGCATTAATACGCTATCACACGCTACCTAAATGTGAATCTGTAATTTATAGGAGAAATGTTGAGCAAACAATTATATTTCACGATTTAAACAGCTGTTCAAAGCGGATTTTGCGCGAAAGCATATTAAAAAAAAATTATTTAAAAAAGACTATGAAACGAAAAAAATTTTTTCTCTCTTTTTTTTTAATGCGGTTTATCTGAAATTTTTCTATTGAATTATCGTTGCGCAATAAAAAGATATAGTATGTACCTTGTGTAAGCAAAGTATAATTTCCCTGTCTTTTACTGGCACATATATACGTGTGCGTCTACGTGCCTTTCTTTTGGCTACTAACAGGAAGCAAGCTTTTTTGGGCAGTGTTGGATAATTCGAAAGCAAAATCAACTGTAGATCACAGTTACATCGTATAGTTTTTTATACAGATTACCGATGCTTGCTTTTGAGGCGAAATTTCTTTCAATTTTTTTTTTCACCACGCATATAAAATACTTAGAGTTTATTCTTTCTCTTATTTTGAAAACATCTTTGAAAAAATGTTGGCATCGTACGAAATATACACATTCTTGAAACATTCACTAGCGTGTGATGAACCACGGTGAAAATTTAAGAGCCCTCGCAAAATTGAAATGTAATAGTATCTTTTAGATTGAGGTAGGTCGCGTATCGTTATATTAGTATTGTAACGACGAGATCATGACGGGGAAGAAACTGTAGACACCTCAGAATATGTTGGCGTTATCTGTAACAACATATGCATCGTTCTAGATCTATCCTGTATGTACATTTGCTTGAACATAACGCGAAGACACGTGTTAGTTTGATTTGCGTAAAAATGAATGAATTATAAAAATAAATTATAGATATCCGAAATTGACGGCGAGATCTTATTGTCTCACTAACGGTACCGTAGAACATAAAAGTAGTTGGCCCGAATTTATTTTTTGCCCGATCTGCATCATGTATCATGCTTTTAACCTTTCGTTATTCATTGCGTAAGAAGGTAATTACAGACAACTAGAGTTCGAGGAATAGAATTAGAGATAATTTGATAACAAAGTCCAGCACGTTCGTCACTGTCACCTACGTTCATACCATGGAGGCGGTGAGCCACTTTACGCTACAAATTCTTCGAAACGTTCTTCTTCCTTTCAATAAAAAGAAAGAAAAGAGAAAAACGCTGAAACATTTGCAGCACCAAGTGGTGCTTTGGCCGCAGCCAGTTTTGGTAATATTTTCTACTCGTTTCACATATGTGTGTGCATAATGTCTTATTCAAAGTTATTAATCGTTAATCATTATATAGCTTGTTATGAACTATGCCTAAATTATGCAAGTATTAAGGTAAATTAGCTCGCAATATCTCTGAAAAAAACGACAGAGCCATGTTTTGTTGAACCCTTGTGTTTCTTTTGAAATATTTATGCATGTATAAAGTGCTACGTCAGGATCCAATATGTATCGAGTGCGACAAGCACACTCGAGAGGGACAAAAGTCGAGAGGGAGAAAAAAAACAGATTAATTTTATAGTACACCCTATCTTTAACATTCCTAAATGTAAGCTACCATGTTGCGTAATCTTATATCACTTAGCGATACCTCGTTTCTTTTATTTTTTATTACATCTCAAGATGTAACGGGTTATAGTTATGTAGTCCCTTTATTTTGAAGCGCGCGAAGAGCGAAAGTTTGTACCGACGAACAGGTCACGTTACTACTATGCCCAAGTAAAAAAAAATTTGTATTACGTAATAGTAAAGGAGCGAAGTTTTTTGTTCGTCTCGTTTTCTATCGTTCTCTCTATCGCGCGGCACTCTCATCTCTTTTGGTACTCCACAGTTGATCTTGCAGTGATCCAGCTGTATATATTACATATATTAAAGACGTTATGTCGAAAGGAGAGGTCAGTAACATGCCCTGGTACTGTTTCACTTTGATCTAAACTTTAGCCAAAATGAAATTGTAGAGATTGATTAACAAATATACTAATTGTTGTACTAATTAAAAATGATTATCATTGTATCAGTGTCATGTTTGACCACTGTGGTTTTAATGGAACATGGGTGAACACACTTCCAAAATGAAATACATTATTGTTCAATAGTTATGCACACCTTTCCATATAAACACACGACACGAAGAGATTTACACATATACATACATTATTATATATAAATATAATGCTATATTATATATATATATATATATATATATATATATATATACGACTATTATATAAATACTGTACCATGTAAGTAGTAAATATTACATTACCAATCCTGTAATTGTAATATCCTACGATAATAATCTGCAAAGGAATGCTGAAAGATATAAAGAAATAAAATAATTCTAACATCTACATGAAGTTACTAAAGTAATTTCGGCAAGAGGATTACCATAGGATTAATTACGTAGAATTATTATTATCCATATGCTGATTTATTTTGTCGTATTTTTTTACTTTTCTTCGCAACATGACTTCTTCGAGATTTAACGTTAATTTGTGAATCTCTGTAGAGAGTGGCATCAATTCTATCGATATTATCATATTAAATATTTATCACAACATTACAACTGAACTATTCTTAAATTTTTTAACCGCTCGTTCTGCAGGCCTTATGGAGAGCTCCCTTCCAAACGCTTTCAGTGTCACCCCAGTGTCCAAGTAAATGTTAATTTTCACCACATCCTTTGGTATTGCTGAAAATAATTGGAAAAGATTAATATAAAAAAATATATAAATGTGAACTTTACAAGGAAGCTAATTATGTCAATTTATTTAAAAGCAAGAAATGCATGTAAAAAATGCGAAAAAATCAAAATGTACACTAGCAGATTGCTTACTTCGAATAACATTATCCGTTCCGCAAACCCTGAAGGTGTTCTTCGTATCCTGTATAACGATTCCAGTAACTCCCACCAGACTGGGACATCTTGAGCTATCGATCGAGATTCTGGCCCCATGGAAGTCGGCCTTCATCAATTGCAGGTTTACGTTTTCCCAATTTGGATTGCTGGGATTATCCGGGATACTAGTAAACGATTCAATGCCCAGTGCCTCTCGCATGTACTGCAGCCACAATTGATTCAACGGCAACAGATCGGAGTACTTTATTTGATTCCTGTTGCCGACTTTACTTAAACCAAGGCGCAGCCTCTTCTTGGTAGAGAAGAACTTGCCTCTCTCCGCTTTCCGCTTGCGCTTTGGTTTAATTTTATTAAATATGAAGGTCTGAAAAGCAACATCTCTCTCATAATTAATCAATAATTATATCTTCATTACTCTTCCGTTTATGTGATTGTGTATTATTTACCTTTCGCAACTCGTCCGAAATGGATTTACGGTCGGACGGTGGTAACAGGTTTTGCAGAAAATCAATGATATACTGCTGAGTGTTCTCACAGATCTTGATATGACTAGTCAGACTCTTGGGAAGCGGCGTGCACAATTCTGGAAAACAATCACTGTTAAATACAAGAATTAGAAAATTAAATTTATACTACTATATATTTACTCGTAGAATTCGACATGGTTTCGCAACGTCAGCTCCTAAATTGATCTTTTAAACTATCAGATTGAATTCCAGATTAATTATAGTAATAGTGCAGAAGACGGGCTTCCTTACCAATTATTAATGAATTTATACTCAATCGATGTGTTTTCGCCTAAAGTCAAAAGCCTGTATTAGGAACGCCGTTCTAAAAATGTTAGCGCGTTTTTGTCATTCTATCTTCATCATTCAAAAAATGTAAAACAAGTACCAAAAGACATAAAAACGTGGTAACATCTTTAGAACAGCGTTCCTAATACAGGCCTTTGATTTTAGGCGAAAACACATTGATTCAGTATAAATTTATTGAAATTGATGAAGCTCGTATTCTGCACTATTACTTTAATTATTTCCACGACATGTAATATCATTTCCAATACTTTTTTTAGAAATGTATTTAACATGCAGAAATGATCAACATACTAATCAACGTTAACAAATAACAATTCAACGCTGTTAAATTTCACATAACCACGCGGCGCCATCCGCCGTGCACGAGGCGCAACGAGGCGGACGACAACTTAACCTAACTCCGCGGCGCTCCGAAGAGAGACGCGAGCGCGAGATCCTGATTGGTTCGCACAGTCAGCCAACGAGAATGCGGCGTGATCGATCGAGTGTCAGCGAGAACGATCATCCATGATGCATCTATGTCGTTTGGCTGCGTCCGTGGCAGTGCTCCCAGATTTGAGACTCTGCCACATAGCCGTGGCTGTGGAGGGGATAAGATCGCGTCACGTGACGCCGACGTCACGTAACGCACACAATCCAAATGCCCCGTGTACATGTGCGCTCGGCGCTCGGCCAGTCTCGGATACTAGAGAGAGCAGACATACTCTGCTCTTCCTTTTTCTCTCTTGAACCGGCGCGTCGTCAGCCTCACAAACGAAATACGTATATTAGCGGCTTGACTCTCGCCGCTCGCGTGCCTCTTTCTACACTAGATGCGATACACTATCATATCGCTTAATGATTTTACAATTTATAAGTTAAAATCATTAATTAAATTATAATTTCTAGTGTATATAAAAAATATTTACTTAAAATTAAAGAAGTAAAGGATAGAAAAAGAAAATAAAATCCACTCTTGGCCAACGTGTACGTCTTTTTTTTTACAAAATCATCTGTTAGTAATTTAAAAAGATGATTTATAATAAATAATAAAATTACAAAATTTTCGATTTTTGTAAAATCAAGAAAAATATCGAGCAAAAATAATTAAACAAGGAATAAATATTTCTGTTATGTAAATTTTTTTTTAATAGACGACGTACACATTGTTGCTCAACAGAAACCACGAGAAGGTGGTGGTCTCTTCCGTCAGTAGGAAATGTAAAAGATTATTTTTTAAATATAATATTAAAGAAAATAACTTCTACATTTCCAATGAATAAATGAATGAATGAATGAATGAATGAATGAATGAATGAATGAATGAATGAATGTAAATAGGATAGAAGATAGGTAGAAATAGATAGAATAAAGAATAGTTAAAAGGATAGACACAAGACAGATATAAGAAAATAAATAAAATAGAAAAGAATATAAAGGATAGAGAATAGAAAAGCAAAAGTAATATATAGAAAACATTCTGATAATTTTAAGATCACTTTACACAATTTATAATTAACAGAATGTGGAATAAAATCGTATATATGTATATAGAAAAAATTAAAAAAATTACATTTATGAATGTATGCGTACATTCATAAATGAATTGTTTTCTATGTTATACGATGCAAAAAATTATTAACATAATTTTATTCTTTATCTGTTTTGAATTATAAATTGTGTAAAGTGATCTTTATACAAGAAGTACTAAATAATTTAAACCGTTTCGATTTTTTTAATTAATATATTTTTAATCTTATTAAAGATCGAAATGAAATAAATTGAAAGTTGTAATTCTTACTCTAATAAATTGTTTTATTAGAATAAAAAGAGCAATCAATAAAATTTCATATTTCAAAATTTTACATTTTCGATCAAATACAGGATTGCAATAGAATAAAAAATAATATAAACATTAATAGAATCTAATTTATTTATCACAGAATATATATATATATATATATATATATATATATATATCACAGAATATAAATATATATATATGTATATATGTATATGTATCACAGATCAGATGGAGGAAATAATCTTAATTTTATGTATCTTAATATATCTTATCTATATATTTTTTAGACACTGCATTCAAAACAAAATACGGAATGTTTTTTGATTCTCATGGAAATGTCATGGTAAAAAATGTTCTTTTTAAGAAATATACTTAAAACTATAATTTTGGAGTCGAAATTGTTGTTTACGTGAAACAGTTTTTTGTCTACAAAAACAGTATTTTTGAACATAAAATTTAAATTTAAAATCATTTTTTAATATTTTGAAATATTTTCCATTACGATATGTACATTATGTTTTTACATTCATCCTATTCAATATCAAATAAAGAATTATTTTGCTTTTAAATAATTATTTTTAATACAGCGTGTTTCTTAAAGACCGACTACTAAATACATAGTGATACAAAACTTAGTCGGTCTTTAAGAAACACGCTGTATTAAAAATAATTATTTAAAAGCAAAATAATTCTTTATTTGATATTGAATAGGATGAATGTAAAAACATAATGTACATATCGTAATGGAAAATATTTCAAAATATTAAAAAATGATTTTAAATTTAAATTTTATGTTCAAAAATACTGTTCTTGTAGACAAAAAACTGTTTCACGTAAACAACAATTTCGACTCCAAAATTATAGTTTTAAGTATATTTCTTAAAAAGAACATTTTTTACCATGACATTTCCATGAGAATCAAAAAACATTCCGTATTTTGTTTTGAATGCAGTGTCTAAAAAATATATAGATAAGATATATTAAGATACATAAAATTAAGATTATTTCCTCCATCTGATCTGTGATACATATACATATATACATATATATATATTTATATTCTGTGATATATATATATATATATATATATATATATATTCTGTGATAAATAAATTAGATTCTATTAATGTTTATATTATTTTTATTAAATTATTTGTTTTGTTAATTTTAATCATTATTTACAGTTGTAAATATTTAACTATATTTTGAAAATATTTTGTTATTAATATATACTATATTAAAACATTATATTACATTAAGTAATGTAAGCATATGCGCTTTTACCAGTTAAATACTAGAAGTACTAAATAATTTCGACCGATTCGATTTTTTATTCTATTGCAATCCTGTATTTGATCGAAAATGTAAAATTTTGAAATATGAAATTTTATTGATTGCTCTTTTTATTCTAATAAAACAATTTATTAGAGTAAGAATTACAACTTTCAATTTATTTCATTTCGATCTTTAATAAGATTAAAAATATATTAATTAAAAAAATCGAAACGGTTTAAATTATTTAGTACTTCTTGTATAAAGATCACTTTACACAATTTATAATTCAAAACAGATAAAGAATAAAATTATGTTAATAATTTTTTGCATCGTATAACATAGAAAACAATTCATTTATGAATGTACGCATACATTCATAAATGTAATTTTTTTAATTTTTTCTATATACATATATACGATTTTATTCCACATTCTGTTAATTATAAATTGTGTAAAGTGATCTTAAAATTATCAGAATGTTTTCTATATATTACTTTTGCTTTTCTATTCTCTATCCTTTATATTCTTTTCTATTTTATTTATTTTCTTATATCTGTCTTGTGTCTATCCTTTTAACTATTCTTTATTCTATCTATTTCTACCTATCTTCTATCCTATTTACATTCATTCATTCATTCATTCATTCATTCATTCATTCATTCATTCATTCATTTATTCATTGGAAATGTAGAAGTTATTTTCTTTAATATTATATTTAAAAAATAATCTTTTACATTTCCTACTGACGGAAGAGACCACCACCTTCTCGTGGTTTCTGTTGAGCAACAATGTGTACGTCGTCTATTAAAAAAAAATTTACATAACAGAAATATTTATTCCTTGTTTAATTATTTTTGCTCGATATTTTTCTTGATTTTACAAAAATCGAAAATTTTGTAATTTTATTATTTATTATAAATCATCTTTTTAAATTACTAACAGATGATTTTGTAAAAAAAAAGACGTACACGTTGGCCAAGAGTGGATTTTATTTTCTTTTTCTATCCTTTACTTCTTTAATTTTAAGTAAATATTTTTTATATACACTAGAAATTATAATTTAATTAATGATTTTAACTTATAAATTGTAAAATCATTAAGCGATATGATAGTGTATCGCATCTAGTGTAGAAAGAGGCACGCGAGCGGCGAGAGTCAAGCCGCTAATATACGTATTTCGTTTGTGAGGCTGACGACGCGCCGGTTCAAGAGAGAAAAAGGAAGAGCAGAGTATGTCTGCTCTCTCTAGTATCCGAGACTGGCCGAGCGCCGAGCGCACATGTACACGGGGCATTTGGATTGTGTGCGTTACGTGACGTCGGCGTCACGTGACGCGATCTTATCCCCTCCACAGCCACGGCTATGTGGCAGAGTCTCAAATCTGGGAGCACTGGTCCGTGGTCGGGCCGAATGCGAGAGAGAGCCGAGGGCGGCCGAGCGCGGCCGAGCGCGGCCGAGACTCGAGAGCCGAGAGCCAAGAGCCGAGAGTCGGGCCAACCGTAACTGCGGCAAGTAGAGAAGGAGAACCGTGAGGGACACGTAAAAGATGGCGGAGGCCGTTGTGGACGGGAGTCCGATGTCTCGGTTTTTTTGCCACAAATGCAGCGTCGAGATCGAGCGTCTGCTGCCGGTAAGTGCCTCGCGACGATCGCCGTCGCGGCTGACGACGCGTCCGCGCCGGTCGGGGCGCGATCGCCGCCGCGGAACGTCCGGCCTCCGGGCTAACTGTCACTCCTGTCCTGTGTCATGTGTGGAAATTTCGTCTTTCTCTCTCTCTCTCTCTTTCTCTTTTTCCGCTTCCGTGGCGAGCAACGAGCATCGCTCATCTGCAATCCATCGAGAGCCATCCTGCATGCCGCGGACGATGACTTTGCTCTCGCGATTCCTCCCGAGATCCCGGACGATCGGGCCGACTCGGTCCCGTTCGCGGCAGGTTTACGCCTGCCGAGCGGTCCCTCCCCGGGGGAGCGTGCTACGCACGTTCTCACGATCGTTGTCCTCCTCCTCGGTCGAGCCCTTGCGACGGTGTATTTTGACTCGGCCGGCGGAGCACGACGAGGATTCTTTGGGATTTTCGTCCGATCCAGCCGCTCTTTATGTTCCGAGCTTACTAAGCGCACAAATATGTGCAATCTGTTCTCTTGCGTCACTTTTTGCCTTGTTTCAAATTAGACTGTTGTATTCTTTGCACTCTAGAAAGAGAGAAAGGTTTGTTTCTCTCATTGTCCTTTTGCAAAGTATAAAGATGCGTGCTGTTTCATTTTCACTGCTATTGATATTGTTATTATTTATAAAGACGCCATCATGAGAATTTATTCTGTGGACGATTAAATTTGCAAATATTTAATATAAATGTATGTGCCTAGACAGCCTGTCGAGCACAGCGTTTGCGAGGTAAATTATGTAACTCGGACTCTGCTCACTGATGTTTCACTTCCACATAGAATTACACATGCCCACGATGTGCCAGCGGCTTTATCGAGGAGCTGGAGAGCAGCAGCAACGAGGGAAGCTCAGGCATGGATATGAACAGCGGCGAGGATCTGAGTGATGGGGATGTCGATATTTTGACTTATAACGTGAGTGTTGTTTGTCGATCTAGAAACTATATGAGTTAGTATTCCTAAGAACGGGGTGCTATCTAATTGACACAGCCTTCGCAGCGCGACCGTGACCGTGACATAATAGAGATGATAATGGGACTCTCGAATACATACACCAATCAACAGTTGAACACCAGTCAGCAGCCAGGTGGAGGCAATAGAAACTACATGCTTGGCACTAGAAGAAGGACTACGTGGTCACGCACCCCTCAAGATGGACGTCGCACCAGCAGGTATCTTTCCTTGTCGTGTCGTGTTACTGTCGATGTTGTGTATGTACAACACAGAGATAGATAATTGGTGGATTTATTTGTTCGAATGTTTGACATCAAATTTGACAAACGGCGCATCTGGGCCCCCTCTTTCTTCCTCCCCCTTTGCTCTCGGTATAAAAATAATACCAATCACGTTTGTTTTAGTAATCATGGTTTCTTATGCATGATGTTTGTGTGTGGGAAAAAATTGGTAAGATAATTTGATTTTTTACTCGAAGTAGCAATCGTAGAAGACAAGAGAGTCTACAGGCGCCTATAGAGAATTTCATACAAGATTTTATCTTCAATCTCTCGGGAGCGGCGAGTCTTGGCAACTCTGTGGGACAAGATGCGCAGCCGTCTGTGTAAGTCGTTTTATATGATAAATTATATTGTTTGTGATAGGCCGTACAATTTTTTAAGTATCGATACGTCGTATTTCTATTATAAATAATAGATATTTAGGGTCGATATTTCCGGTATTGTAATTCACATATTCTCGAAATATAAATATATGTTACGTTATTCGATTTTTATTTATATAAAGTATTTTACTGTAGCTTTTTTTTATAATTCCCTTTCTTGTTGTTTCCATTTAATTTTGTTTTTTTCTCATTATATATATATATATATATATATATATATATCATAAATTATACATTTATATAAAACCGTGCATAAATGTTATCAATTATCAACGTGCTTTCTCAACAGCGACGGCAACAGTTAAATATTTAAAAAGTTCATTCGTCCATGGGGGTACAAGTCATCATTAACAATTTCATTTAATCTTTAGTAATTACTAAAATAAAACAAAATAATGTAGATTCAATATTAGACTGTTCTTGGGAAATCCTGGAGATTATGTTTGGGGTCGCGATGGATTAGACGCTATTGTTACCCAATTATTGAATCAAATGGACGGTACTGGACCACCACCTTTATCACGCAACCAGATTGATGAAATACCTACTACTACTATAACGCAAAGTCAAGTTGGTTAGTATTCAATGATATACATTGATGTGTAGTTTGGAATATCCATGTACATCTATTATCTTTTAAGGTCCTTATCAATCTGGGTAAGCAGAACGGCAATATACATGGCAAATAATTTGAGTGGTTGATAAGGATCTAAAAGAAAAATCAGAATGTTCCTAAGTGTTTTAATAAGTCATTACACTTATTTATCATAAAAGTATCTTTACTTCTTCCAGTTGTTGAGTTTAACTTACATTATCCATCGTCATTTTGTCAAATCACTGAGAATAATCTTTTCTTTCTCTTTTTCTTTATGCAGACTGCAAACTACAATGTTCCGTTTGCTGGGAAGATTTCAAGCTGTCGGAACCTGTTAGACAGTTGCCATGCCAGCATGTTTATCACGCGCCATGCATTGTACCCTGGTTGGAATTAGTAAGCTAAAAAAAATTTTCAAATTTCATCTTTTATATATCAGCATCGAGATAATTTTTTCCTCTTGTTTCCTCTTTTTATTTTCTAGCACGGAACCTGTCCCATTTGCAGACAGAACTTGGGAGATCAAAATCAGGCTGAAGCGAATCAAGATGCTGGAACCAACATAGCAGGATCCACTTTAGCTGGATCCAGTTTTGCTGCTTTATTCAGGCAAGTCTTGTAATAAAGTATTTATTGCACAAATTTGTATCTTAAAAATATCGATTTAATATATATATCGATATAATATCAATTAATTTTATTTATTCTCAATATTTAATTTCTCACGCAATAAAATAAGCGATGATTAGTATAGAGGAATTTATATTAAAAGCTTGTTTGCGTGTTTTCTCGTTTCTTTCTTTGTTTTCTATTTATAAAATATAACAGCATTCATAAATATTTTGTATGGGTTTATTATATTTATTATTATGATATAGGGCAGCAAATGAAGCAAACCGAACAGGACAGGCAATTAGCCGGACATCATCCACTTCGTCATCTACTTCATCGGAGTAGCTCCAATACTTGTTCAAGTGAGATTTGAGAGTGATATTTTTCTTTCAACTATCCAGTTTCGTAATTTAGCCGAATGTATATCTATTTTTAACACATTGATACCATTTTTCTCTTGCCTTTAGTAAGGCATATATCTCTTTACAGATAAAACGTGTTAACTACAAAATTCGAATCATTATCACTTAATCGATTGATTATCTCAATGTAAAGTGCTGAGTTCAACGAACCATTTCGTTCTACGTTTCAGCAAATTGTGCTACATGGATATCGGCCGAAATAGTAAAACTATAGATCAAATTGTTACATTTGTCTCTGCCTGTGGCGCTAATTTTAACATTCAACATTAGAACGTTATATACATTAGACTACGATAGATCTTACGATCATTACTAATGCCATTTGATTAAATATTTATAAATTCTTTACTGTACGATTATTCAAACGTGCCAGGCACTGACGAATTATACACTGTCACATTTCGGAGCAGAAAAGGACTTTTACTTTATGATTTAATTCCTAATAAAATAAAATGACAGAGAATAATACTCTGAAAAAGTAATCTACGTAATCATTATAAACATTATTTACGCGTGGATAGTTTTATTTTGAGTAATGTTAATTCAAGCAAACTCCAAACAAATCAACAAACTTTCTGCTATTTATATGTAAAAAATATAATTTTTACTCGTCGCGGCTCAGCAAGATCGATATATAAAAATTTACCAAATACGAATAAAGAGTCGTGATTTAAAGATAAACTAATAAATTCAAATGCTCTTATATAGATATTGAAAATTTTTGCATCTTTTAAAAATATTACTTTTTACATAACAAACTTGAAATTAGAGCATATCACGTATGAATCAAGAAATCTAGCAGTCGAGAAGAAGCTAATAAAGCTCCAAAGCATATAAAAATTTCATTCTTTTCATTTTTTTTTCCTGTAAATTTCTCTGAAAGATTATGAAAAACGGACAATCATGCAATTATATTTTTAGTTTTGATTGTTTCAAGTACAAAGCCCATTTGTTGTATTATATATTATGTATCCATTTAGGTATTATATACCTTGACAATGGTAATCTGAGCCTCGACGAATAAAGACGCGTGAGTGTGTAACATATTCGCTTTGTTCAATTTTCTTAGTGCGTAAAAACACATGAAACTGGTTTTTATAACGTAAATACATATGAATAAAGCGCGTTCGCGGCAAAACTACGCAGCATATATATAAATATACACACTCCTATAGTAAGATCTCTATAGAGAATATGCGCACTCATTAAGATAAACCCTTGCATCCGCAATTGTGTAGTTTGCAGCAATCGACAAAGTTACACACACCTTGTATAAATATGAAATAGGATATAGCGTAAAGTATATGATTAGAAATTGTATCTAAATTCTTCTGGCCGATGTTATTACGTATGCAATTGAAGTGAAGTTACTTTCACGCTAACTGTACATATGCGACAAGCAAGCATTCTACTAGTATATGCGTTTACATAACAAAAAAATATCGCGCTATACTACTAAAAAAAAGTCTATTTAAATTTTGTTTTACACATAATTCCGTCGTTTTCCTGTTCACAATGATAAAATGTTATTTTTAAGAAAGTTAAATATTAAAATAAAAAGAGAGAGTTGAGTTTTGTATATCACAGGGCTATCACTGAATTTCTTTTTTTTTTTTAATAGGCAGATTCAGAGCAAGAGTATGCGATAGAAAATGATTATACGAAAAATGAAATCTGAGTCTTTGCAACTCTTGCGAAACTTTACATATGAAATCTGTGAATTTGCAACATTTGAAACAAATTGTTTTTCTATTGGATACATCCGAAAATTCAGGAGCGATTGAATCTTTTTAGAATTTTGTTGTATAATAATAAAAATGACAAAGAAATATCTATCACAATATTACATTTTGTTTAAGATTGACTATTGGTTCATTCGATTGTAGTTAATAGAAAGATGAATATTATCAATCTAATAGTAGTGACGTTTAAAATAGCGGTACAACACGGAGTTACTTTCAAAAGAAATATTTTCTTTAAACACTAATTCTTTACGTTCCTGATATTTTTCAGTGTGTCAACAATAAGTGATATTTGTGTTTATTATATAAAGTAAAGTGGAATATTTTTCGTTTGTTATGTATGTATAATATAAAGATACAGAATTTAAACGATGTTTATACATGTTTTCTAGCAGATAGTAGTCTGTAAATTTATTAGTAAATATATTATGGGATATATTTATTCGTCAATAAAGAGAGAGATCTAATATAATACGAGATACAGACGCGTTGTTTTTCTCCAACACTTTTATTAGTATTTTATATCGAAAAAAGCAAACGCGATTATGCAAAAACATATAAATAATATACATGAATATATCCACAGAATTAATTTGTTTTTGCGCTTATAAAAATGAATAAAAATGTAATAAAACAATGCGAAGTATAAAATATCCATTGATAAGATATCAATGATTTTGATGGTAAAGGGTGAGAACCTTGTACGAAGCCTGAGATATAATGGGATAATAACCATTTCTCTCCAAAAATTTATAAATTTTTAATTATATTCCCACGTATCTTAACTTTCGTACAACTCACTACTAAGTGGGTGCCATGTACTCCGTATTGTTCAAAATTTACGTTTACATTTTGTTCTTTTATCTTTTTTAATGTCTGCGTTATATTTATTGCAAGAGACAGACAACTTCACTAAGCGGTCACATTGATTTTGTGATCTATGTACATTCAATGTCGATTCAAATTTCAAGTTTCATCAGAGAAAATGTGTATGTATAATTTGCGTGCGATACATGATGAAGCTGTCCGTTATTAAAAATTGATTGGAGGAAAAGGAAAGTTGAATATCTCTTGACTTCTTATAATATCAAAAGATGTTTACAAGTGTAAAACTTTCTCGTGCAAAATTGTATACATTAATTGATTTACATTATATACATACATATATACACACGTAATCGCAATAAAAAAATAGATTGTATATATGAACTGGCTATACATATACATACATACATACATATATATATATATATATATATATATATATATGCTCATATGTAAACTCATCACCATACTATTTTTATGTAGAACAGGCTGGTCAACAGTTCGACCAATATAGCACTAATTTCAGTTATTTAGATCATTTATAACTTGCTATTCTTCCACACTATATTATGCACAGAACAATATTAACTTTATTTCTTTCAAAATTTATACATTCTAGAATATGCTAACATATAATTCGCTCCACAAGTTAAGTCTCTACTGAATGAAAATTCTTTTTTCCAAAAATTATTCAATACTGTACAATAATCCTTAAAATATATATGGAGATATTTATACTGACTGGGTGATCGGTGATCCGATTTTATTTCACTAAACTTTTACTCGTTTGTTACATGATTCGACGATTCATTTTTCATGGATTCGATCGGTTCTGTTATGACGATATCAGACTGCTCCGTTTCCTTGTGTAGAGCTATAATGATTTTTTGCTCCGTGGAAGACTGGCTATCTGAGGAGCCTTCCTGCGTCGAGGTGGCAGCTTCCTAAAATTCAATATGCGACAGTGCATCGCGTGAGATGCGTTTCGAACGAGTGGTACTTACCGTGCTTCGTATCTTTGTATGCGTTTTTATGTGTTTTGTTAAATGATCCGATCGCATGAATTTCTTTGTACATTCCGGACACTGGAAACGCTTCTCGCCAGTGTGGGTTCTACGATGCCTTTGAAGCTCGTCGGATCTGGTAAACTTTTTACCGCAAAATATCCATGTGCAAACGAAAGGTCGTTCGCCGGTGTGCCAGCGTAAATGGGCACGTAAATGGCTCGTTTTCCCATATACTTTGTTGCATCCAACAATGTGACATATGTGCTGTCGTTTTCTAGTTATATCTCTATTTCTACAAAGAAATATGGATGTCAATGAACACGTTCATGATTATTTTTCATTAGCGTTTTATTAGTTTCACGAATTCGTTTAATGATTGCAGGAGTTATCACTCACCTGTCTCCGTCGCCGCAATTGGGACATGTACACGCGACTCTTCTACGATGCTGCTTATTAGGATCGTTAGTGTCATTGTTGGAGACAGTAGTGGTCGTGTTCGATATTTGCTGTTGAGACACGGGCGTAGCGGACGTCGTCAAAGTCCCGTGCGACTGAAGGGTTTGAAGAATCTGCCACTTGGTAGGATCATTCGAATCGAGTTGCACGGTCGGGGTAGTCGCGACGATAGGAGTGGCCGCGGTAGCGGGTAACGTCTGGACCGTAGCCGGCTGCAGTGCGCTCGCTGATATTACTTGCACATTACCTAAGCCTGGGATACTTTGCACAGGTATCGATTGTAAGAAACCGTTGGTCGTGTTCATCCCAGTGGTCGGCTGAATTTGCATTATACTTCCGTTGCTCACGTTCCTCATCATGTTACCTTGCTGCGCGGTTAAATTCGCTAATGCCGACGCAGGTATAAGCGTCAACTGTTGCCCTTGTGCTCCTGTAAGTGAAGATTAATCGTCGCTTAGAAAATTATGAATTATAATGGAGCACATGTGTATTGGAAGATGTAAAAATTTTAAGTTTGATCATCTCGATATATTTAGCAATAATAATTCATTAACCTGTAATCGTAATCGGTTGCACAGGCTGAGTCGATTGCGTAGCAGGGATATGTATCACTTGTCCGCTAGTTAATTGACTGGCATCGATATTAGTTACTTTGATGTCACCCTCTACCGTTTCGGGCGGCCTTGTTAAAGTAGACAAAGTTTGCACGTCAATTTTCTGGCCATCCTTTGTGGTAATAACATTAGCATTTCCCGCTAGGTTTCTTCCTAACGCACCTATACCAAGTACCTGAGAAATGTAAGGTATATAGTTTAGAATAATTTGATCATTAATATTGGGACGTTTGGATTTAGAAGTATATTACTTGAACATTGCTAGGAGAGGCAACTGTCGTGCTCCAAGTTGCTACTGTCGACGACGGAGTGGAGGACTGTTGCATCTGCTGCTGCTGTTGTTGCGGCTGTTGCTGCTGCTGCTGTTGCGACGATGCTGGTTGCTGTTGTATCACTTGCTGTACCACTTGTTGCACTTGCTGTTGCTGTTGTACTTGAGCTTGGGCGACTTGCTGTTGCTGTTGCACGGATTGTACCACTTGTTGTTGAGTTTGTTGTTGGACGACTTGCTGTTGCGCTTGTTGATGCGCAACTTGAGTTACTTGCTGACTCTGTAATATGATTAATTCATTCGTTTAATAAAATTATAAAGAGAATAATCATTGTAGGGATTTTATGTGGGGTTCATTGTGAGAACGGTCGATTTGTAGTCAGCGAATTCCGATAAATCGGATATTATATTTACCTGAAGATTTTGTAACTGCGGTAAACTAGCAATTTGCACTTGCTGAATTTGACCGTTTGGCGTAATTATCTGTGCCACTTGAGGTATTTGCTAAAATTAAAACGATCAGAATGTATATTTTATCGATATGCTACTACATTAATTATTACATCGTATTGATTATACCGAATAACTTACTTGCATAATTTGTGGTATCATTTGCGTCGTGGGCATATTGAAAACGCTAGACAAGGATTGGACAGGAAGATGTACAGTTTGATAAACAGTTTGCCCGTTATTGGCAGTGACTGGCAATTGTACAGGTACCGCTTGCTGAACATGTTGCATAGGAAATTGTAGTGGTCTTACTTGTACACTTTGACCTGTAATATACACATTGTTCGAGTACTCTATTTGCTTAAAATTGTTTAGGCATATTTATTAATAATGAAAATATTTTAATTATAAAGGTATACACAAAATGGCCCAAAAGAATATTAGAATGGATTCCACCAGGTAGAAGAAGAGAGCGACAATGTAGGAGATGGATGGACAATATTCGAGAATCAATGGAAGCAAGACAATTACAGGAGGACCTATGGAGGGACAGAAAGAAGTGGCAAAGACGATACAAGAAACGACAGTTATAAAACACTCGTTGTATAAATATACAAAGGTATATATACACTATGCATATTATTATAAGACAATGTTATCTAAAGGACACACATAAGCAATTGCGTACCTGTTGGCAATTGAACCGTTTGTCCCGTAATATTTTGTATAATCGACGTGGGAAAGACATTCGGTGCTCTTATGAGACTAACTGGCTGTGGCGTGATGATAGTTTGACCGTTTGCTAGTTGAACCTGCTGGCCGGCGAGTTGCATTTGTTGACCGTTTGCAGTAGCAAATTGCATTGTTGGCTGTGCCTGGTGGTGCCCGCTTGCAGCCGACATTGCGGAGGATGGAATGAACAAAGCTTCCTGACCATCTATATTAACAGTTTGCATTTGTGGGATTACACTATAGCTGAGCTGCTGCTGCTGCTGTTGCTGCTGCTGCGTTTGCTGCTGCTGGGCTTGCTGCTGCTGCGATTGCTGCTGACTCTGTTGCTGCTGCTGTTGGAGAGCCGCTTGCGCTTGAGCACTGCTGATAATCTGAGCACCCTACGAAATGAAAGGTGTGTTTATGAATGGGGAAAAAAAAACGAATTTGTAATACATAAAGTATTTTTAACATAATTGTATTATTTTCGTTTCACGTACTTGCAGGAATTGATGAGGTAGCGATTGCACAGAGATCGCTTGCGCTCTCTGCTGATCGTGTTGCGGCTGTTGAGCTTGTAAAGGCACAAAGTTTTGCAGGGTAATAACTTGCGGTTGTTGCTGCTGCTGCTGAGCTTGTTGAACATCTTGCTGCTGCTGCAACTGCTGCAACACATTAGCGCTTAGAAAACGAATCTGTGGCTGGGCAGTTTGCTGCTGTTGCTCTAGTTGTTGCTGATCCGCCTCATCCTGCTGCTGCTGCTGCGGAGGTTGCAAAGGATCATCTTCGAGTTCTTCCTACAAATAATTATTCTGTTCATTTTCTTGTCCTGTACATAATTTCACAGTATAGCAGAATCTATGTATATCATATCATAAGTTAAAAGTGTTGTCTGTATAAATATAAAAAAAGTTTGAAAACTGATGTAATATAAGTATCTTACTTGTGCAAGATTCCTTCCATCTATACTTCGCTTCATGATGAATGCTTTCGTTTTGCACTCTATACAATTTATAATATCTGATTTAATTTTATAACGAGTATGCTAGGAATCCATAACGCAACAAGTACTCTGGTAAGTTTTTTGAAGCTATACGTCCCAAAAAAGGTTTTCCTACAAAGAAATATTATATTTGGAAGATTGATTAATAATTACAGTTTATAAAGCAGCTTACATTAGAAAGTCTTATATTATGTAGCATATATAATTGTAATAACTAAAAAATATATAGAAAAACATGCTAGTTTTAGAAAAGTTAGGGCCGTGTTGATTGCACAAAAATTATTACAAATTATTTGTAAAAAGAATTCTTATCTTTAAAGAAAAGCCAAAAAAAAAAAAAACAGGAGAAAAGTGGAGTTGAGAAAAATTGTTTATCATTAATTACATTTGTACGTGCGTGTTAATTTAAATAAAATGTTGCCTCAAATAAATAACATGCTAAAAATGATAAAACTTTTAAATAATTTGGTCACCCTGGGATTTAACTTGTGGTTTTAAACCAATTAAAAAGAGAAGTTGAAAAAGAGAGAAAAGGACGTTTAATTCCTGTAGAGTTGAAATTTGTGAATGTTGAAGCATGTTGACATCGTACGCGCCAACGGCGTGCGCAAAAGGCGTCGCGTTCTCTCTCTCTCTCTCTCTCTCACTCTCTCTTTCTCTTTCTCTTTCCCCAACGAGGGAACAAAGAAGGCCGTCACGAGCAACGGGCCGCCGCCTCGAGAACCCGCTCGAGGACCGCCTCCTTACGCCCCTGTCTCCCCACCGCCCAGGCTGATTCACAGGCGAAGCACGCGCACGAGGGCCCGACGCGACGGCGACGGCAGCGGCGAGGAGAGCCCCCATGTCGTCACACCGCCCACTCGACCGTCCACCGCCCGTTTCGCGCCCTCGCGGCGGCGCGCCCGCGATAACTGGGAAGGCAGACTCGCGGCGGCCCAGCCTCCACCCACTTGGCACACGGGACTCCACCTAACGTCGAAACAAACACGTGTTGCCCCCCTGTGTGTCGCTCGCAGACACGGTACTCACGCTCCGAGACGCCAGCCGGCTGGCCGACGTCACCCCCGACAACCAGACGCCCGATACGCCGTGACTTCCTTGTCGCCAGTCCGACACCTCGGTTTTGTAGGTTAGGCGACGCCGCTCGCTCACACAACGCTGACGTTGACGTGGACCACGCCGCTCCGCTCGCCGAGTATCGTCGGGATCGCGATCGATTGCATCGCGTTCACGAGGGTCCAGCACCGCCGATGCGGCTATCCTCGCTCCTGCATGCCGTGTAGCCGCCGTGAGCCGCGCGCGCGCGCGCTCGCGCACACATACATCCGCACGTGGACCGCGCGCGTCGTCGTCGTCGTCGTTACGCCGCCGTGGCGAGCTGGGCCGCGGCGGAGAGTCTCGGAGGTTTTGCGTCTCGTCTCCGCGCGGATACACGTTGTCTTCGGGCGATTGGCGCGCGCGCGCGCGCGCGGCACGCGTGGCACAGATCCGACGCGCGATCCGATGGCGTCGTCGAGCGCGGAAGGTATGTACGCTCGCGAGGACGCGCGACGGAAAACAGAGACCTTGGCAGTCGGCACTCGCAGCGCGGCGTTTTGACTCTTCAGGCAAACCTCGCGAACACGTGCACGCGTGACATACGCCCACTCTCGTTTCTTAATCGTCCGGATGCCCGTGGAAACCTCACGAACGACGAACACCGACGACGGTCGCCCTACACGGGGGCTACGCTATGCTTGGGGAGCGAAGCGGGCGCACGTCGTCACGGACGCGCGGGGCCAATGGGCGGTGCGCGAGGTGGCAACGTCGCAAATCGCGCTCGCCGCGATGGCACGGCTGCGCCGATTGGCCGGCGGCGGCGACGCGCGGCTGCACGCGCGCCCCCGCCGACCAATCGCCGCGACCGGTAGCTCGCAGTCACCGGGGCGTCGTTCGGCAGGGGCGTACGCGGGAACGCTACGGCGGACGCCCACCCTATTAAAGAGGGCTAAACCACGCGTACCTCCTACTTTCTCTAGTCTTTCGCTTCCTCCCACCTTTCACCTAGCATTTACCGACCGACCGCGAGCGCTGTGGGCCCGCGTCGTTTGTGATTGCTTGGCACGTGTCGCGCTGCGCGATCGTTGGATACTCCGCGCAAGTTGAGCATGGAGCTTGCACGCGGGGACGGAACGGCCTTTACAGGCCTTTATACACCATGCAAGTTGCTCGCATTCGGTGTTTCGCTTTTTCCCTCTACTGCCTTCCATACTGGAAAGAAAAAGCGAAATTCTAAACGCGGCCAACTTCGTGTAGAAAGGAATTTCTCTCCTCGTATGTATGTATGTATGTACATACCTGGAGATACCGTGTTTCTAAGGGCCGCGACGCGTGACGTCCTAAGAAAGAGAAGAGAAAATTCTAGAATATCGGTCTGTTATTTCATCTCCTGAAAGGCATGTTCAGGTAGAGAAGCTTTAAGGTATTCCTTTTATTTTTAGGGTAGTCGTGCTAAAAAAGAAAATTCTTTTGTTGAGCAACTAGTTCTTTTGTTTGGATGTCATTGTGCAATGCAAGGGTTTCAACTTCTTCACAATTTGAAATTTTGATGCTTAGATAGTAAATTCTTTCTACGAAATTTCTTTTTTAAAAAAATCATAATAAAACTGTCAGGAAACTTTCCTCGATTCCGCACACACATCTTAGATACACAGTGAGTATAGTTTGTGATATAATTTGTAGCACATTACCAAAATTCATTGGAAATTTGGAAAAACAGTACTACAAATTACTCGTTTGCCATTGGCTTTATTGATATGATGATGATGACATAAATTACAGATAATGCCTTCGCACTGTACGTCACTGTACAGTGATGCGAAATTAGATGGTCTCTCATATGGCTGTAGGCTGTACAAATTCAGAGTACGTTAATAACGATAAAAAGACAATGTTTAGTATCTCTAAACATTACTATAGTTCGCACTCAGTCAAAGACCCAGAAAACGAGAAATTTCATTAAAATGACATACTTGAGACATATCTTACAATACGCTATATTCACAATTCTTTTGCAGAAGAGAACCATATAGTGCTGGTGAGAGCAATTTCTCTGAATTAAATAATACATAATGTACAATTGTAATTGCTATAAACACTATGAATGTTGTGACAATTTAGAATAATAAAATTCCAAAGTCATGTATACTTCAAGTAGGAGTAAAATACAATTACAGCTATTATATCAGCATTGGCTGTATATACAAATAGAAAGAATGCGGCGGCGCATTTGTACATAATATAATTACAAGTACAAATATGTCAAAAATTCTGTGAGAAAATGAAAGTTTAGATTTCTGAAAATTAATTATCGATAAAAATCTGCGTAACGCGCACATAAGAAACTCGGTTTTTACTAGATATTTGTATACATTAATAAATTTTTTTTAAATATTGTTCGGGATAGAATTTCTTCGCACAGGATACTGTTTGATTCTTTTGTTTCTCTCGACGATACACTTGAATTGAACTGATAATTTTCAATAAATACGTGAAAATAAATCTTGTTAAATCAAATGTGAGATTAAAATATTCAGAATATTTCGTAGCGTAGAGAAATTTTTTTATAGTCCTCCACCTGATCTCTCGACACTTATTTGTTTCTTGAGCATCTCCTTTTCGTGCTGTGCCTCCTCCATTTCAGCCATCCGCGCGAAACGTGAATATGCCACGTGACCAGATTTTATAGCTGACATCATCTGCATATAAAAATGATATACGTTTACAAGTATTTATGTAGCGAGAAAGAGAAAATAATTTATGTAAATGGAAATGTTAAAAGAACATTCGAAAAGACGGTATAAAGTGATTACATCATAATAACGCATACAATATAAAAGAAAAAAGAAAAGGCAAACATTGCTACAACAAATTGCCAAGTTCTCTATGAGTTCAGAAATTATTGCCAGGGATTAGCCATACGCAGTCGTGTTAAAAAGCAACCGAGAATATTCTAGAAAATCCATTGTACTATCTCACAATGGATAACAAAAGGTAGCAAAGTGTCAGAAAAGAAATCCGACTGTGTGACTGTGTGCACAATGCGCATTGTCACCTGCAAATATTCATCCAATTCGACTTGACCGTTCATATTGGTGTCGATTTCGCGTAGAATTTCGTGAAGTTCTTCACCCGGTACTTCCTTATCCCCAAAGAGCTGCGAAGAGAAAGAATGTACGTTAAAAGTATATGTTTAAATAATTTACCTGTAAGTAATCTTGTAATTCCATTTGGCCATTGTAAGTGACATCAATTTCACTCAATAAGCTGTGTATCTCGTCCTGGGTCATTTTTATACCTAATACCTACGTATCGGCGATTAATGGATCATAACGATCAAAGAAAGAGCAGTTAGAAGCGATAAAAAAAAATATCACGGAGAGATGCTGAATTATGTGTGCGAACCTTTAGTCCTCGCCTAATGTCATTGATAGACACGTATCCCTTTTTGTCCTTGTCTATAATGCGGAAGCGCTTGATGTAGATTTGAACCTCGTCCTTGGTGAGATTGATGGGAATCTTGTCGCGGGAAGCACGGTTCACCATCTGACCCATCTCTTGGGCGAGAAACTCGCTGGCCTCGCGATGTTGTTTCTTCTTCTCCTCCGCCGACCAGTGTAGCTCCTCGGCCATGATATCTATGATGCCTGGCAATGCCTCTTGAGCCGCTTGGACGTTGAGGAAAGCGAGTCGCAATCGACGCGCGATCATGTCGATCGCAGTTCTAGCATACTCCCGCACCCCGTAACGTATCTGAAATGTATATTTAAATTTTACTTTACGAGAAGCTCCAATTCATCGAAATTTAAATAATTCGGAGAGTCAGTTACTTCGGCATCAATGTACGGAAATTCCGGATGAATCTTCTTTCCAATAATAGGCCATCGTTTCCCCGTAAGCGAAGCCATTTTAGCTACGGCAAACGCACGATCTCCGTAGCTTTTGGACAGATGTTGCGCAACCTCGCACTCCAGACCAAAGTCCTGTACCAATCTAATATACATCGTAGGGCTCCAGCCTTGAGCACCTTCCAGAAGAAAGCAGTCTGTCTGGCACGGTCTTTCTGGTTGTAGATCGCAAGCTTTAAACGAACATCAATGAGTCTCCTTTAGAACGCTTTGCATTATAAAAATAGCACAGCAAAATATATAGAGCGGAAAAAAGACAAGACACACTTAAGCACGGATTTTTAACGATCGCTCGATTAAGTCTCGTGATATACCTGTTATGGCTGCGTCGATAGTTTCTTGAGCCATCGCTCGGTAAGTTGTCCATTTGCCACCTGCTATCGTGATGAGATTCGTAGGACTAACGTGCACAATGTGATTCCTAGCGAGCGACTGCGTGTTCGGTTTATTCGGATCAGAAACGAGCGGCCTAATACCGCTCCAGGCAGAGAGAACGTCTCCGCGGCGCACCTCGACATCTGGGTTCAGGTAGTTTTTCACTTCTTGCAGAATGAACATGATCTCGTCCTCCGTGGGCCGAGGATTGTGCGTCACCTCACAGGGCAGGTCGGTCGTTCCTGCGATTGTTTGCTTTTGCCACGGCAAGAAGAAGATGACCCGACCGTCACTCGTCGCTGGATCGAGCAGACCCATTTGGTCAGGGCTAAAAATATCACGAAAGAAGTATGTTAATGAATTAATTAATCTGCTATTAATGTAATACATTATTTTTTTTACCTGTAATATCCTGGCAAAACTATGTGAACGCCGGAAGACGGAGAGCAGATAGTTGGGATATTTTGATCATCCATCTTTCTGATATGATCGGTGAAGGGGCCGGTCGCATTAATTATCGCCTTGGCCTTTACGTCCCACTCTTCTCCCGTGAGTTCGTCTTTGAGATGAGCACCCACAAGGACACGCTTCCCATCCTTTTTAGACAAGGAAAAAGATACTTTTACAAAATTATTCATTTCGTGTTTCATGAATATCTGATACTTACTCTATCGAGACCTTTCAATAAATTGACTACTTTAACGTGATTTACGACTGTTGCTCCGTGTCTCGAAGCTGTTAAAGCGATCGCAAGATTCATCCTAGCGTCATCTTGCTGGCCTGTATCATGCCAAATGGCACAGTTATTCAAGATGCACTAACTTGGCTATATAAAAATTATAAGAGAGAATAAAGAGATATCAAGGTGACTACCATCGTAATAGACAATAGCTCCCGTAAGTTTGTCGCCTTTCAGCATCGGAAAGAGTTCCAGTGCGTTCGATTTACTCAAGTAATACGAGGATTTGACCGTTTTGCTACCCGCTACCAGATCGTACATCTTAATGCCAAACCAGTAATAAGGAATCTGCCACCATCTAACGAAAGTAGTAGAAATATGCGTGAAAAAGAATCGAATGCTTTAACGTCCCATTATTTGCAGGAAACGTACGTATAAACCGGCAGCATAATGGGCAATGGATGCGCCAGATGCGGCGCGCTTTCCAGCATCGACGCCCGCTCGTGTAGCGCCTCTTTTACCATTCTGTATTGCTCGATGTCCAGCTGCATGATTGCTTTCTGCAGGTATCGTACGCCGCCGTGAATTAGCTTTGTGCTGCGGGAAGATGTGCCGGACGCAAAATCGTCGCCTTCGACCAACGCGGTTTTCAGGCCTTCGAAAAGAAGAAGCGGAAGTGTAGAATTCTGATTGAGCAAAAGGAGAAGACAATCCGGGAATTATATACCTCGTGTGCAGGCGTCCAAAGCGCATCCTGCCCCCGTCGCGCCACCTCCGATTATCAGCACGTCATAATCCTGCGATTTTAGAGTCTTCACTTGATCCTCTCGTGTTGGCAAAGTCCTTCGAGGCGGCCTTGGTTTCCCCTTGACCTCAGCGTGCACCTACAATCGAGACAAGTACGTATAGATATATGTATGTGTGACTAATCGTATCGAATCGAATCGAATCTAAATGAGACGCGTTATGTAACACAACAATGTGCATGCAGGACTGTTACGACTATCACATCGCGTACTCACCGTGGTATCTGACAAAAGAAAGTATGAAGTGAGAGTACCGGCACCCACGGCACTCGCTCCAGCTATAATCAACCTGAGCGACGCCATCGTCTATTACCAGCTCCTCGATTTTCTGCAGAAAACCTGAAATCAAAAAAAGAGGTACACAATAAAAAAATAACAAATTTGTAATGCAAATGAAAGAAAAAATTTGGGAATTAGAGATTTGAATAAATTGATATTTTTCTAGATAAATATCAACTAATGCTGTTAAATGTTCAGATACTTGTTACGTTGGATAACAAGTATATTTGTTTTAAAGCATAAAAAGTTCAAATCAACTTTTAAAAGATGATTTCAATAATAATGAATAATGAATAATTCCAAGGTATAGTTGTGAAATAATCGATAAGTAAAAATATCGAAATAATGAAGTAAAAACATTGAAAGCGAGAAAGAACCTCAGGTACTTTTTCTCGAGTACGCTACGCGCGTTCAACACACACAGTGTGTCTATATCTATAAATAATTTAATTGTGCATCGAGTCGTGAAGTGTCTCGCGTCGCAAGGCTGCGGCTCGTCATTATAGTTATTATCGCCAGCACAGCGAGACCAGTGATCCGTTCAGCGACCTTGATAACAGGCCGAAAAACACGTGGGATTGCGCAAGTGACATTCGGTACTTTACACCCACGCGAGATGTGACAGCGAAACGGCAGCGTGATCGTGTAATCAGCGACAGAGACCCGGGTATCCGACAGCTGGTCACCGTCTGGCGGGACGCTATCTTAATCTTTAAATCACGTGAATCACGTTGACTTGCGGAAAGAAGAAAAAGGAGAACAAACCGTCGGTATGATTCACGTCGGGAGAGATACGTCGTTTTATAAAAAGCCCCTCTTTCTGTAACGACTCGGAAAATCGATGGCAACCGAAAACGGCAAACTCGCTGGCGACGAGCTGAGCTCGGGGAGGAGACGATCTTGCCTCGAGAGAGATGTGTGCACGCATAATGAAGCGAGAACACAATGCCGGGCGCGGTGTCGCAAGGTCGCGGCTAAAATAGCGCCTGCGAGGCTCGCCCGTGCCAAGTGCAGCCGAGATTGTCATTCTACGCGTCCCGTTACGCGTAACGCATTATTTATTACACACGTTACTTAATCCCCTTCGTCCCTGCGGCTCTTCGCGACTCGGCATCGTCTTCGAGTAGCATCGTCCACCTTTTCCAATTGAATGTATGCGAGTCAAGGGAAATCCGCCTCGAGGAGATTCGGGATATTGGAGATGAAACACCTGCTCGTCGTGTCACGTCGCTGACGAGTGACAATGAAGCATTAAATTGGAGCTTTAATCAGGAACCGATTCTCCATGAATGATAGTACTCACCGCGAGCTAAAGGGACGCGCGTCTCGTTCACGCCAAGGATAGTTCGACACTAGGATCTCGCGTGGCGCATTATCTCTTCCTGGGAGGATCGTCAAATACTCACGCACCGACCACAAACACTCGCGGCCGATGGCCGATGTCGACTGAGCGGCGACGGCGCTCGTCGAGAATACAAAAGCAACCGTTCGTTACGTTTCCAACGTTCACCAGCAGGGAGTGCAGTATCGAATCGCTGTCGTAACATCAGTCGCGGATTTTTCGCAGTTTTCTTCGTTAGCGATCTACGATCTCTCTACGAGTTGCGTCAATTAATTTTTAATTTATTCTTGTCTAATTCTTAAAACTAGAGAAAGGTGAAAAGTTATATCGTAACTAATCTGCATAGATAGTAATGGACAAAGAATAATTTTGATTATGCAGATCCCAGTTATCTTAATCGTTATAAAGACTTTTAATATTTTTGTGAATAGAATGTTCTCTTAGAAAAGAAATAGAGCCAACGACGTATATAATTGAAAATTTTGCTCAAAGTAATCTGATCAGTTAAAATGATCACGAACCGAGTTAATGGGAAGTGTTCGCAATGTTGCAAAAGTACAAATCACACGTTGAAACAAAATAATACTCTTTGTTATTTAACAGCAAATATCTGTACAAGTTAGGCACTCGCGTATGTTACGACTCGTCATTCGTACAAAGGTTCATATACGTAAAAGGTCTCGTACGCTGGGTATGTTATATCGAAAACTTAACTCTAGGGACATACATTGTCATGTATGGCTATAACGCCTGTAAAATGTATAATATATATAATAAAACATGTAGTAAAACATGTAAACATAATACAAATGCAGAGAATGTACGATGAATGGATGTACAATAAATAGCAAAGATCATTGCAGAGAGTCGGCGGGGGGGGGGGGGGGGCACATGGCGTCGCTAAAACCTACTATTTACACAAGTTGTTATATCAAAATATACGATCATCCGTATTAAACGACATATTAGTGATTCTAGTGAAAAATATTCTCTCGTTAGAAGTACAACAATGTCACGCCGGAGGCTCCGTTGTCAAGGGACGAAAGTCTGGAGACTCCGTCGTCGGGGACGAAAGTTAGGAGGCTCCGTCGTCGAGGATGAAGTTCGGAGTCTCTACACTTCGTCGGAAGCGAGCGTTTCCTTGCCGTCGGGAGAAGCCGACTTCTCTTTCCTCTCTTTCCTCTCCTCCTCCTTCATTTGGAGAGCGACCGCCGACTCCAGCACTCGTATCCTACCCTCGTGCTTCACGATCACTGCCTTCAATTTTCTTATCTCTTCTCTACATTCCTTCAACAACTCCTCCTGCAATCATAAAGAGTTTAGTTTTTAGGCTCGGTCGGCAAGAGATGGAGAGGACGGAATCCTCGATACGTACGAAAACCCCCGGCGCACCCTCCGAAGCGTTTTGCGTGGCGTTCGATGCAACCTTCGCGCCTTTGCTCAATATATTGGATTTCTTTTGTACTTTAAGTTCGTTCTTAGAGGCTGACGGCTGATAGCCATCCCTGAGAGATATCAGCACAGGCTCTGCGTCGGTACCAGCCTGCCACTCTTCCGCCGAGATTGCGGCAGTGTCACCGGGAGTATCGGGATACAAATCCTCTTGGAAGAGCTCAGACTGAAATGTTATATCAACAATCGTTAAATACTTTTCGATTCTCTTGATCTCTACTTTCGAACTAAAGTTTTCTTACCTTTCTCGGCACTGTCATTGATACTACTTGGCAAAAGCCCGAATTATTTAATCGATAGAATCTCGTTATTTCACAGCTATTAACGTCACAGCCCCGTTTTGGCATCATTCCTATACCTCGTTGAGGATCGGGAGTTTGAAAGGTATTAATGTAATGAACGAACGGCGGTTCGGGCGTAATTTCGAAGTATCGGATCACAGAGTCGCCCTTGCCGCACAAGTATACTAGATTTGTATCGGGATCGTACAGAGGGAACATAACTCCATTGCTCGTATCTAATTCTACCATAACTATGGGCTCGCCTAACATGTCGGGAGCTCGTAATGAGTATTGTCTTTCCGACATCTTACTAAAACCCGTCGTAAATATCAGGCCACCCCTGAAAAATATAATACAAATAATGTTTAATCAATATGCAGAATTATAAAGATTTCACCAATATGTAATGCGGTAGCCTTTTGTTATCTAGTATGTTAATCTTTTTAAGTTTTTACACATATATACAAACACATATTGCAATAAAAAAAAATGTATATATATATATATACACATATATATTATATATATATTCACATTTCATTACTTTGTAACATCTTATTGTCATATATTTACACAAAAATTAATCATCAAAATTTTTTTACTACATCCACCTTGTTACATAGAGATAACATCTCTCACAATATTTTAAGGAACGTTGTCTTACCACAAACAAGACACATATTATAAAAAATATCACAGTTATAATACACAAAAACGTATAACACTTGTTTGCATAAACCTGTGCAAGTGCAAATCTTGTCGAATCCTTTTCTTTCACAAGTGTAAACGATAATTGTCACAATACTGTTTTGTATAAAGGTGTCTACCGAAATTGGTACTCGTTGTTATAACTTACATAAATTATTTAAGCATTCTAACATTTACAATTAATAACTTGGTGCACAATACTTACTGCAATATCTAACTGGAGAATTACAGAGCACACACATCTTGACATTCGTATATATTAAGTTGGGCATCTTCGTCATGTCGAAAATTCAGTCTGGCGGTCTTTCCATTAAAAATTACAGAATCTTGCACTACACAAACCGGAAATACAAGATGATAAAAACAAGTGTACTTTTATGTACGCACAATCATGTTTCTCTTATAAAACACTCGCGGAGAGAAGCACGATAAGTGCCATGTATATGTCGACACGAATATATTATAGTCATGTCAAGTTATTAGTCGAAAATGGTAATATAAAAAAAAAGGTGGGAATAGGACAACAATGTGGAAAGGAAGAGCTCCAAAATGTGGCTGTATCTAAGAATCATCTAAACGATTTCTACCAACATATAAATTATAATAAATTATTGCTAATATATATATATATATATATACATATATATGTGTGTGTAAAAAGGTGGATGTATACCATTTGATGATTACCTATATTTTACAGGCACGTTTTACATCTGTTCTCTTATGAACAATCTTTAATTAAATTCAAGTACCTAATATAAAAAATGAAGAAGACAACTTTGTACAATATTATTCACGCATCCTTTTCGTTTGGTATTTATTTACATCCACACTCTCTCATGCAAATTCACTCGTTAGTTTATAAATGCACTCTTCCTCTTACAAAATCATAGCCATAAAAATTATTTTCAAGTATTGGCACGTAACATTCTGAATTATATTGTGTATATGTAAGACATTAGAGAAATCGTGGAAAAATATTTTGCCAAATTAATAATGCATTTAAATTAAACATCTCGTAATCAAAAAATGGAAAGAATGAAGTAATTAAGAATGTAATATTTAAATATTAATAAGTATTTATAAAAATTTTTTAAGCGATATTGTAGCAAAATCTGTTTGGGCAATGTCGTATTTGTGAAACAAGGCTGACGCAACTGAAAATATATAGCTAATTTTGGAGAAAATTTATACATTTTTACGAAAAAATTATGTCTTCTCCATTTAACGTTCTAACATTCGACAAATTAGAATTTAATTTTAAGAATTAGATTTATGTCTTTTAAAGTGTCTATTTCCTTTTTTTTCTTTCTTGCGTCAATCTAATTTTTTATGCGATATACATGTGGATAATATATAGCGATAAAAAGAAGCGATAAGATGCTGAAGACAAAAACATAATACAAGTACGTACCTAAGAAAGATGGCACGAGTCGCCTTGCTACCTTCATGTGCTATAGCTTCTTCCAATATCTCGCCTGACCTCGGATCCAGGATTCTAATCTTTTTATCTTTGCAGGTAGTGACTAATCGGGAACCGTCCCAGTTCCAGCATGCGGAATAGACTACGTCCGGATGGCAGTCGATGCGCATCAGGGCCTCGCCTGTTCCGACATTCCAAATGATAACGAGATTGTCCGAGCCAGCGGTGAGCAACACATTCAACGCAGAGGGATGCCATAGCACTAGACCGACTCTGCGTTGATGCAGCTGCAGGTCCACTATCGATTCCGTTAATGTCCTAGAAATACCGCCGTCGGGTATTTGCCATACTTTGACTACACAATCCTCGGAACCGGAAGCAATGACGTTATCGTTATGGGGACACCATGCAATGTCCAGGACAGGTCCCTTGTGTCCACCCACTAAAGGATAGTCCGCCGGTATTCTTCCTACCTGCAAAACGTTTCAGATATCAGCATACCAATTACGGCGGGGGCAAGGAACTCAAAACAGATATTGCAAACTGTCATTTGCTAAATTATGCCATTACTATGCTGTGCCATTGTAATAATATATATACGCATACCGACATGCCAGTTCGACGTTGCATGACCGATGAAGCGAGAGAGAAACTCCGAAAACGGAATCAGGGCAAGCAGAAATGTAAAAAGGTGAGAGGGGAGAAAAAAAGGAGAGCGCTCACCTTATTGTGCGGCAGGACGATGAAGGCACCACCGCCCGCTGACTCGACGATAATGGCGAGAAACTTGGGATTGACGGCGCAGAACGTCGAGTCCCAGGACGACTTGGACACCCTGATGTTGTCGTAACATTGCTCGCGCTTCAGAGGAGTTCCGTACACGTGGCGGAACTTGCTAGTGCGCACCACGCGGAAAGACATATCTGCACCTGCTCTGCAATTACGAAGCGGAGAGAGTGTGAGGCGGCGGTAGGACGAGGTGGAGGAAGGGCGGCCCTTCGGTCACGACGATGATTTTAATAAATTATCGTCGTGCACGCGTACGCGACACGGGCGTGGGCGTCGCGTGGAACATCCCCGCTCTTTATAAATAGATTCCCCACTCTCTCTATCTTTCTCTCTCCCTCTCTCTCACGCTGTCCCCCTGCCCACCGCGCGCACACAGCGGACACGACCGCAATAAGAATATACTTCGAATGCTCGGCCGCCTTTTCCGCCGTGTGCATCTACTACGTGTTCGCCGCGGATGGCCGCGGCATGCGTAATGATCAGCTTTGCCGATAATCGCGGCGAGCGGGAGAGAAAGAGAGAGAGAGAAAGAGAGAGAGAGAGAAAGAGAGCGCTTCCCGCGCTCCTTACATGGTGCATCGAAAAATGATTTCGATTCACCGAAATAGACGGGGTCGCGCGAGCGCGGCCGCGCCCGAGCAAGAGAGAGAGAGAGAGAGAGCGCGCGCGAGAAATCGTGATTCACGAACGATTCGAAATAATACGCGCTCCGCACATGTGTCACACTCGTCCTGACCTACTCGCACCGCACGAGCACCCTGCAACCGGCGGGGCGCTCTCTCTCTCTCTCTCTCGCCCTATCTCCTTGCGAGGAATTCGAAAAATCACGGCGAAACCGACGATTGCATTTGTTTGTTTTTTTCTCGTCTCTTTCGTCGCTCACGCCTGACTCGGCGAACGCGACGGAACCGATAAGCGCAGCCTGCGGTTATCGTTATCCGACCGCCGTGTTATCGCGGCCGCGATATCTCGCGCCGGAACGCGCGGCACGCACTCCCAAGGTGCGTTTAGCCACCGCATCGAACGATCGAGATTGGAAAATAAAGGAAAAAAAAAAGAACGGAACGAGGGACGAAATTATAATTCCCGCCACACGTCGCAGAGATATACCCGCGAACATACAACGTGGAGCACACGTCGTGGAGCACACGTCACAGGGCGGCGCGCGAGGATCTCCCCCCGCGAGGCGTTCGGGAACGCCTTATTTGGGAACGCGCACCCCGCCAATTCGAAACAGTCACCCTCCACGCGGCATCGCCGCGTTGCCGCCGCGTTCGCACCGGTCCTCGTCTCTCGCTTTCTCTTTACGTTTGTTTTTTCTCTCTCTCTCTCTTTCTCTCTTTTCTACGGGGGTCACGTCGCGTTTCGGTTTCGTCTTGCGTTCTCACAACAGGCTTTCGCCGTTGATCACGCGAAACGATCGCGAACATCATCGACGAAGGGTCGATACCTCTGGCGAATCCTACGCCGCGCACCTCCTCACTATGTTACACGCGCGTACAAGCGGAACTCGCGGACTGATTCTCTCTCCCACCCGCTGTGACAGAAGATGCACGCTTTTGGAAGTGGACTCTTCCCCCCTGCCGCTAACCTTCACGAGCGCTGACGACGACGACGGCCGGGCACGCTCTGTCGCTCTCGCGCGCGTACGATACGAGAGCGCCTTTCCCGGCGGAGAGTAATATAGAGATGTTTATCGATATTATCGTACTCGATATTATCGAACATTCGATATACTTTCCGCTTCGATATAAAAGTATCGAATGCTAAAAATATGAAAATGTCGAATGAATATTTTTGAACAATTTAAACAAGACATGAGAAATGAATATTTTTGAAAACTGATCGATAAATTTAAGATGTATCTATTTGCATAACGCCCATATGTTATAAGGAAATTGTCCACGCGTGACGGATTAGAGATGCGTTTGATGCAAGCATGTATATGTATAATAATAAGTTATCGATCTTTTTATGCACATGCATTATATGTGATTATGAATGTTAAAGGTCAATTTCACAATTTATTTTAACCGGAGCTTAATTAACGATACCCAATAGGAGAGTTTGTTTTATATAAGTTCTCCTAGTGTGTGGATATTGTTAGTTAAATTCTAATTAAACTGAATTGTGGAATTGGCCCTAAATATGCTCTGAGAAGTATGTAATCATGGATAATTGTTCAATAGTTATATGACCGTTTTTTGAACGTAACCTAATTATTGAACATATAGTCTGTGATCACATTGATCACATCATCTTGAATCAAATTTAATAACATTCCCTGTTTTGCACAAACACAACGAAAAGGCATAGCGTCGATACAGCGCTCGGGGTAGTTCGCTCAATAGGGCTCGTTCATACGGAGCGTAGCGATATCGATCGATAAACATGGTAAAGTGCAGGGCTTTACGTTAGACGCGCGCGTGGCCACGCGCTTCGCGCACAACTTCAAGCGATCACTTGAATCCGCGAAACTCGAGTTGTGGCGAACTTTTTGCGCACAAGACATCCACGAAAAACGTAAATAAACTACAATCGCACGATGTCTAATTCGCAGTTAAAATCTTTCCTTTTCTCGAATTCGTTGTACTTGCACGACGTAAAGTCTTCTTACATCATGATTGCACTCACAATTAATTATAATAATTGCGCGTTTACAACCGTTACGCGAACTTTGAGTTGTAAATATATAATGTATAATCGCGTTTTGCATTTACACAGAGCACGCTGCCTGCATGCTCGACAGTTGGTCAACGGTTGATGAACGAACGCTACATAGTACGTGCCGAGTGGCGTTCTCGAACTGTGTGCCGAACGCTATCAAAAGAAAAGCCGTCGAATATTGTCGAGTTCCGCCGAGAGCTGCTGAGCGTTTTCTTGTCAATCGTTATGAAACATTCAACGTGTTTGTAAAGAAAATTTATACCAAATATTATATTCAATATATCACGAATTTTTAAATGGCAAGTATTACGGCTTTTTTAATGATTTGAATCATTTGTATATCAAATTGTCAATCCGATAATGATTATGCAATGTTAAGTCACATTTAAATTGACGATATTTTATTTCACTTATAAGAATTATTTTGAGATTGTTGTTAAATATCCAGTTATCTAAAAAATACAAAACATTTATTATTTATATTATAATTCCTGTTTTATAATTTATAATTCTCGATTCTCTGGGTAAAATATTTTGATTATCAATGGGACTTCAGGGACTCGGAGATAATTAAAGAGTATTGATATTATCAATTATAGATATAAATTTTTCTATTACCTAAATTTTTGAAGACGGCAATACTAAATTCATATCTACAAGTTTACGAAACAACGGAACATAATAATAAAGTCTAAGATTAGATTGTGAGCTATTTAAATTTTAACAGTTACTAGCGTGCGATTGGTTGGACTAGATCCAAAGACTAGAACCAATCACACAGCCGCTGCTTGGTCGCTCGGCGAGCGATTACAGTATCGAATGTATGGAATGCAGTCGAGTATTAAGTACCGTTTTCTCCGTATTTCTTGCGGGAAAACCTCAATTACGGTCAGTTTTTCGCATTTAAAATGAAAGGTGTATAATTGGATGTTGGCGAGAGAAAAGGAGGAAAGGCGAGAAGTCTGAGAAGTTCAGTTATCAAATTTAAGGTTAGTGATGTCACACATATCCAAACAGATTGCGAGAAAGTTCACGGTCGGAGTTGGAATAAATTATCGAAGCGAAAAGTGAAGAAAATGATTAACGCTCCAAGTTGCGCGACCGGTGTGGCTCAGGTCGTGGCGGTTTCGGGCATGAATTATATGAATCGCTTCATATATATTTGCAATTACTGCGAGTCATACGATTGTCTGACGCGAGACCCGACCTTGGACAATAATTTTGGAATTAAGTAGAAAACGAAGGATAATAAGCGGCCGCGCGTGCATTCGCGGTCGGATTGCATTCTAGGTCGCGAAAGAAATACACGTTCGTCACGCCATCGTGCTCGACGTCTCTCTTACAAATGACTGGGCTCGATCGCGATTGGCCTGTACTCGTCTCGGTATTTCAGTGTCCCCTCGACTGTCGCACCATGTAGCACGTACACGTGTACGTCCTTGCTCCTCGTGTTAATTAATTCCCACCACTCGGACAAATTTGAACGTTTGACGTTTTTGTATGTAAATTTCCAGTATTCGAAATAAGATAAGTATTACATACGTGTTCCTTCTTCTAGTCATTACCCAACGGAGAGTTGGCGGATGATGATCAAAGCATACCGGAATCTCCACGGCATCATGCACAAGGTAACAGCAATCATTGAGAAGGATTATGGAACAGCGCAGGTAGCACCTTTGCAGAGGGCTGCCTTGAAAGAACGCTGTATACTTGTGGACAAGATGGATAGATCTGTCGGCGAAGCTACCAAGCAAGCTTGTCACGAGATCGATACAGAAGGATGTGTACCGCTCCACAGAGCGTTCAGCGTTTTTCTGTTTAATAGTAAAGGAGAATTGTTGCTTCAAAAAAGGTCGACGGTCAAGGTGAGAGTCTCCTTTCCTCATTTTCTATTTTTAAGTATGATTTTGAATTTTAAAAGTTAAAATAAAATAATCGGGCTTCAGTGAAATTTATTGAACAATTTAGTTGAAAATACAGTCGAAAAGACTTTTTCTTTATAAAAATCTGTAGAAATCGATAATAGATAGTAACTTCTATAATGAATTTGAAAATCATTCTTTTAATGATTATTTGAATCGACTTTAAAAGTTTGTCTATCATGACTTTCTAAAGTGACTTTCTAATATTAAATATTTTAGAAACCGAAAAAGTATCGTTTCTTTAAAATTCTAAATTAAACTAAATTTTTTTTTTTCAAAGATTTGATAGAACTAAATTTTTAGTATGAAACTTTAGTATGAAGCAAGCAAAATTTATACAACATAATTTGTATTTTTTATATAATCACCTTCATATTTCTGCCAATATTAGTTGTGTCTGAGTAATTTATATGACACAAATTTATGCTACAGATAACATTCCCGGATTGCTATACAAATACGTGCTGCAGTCATCCGTTAGCGGAGATTCCTAACGAAAGAGACGAGGAAGATGCTATGGGTGTACGTAGAGCAGCGATAAGAAGACTTGGCTACGAGCTAGGCATACCTAGCACGGAGATCAAACCTTCTGACCTGCTTTACTTAACAAGAATTCGCTATCAAGCGCCTAGCAACGATCGTTGGGGCGAACACGAGATCGATTACATACTGTTTCTGCAACGAGATAACATCACCATAAAGCCTAATCCCGATGAAGTGAGCGAGATTCAATGGATATCGCGATCGGAGATTGAGAATTTTATGAAGTCTGCGCCGTTGGTGACACCGTGGTTCAATTTGATTTATAAATTTAAACTGCTGCATTGGTGGGATAATTTACCTAACTTATCTAAAATGCAAGATCACCAAAATATAACCATGTTGACGGATTGATATGTATATGTGTATAAAGCTTATTACCAAAACGAAACTCGTCCGAATGCATAAAAATACCCGGGTCTTTGAAATAATGATTCCCGTAATTTGTATTACGAAGAATCGAAAAATGGATTTAGGTTTGTGAATTTAAGTTTATGGGCTATCCGTTTGTACCTGTATTTTCTTAATTTAATATTTATATATGTAGTTCATAAAATGCCAAGGTACTTGGAGAACGGTAAACTTTTTTCTAAATATAAAAGGAATGGATGTAATATAGTTTTAATCGAATTGATGTAAATCATTTTGTAAAAGATTAGGGCTCGCTCACTTAGATTCGTGTAGCAATTTAAGTGTTTCTTGTTATAAAATGTATACATATTTTATTAAATATCATGTATGAATTTAAAGAAATAAATTTATTCCATATTTATTAATTCGCATCGCTTCTATTTGTACAACATTTCTCATTTCTATATCTTCCCTAATTAATTTATTATTTTACCATTTTTTTTTATATTCCTGTGACCACATCGTTCGCCACATTGTTTCTGGAACTTGAATTACATTTATAGCTCTTAATGAGTTATTGCTCCATTATTTTGTCTATTTTAAAGGCTGTAATAGATGTACGTATGCGCCCATTTAACTAGTCACTCATTTGACATGATCTTATATGTTTGGACGTCTTAATCAGCATGTCACTCGCATTAATGATAATATAAGTGCATCAGAATAGCAACTTTATATTTATTACGATATATTTAAGATTCTCAGAAATCAGTGCGCAGCTGATAAAAAAAATGATTTTCTGACAAAAAATAAATAAAAGATTAGATTATTTTTCAATTTTTCAATTGCAAATGTTCATGAAAAAAAGATGAGATGTATTGTCTAATTATGTAGTGACATTTAGTCGAATATAATAGACATGTTACATATGTTGCTTCTCGAATATGTTTGCAATTTAAATAATAATTACATTCTTCATGAAACTTCATGAAAATCGGCAGTAGAAAAGAAATAACTTATGTTAAAGTGGATTATGAAATGCGAAGCAACATGTATAAAATATTGTGATTTTTACTAAACAATATTAGACGAATCAGAATGAGCAAAACACAGCAGCGAAAAATCTGAAAAAATAATAAAAATAGAAAAAACTTATATTTTAAATATCTCATCTCAAGTTTAAGTTCATGTTATTAAAGCAAGATATGATAAATTATAGACGCTATAAACACATATTATTAAGATTATTTTCGCAATTTTGCTTTGTCATTACAATAAAAATATTTTAGAATATTTTAATAATACATATTATTGGTATAATTTGGATTAAAAAACTCAATTAAAAATATTTAAAAAATTTTATACCATGATATAAACTTCATCCTAGTAAGCGTGCTACGTATTTTCCGTAACGCCAGATTAAAGATTCATTATTTTATATGATAAATATTGTTAATTTTTTTATTTTTCAACTTATATATTTTTATGAGAAGCATCCGGCACCATTATTCGTGAAGACAACTATGAAACCTCAGACATGAGAATGAAAGGATATTCTTCTTCTTCATTCTCTTCTTCTTCTCTCTTATGTTACGTTCCTTAATTTCTACGCGACCATAAGTAGTAGGGAGAATTAGATAAGTAGAGAAAATGTTGTAAGACGAGAAGCAACCTACTTTAAGACACATTATCTCTGTCATTATTGCAATCATTAGTATGTCTTCTCTCCTCTTCTCTTTCGCATTGATCCATTCATGACGCGGTCTTTCGTGGGTGGGCTATATAAAGGTGTTTGTGCCCTCTCCTTACTCCTTTGTACTCTGCGAGAACTCGTCGGTATAAATATGTCGTGTAATTAATATACCATCCTTTTGTTTACGCGAGTGTCGCCGTCGAGTGACGCGAAGAGTGCGAAAAAAGGTCGGGTGGACGAAGTGTGAAGTTTAACTTCTTTTTCTCTCCCAGCATACCTGAGTATCCGAAAATCTTTAAATCGTCAAGATGGTGCGTTTAATAGCATTACGGGTTAATATTTATTATGTTTTATCTCTTTTTTTGCTCTTTGAGACTGCATTTGGCGCGCACGATAAGGCACTGAATATAATCGTATTCATGGCCGATGATTTGGTAAGATATTAATAAAAATCAATATTTTACTTGACAATTGTCAATTAAAAATATTAAAATAAATAAATATGTATTAGATTTTTAACTATTCTTTCTCTTTCTCTGATTTTCGTGACCAGAAATTTGCATTCGTTAAATTCTTTTCTGTTCTTCTCTATTTATTCCTTTTCTCGCAAGAAATTTAAAATTTAATGATAAAAAGGCGAAGAAATTAGAAATATAAAATTCTTTAAAAGAATTTCGATATTTAAATATACTCCTGGGATATTAATGGAGATTATCCTTTATAGGATTAACGTATTATAAAAATGGAAACAGAAGAAAAAGGAAAAATTTTGAAAAGTTCATAAAGATTAATATACACGAAAACAAATTCTTTTTATGGATTTCGATTTATCTATGTTTTGTTTAGAATATTGAAAAGTTTCGCAGATGTTCAGAATTACTTCTATCTTATACGTAATGATTTGCATAAACTTTCAATAAAGTAAAAGATACTAACAGCCGAGTATGTATCTAAATCTGAAAGTGTTATTATTTTCATTATTGATTTGATTATTTGATTATTTATTCTGTCAATGTATTCTTTGGTCTGCCAATATTTACATTTTCGATTGTAAACATAGAGAGACGATAGTGTCTCGTGCCAAGGGTTAGTAGCGCGCAAAGCGCGCGTAGCACGCGTGACACACCGAGGATATATATATATATATACATCTAATATGTATGTATATTGAAAATTTACATATGTGATATTTAAAGACCGAAATAATAAGAATGTTCAAGTTTAGGACCGGGCATTGTATGTTGGCACTTTTACTTTATGCATATTTATTAACTTTCATTACTTGCGTTACTCACACGTGCTAATTATGTACTCGGCTCACGACTAATTTACACAAAAGTATCCCGAATTAAAATCATCATTACTTAAGCTAATTAATCGTAGCTTGCGTAGCTTATCTACGCCTCCGTAATCAACAAGTACCGCGCACGTCGTAAATTATGATTCATTCAGACTACATCACGGAATGCTAATTCCTGCACATGCCAATTACGACTTAATTTGATCACGACTTAATTTTGATAAGCTGGACTTCCGGTGCCAGAAAAATATTTAATACATACACTGAAAAAATTGTATTCTCATCTTAAGAATATATCACTTAATTTTATAATATTTTTCACTAAAATAAACATCAAGAGGATCCTCTTAATTTACGAGTAGAATAATAATACTCTAAATAGATTCTTCTAATCAGATATTCTTAATAGATACATAGTATGTATCTATTATATACATAATATACATGATGTTTTTTAAAGACGCCCAGTAATTACATAGCGTTATTCCTTATCAAAAACTAAATCCCAAAATCCTGAATTATTTTTTTCTATAATGCTTAATAAAGCAGTAATTATTAAATAAAGTTAATAGAATCAGCATCGTTCTTTAAACAGACATGTGTCAGTGAGCCACGCCCTTTGTAGTGTACATGAGCGCTTTGCTGCTAAATTCGTCAAGCATACTATTAAACGCGCAACGCATTGATATATGTCCTTCTAAAGAATGATACTGATTGGATTAATTCTATTCAATAATTATTGTTTTATTAAGCATTATAGAAAAAAATAGTTTAGGACGTTTCGACTCCATTTTTTTTATAAGGAATAACGTTATTTGGTGCGTTTGGGGAAACGCTATTAGCGCTATCAGCATCAGTCTAGCTTTGTACTATTTTTAGTGAATAATGAAGATAAACTAATATAATAAACTGATGCTGATAGCGCTAATAGCGTATCACTGAACGCACTCTATGTAATTAGTGGGCGATCATCCTCTTTTCTAGCTACTCCGTCACTTCCTCATCCATTCTTATTTAATACAGTATACTTAAAATAACACAGTATACAAAATTATGCAAAATTGCAAGAGGAACACATTACAGGCACTGATATGTGCCGCACACAACCGCAATATAACCGATTACCGATACGCATTGCGCGGACATCGCGCATGCAGATGGAGTGTTAAGAATATATTCTTAATTTAAGAAGCTATTCTTAAATTAAGAAAATATTCTAAAAAAACATCATGTTGATAAGAAGTATCCTTATTTAATAAGAATATCTATTAAAAGGAATTATTAAGAATACAATTTTTTCGATATATGTAAACACAAAGCGTGTTTACATTCATTGTCAGTCGCTTATCTTATAACGGTTGTTAATTATCAAATTATTATTGATCGTTATTATACGTACGCTTCAATTATTTATATTACACGTGCTGACAAAAGAATAACGAAATTTTTAGGGATGGAACGACGTCGGTTTCCACGGCTCGAATCAGATACCTACCCCAAACATAGACGCCCTAGCGTACAATGGAATTATATTAAATAGGCATTACGTTTTACCCTCCAGCACACCTTCCCGATCCGCGTTTTTCACTGGAAAATATCCGATACGTTTGGGTATGTATTATTCATTACCTTGTACTTTGTACGCGATAAACTTTCTTTACGTACGCTACAAAGTTCTAGCGGAAAATTTCAGCTTTTTTTCTCCTTTTTTATCAAGAGGTCGGATTTCATTTTTTTCCATACCGTAAAATATTACTACATTTACGATCTCTCTGCGTCTGAGCAATAAAAAGACGCGTGAAGACTGCGATAATTTAATGCACGTTTGAGAAAATGATAATGAGGCGATATATGTACGGACGCGATGACGCAGCATCCGAAATACTCTTGTACGTAGGGAGACTTGTGTTGTCTGATGTAGGTATGCAGGGAGATGATATACAGGGTGGCGAGCCCAGAGGACTACCCCTCAACGTGAGAATCTTGCCGGAACACCTGCGGGGTTTGGGATACACGACAAAGTTGATCGGAAAGTGGCACCTAGGGTACCACGCGCCTCAGTACACCCCCTTGCACCGTGGCTTCGATTCCTTTTTTGGTTTTTACAATAGTCACGTTTCGTATTACGATTACAAGTATTCGTATCAGGTACATATTCCAATTGAGTCATAAAAAAATTTGAATGTAAAATTTCATGTAAAAATTGAAACAAATATCTTTCTCTGCGATAAAATTCTATCTGTTTCGCATGTATTATTAACGACCTAGTTTTACATGAAAAATATAATAAAAATTAGTACAAATTCATTTCTCAATTTATAATTTATTTTTCATTATTATATTTCGTTGCAATTATTTAATTTCTTTTTTTTTTAACATACACATCAGAATATGAGTGGGTACGATATGCACCGTGGCGATGCTCCAGCTTACGGTTTCACCGACAAGTATGTGACGGATCTTTTCACCGATGAGGCAGTTAGGATTATCCAGAATCATGACGCCTCTCGGCCGCTCTATCTTCAAATATCGCACCTCGCCGTTCACGCGCCCATCGAGAACCCGCAAGATTACGATCACTTATACGATAAGCGCTTCACAGATATTGGGGAAACAAATCGTCGCAAGTATGCCAGTACGTAGGATTATTACGTCGATGGTTGTTCAAGCAATAATTGCAATAATTGACAAATAAAATGAATGCCAAATATTATAATTTTCGTTTTACCATGTCTGTTTATCGAGAATTTACGCAGAATATATTTAAAGACTGACTTTTCTCCTTGATACCTCTTATTGTTAATTTTATTAGAGATGGTATCGAAATTAGATGATTCCGTTGGGCGCATCGTTAACAGTTTGGGCAACCACGGAATGCTGAGAAACTCATTGATCCTCTTTCTCACTGACAATGGCGCAGCACCCATTGGAAAATTTCGTAATTTCGGTTCTAATTATCCCCTACGAGGTGTAAGTATTTTTAAGTCGCATATTGACATAGATATCACTAATTGACGCAAGTCGAGCATATCCGCGACCAACTTTCAACAAAGACAGATAAGAAAAAAAAAATTCCATTACTTGTAACAAATATGTTAGTAATATGTTATCATATTACTAATGTTATATGAAATTGTATATTATATGTCATACGTTATTATATTATTAATATGAATATAACCGGCTCTAATTAATATCTAATTTATTCGAAATTTTCCTGAAGATACGCGCGAGCTCACGCGCTCATGAGCTGCTTTGATGTTTTAAGAGATACAATAGTATATAAGAGCATGATCTATGACGGCAGATGAAATACACTCTTTATGAGGGTGGAGTGAGAGGAGTTGCCGTGCTGTGGTCACCAAGATTACGCAAAACCGCACGTGTATGCGACGATTTGGTGCATATAACCGACTGGCTGCCAACCCTCTATGCCGCCGCTGCTGGCGATCTGAATGATTTGGGGGAGATCGACGGGATGAATCAGTGGCATGTGTTGAACGACGCTTCTCCGGCAGTCAGAGAAAAGCTATTGCTCAACATCGACGAAGTTTCCAAAACTGAGGGTGCCATATATAGGCAGTACAAGCTTCTTCGAGGTATTTGCAGCCGTGATTGAGCAAAATGCAATTTACCCACGAAGACATGTAGAGATTTTTGAATAAATAATTCTTTCAGTTGAAGCTTGAAAAATGAAGCTCGCAAAATACGTAAAAGTTAAATAAATATAAATGCAAATAAAATTTCGAAAATTTCAAGAATCATAAAATTTTGATTTTCAAAATGGAAAAGATATATTCAATATTCAATTTGTTTATTGGCCATAATTTGTTAACGTTCATGAAAAATTACGTCTCAGGATCAATCGAGGGCGGCCACTATGATGGACATTATCGCGAGGTCGAAAGACGTCCGTCTTTCAACTATTCGAGAAAAATCTCATGGGAAAATGTGACATCCTACAGTGAGACCATCCTGACGAGCACAGTGTCGCAGAGCATTACCTATCATCTGGGCGATCCGGTCACTCAGCCCAGCACGATGACTCAGTTACGACGCGATGCCACAGTTCAGTGTCGATTCCACCACGACACCATTTATAATAGTAACTTTGTCACTTGTAATGTCACCGAGTGCCTCTTCGACATCGAAAACGATCCTTGTGAAACGAGAAACATCGTCGAGCAATATCCGAGGGTGAGGAAACGTTCAACATTAAATCTGATTGCGCGAGTTGTCGAAATGGAAATCTCAAAAGAATAAACGTATAATCAGCCAGCATCTTTTAAACTTTATTCTCGAGGACGTGAAAGGTTTAAATTAATAGCGTTTTTCGACTGGCTGTACACTAAAAAAAAATTTGAAAACGGACGAATCAGGAAATTTTGTAGGCGTGATCAAATATTCTGGTTCGTATAATAGAAATTCTGATTATTATAATTCAAAAATTCAATAATTTATAACGTATAATAACCAGAATATTTAATCACGCCTACAAGACTTTTCTGATTCGTCCGTTTTTAACCAGAATTTTTTTTCAGTGTAGGTTAATCGCTTCGGGAGCGATTAAACTCAGGAACTCTGGGTTTACGTACATATATTCGAACGTACATATATTCGATTAAAAATATGTTATAAACCTGAACTAGGTTTTATAAAATCTTACAAAATAAAGCCAATAAAATGGCAGATCATGGTTGATTTTTACATGATTAGAGTTTTTGTTTTTGTCGAATAATTCTGACAAAATATTGAAACAAAAGCAAAAGTTATTCAGTTAATCCAAGACAGAACTTATGACGTCGTTAATCGCTCCCGGATTAATACAAGGCCAGTCGAAAACGCTACAAGAATTGTTATTGTTGTAAAGTTTTGAACCGCTTATTATACGTTCAGACGTTTCTCATTTTTAAATCTCGATTCATATCTCGAGGCAACCGGGTCAAGGGTATCTCGTATCAGTGATATCTTTCCTCACAGATCGCTCGGGAACTGGATCAGTTTCTGGAACAGTACGGGCGCAATGTCACAGTGCAAATGAAGCTGCCAATCGATTGGCTCGCCGATCCAAGAAGGACAAACAACACATGGGAGCCGTGGATACCGTCCGATGTCGTTGACACGTATTATCCGTATAACGCGGCGGTCCAATTAGCCGGTTTGGCGTATTACCTTCATATCGGGGTCATCCTCGTGACGGTTATATGCAAAGCTTTTGTTTGAACAATTCTCCCGGTTGAAATGTAGACGTGTAATAAAATTCCGTCGGTCTAGAATAATTTGCTGGCACGCGGAGATTGCATCGAGCTACGTCGCGAGCTATGTCCGAATTAGCATTTGTATTGTTCGGTGAATTAACATTTGTATTGTCAATTTTTCTCGTATGTACTACCGCATGGCATAACAATATTTTTTTTTCTTTGACAAACGTAAAAGCATGACAAACGTGATATAGCCTACTGAACCTTATTCGAGACTGGAGGTTGAAAGTCCGCGTGTTGAAAGAAAGTCTTGATTAATCTATCTTGAATAATTAATTTTATAGATAATTTTAAGGAAGTCCCGTTATTCGTTTGACAATTTTTATCCTTCTTATTTATCTTTTGTAATTAATAAATTTTAAACGCACGCTCGCTACCTATGCTCTAATATATGACTTAGGATCGATAGTCAATTAGATTTTCTGTATCTAAGCTTACCGGTTGCGAAACATCTATCCCAATTAATGCACGTTTAGACTTGTTTGTCTGTTCTTTGCACGTAACGCAGTTGGTTGTGAGTACATTCAAAACAATTCCTAGTCTTAGAAGAAAATATATATCTTTTAACATTATATTATTTTATCTTCTTGATTTTCTTTCGCTAATTATGCTTTTTTATGACTTCATTTGTGTGGTAGAATTAAGTGATCTTACGCAAAGCAAATGCTCGTTGCATTTTTATGAATCGTTTGATCATATTATTCTGATATTAATAATAATAAATTGAATCGATTTATATCAACATTATGTCAATTTCACAAATTTTTTGTGATATAAATCTCGAAAACTATTAGTATCATTATCGTATCATTATATTATTCAAAGTAAAATATATAAAAATATTTTTCAGTATCCATCTTTATTATTTTAATTATATCCTACATATCTTGTAATTAAATTAATAATTAAAAAATTATAAAAATTATTAAATAATAATTTATAATTAACTGTATTATATGTAATTTAATGTACACAATAAACGTGTATCTTGAAATAAAATTAATATTCAAATACTCTCTTATCCGTTATATATAATTCTACATATGTTAAATGTCGTATTCATAAATTATGTATATTATAAATTTATTCAAAATATTCAAACACGTTGTAATTGTGTGTAATACGCTTCACATAAAATTATAATGACGTTTTAATGATATTGGAAAGCTGTAATACAAAATAAAAACAGAAACTATGTTTTTCAGTCTTTGTATATAGATACATATACATATATACTTTAACGAGGTCGTTTTAATCGTGAAAGCTACTGCTCTGTTACCTATAAATTTCGCAATGTGTATCTCGCACTTTGCAGTACCAAGCTCAATGTGAACTCGAATGATCATTCGACCGTTGCATGTTACAAGGCTAAGATAAAGGATCGTTAAAACCGTGCACTATCAAGTGATAAGATTACACATTCACACTGTTCTTTTTTTGCTCTTAACTAATAAAAAGATAAGTTGTGACATCAAGAAAAATGCATCACTCATCGCATTGCTGGTCGCTAGCGCATTAAGGTTTAACATTTCAAAACAAGTGCATTACCACATCTGACGAATCCACTGTGTGAAATTTGACGTAACTTCAGTTATTTTATCAGTCGACTGACAGAAGAACGGTAAAAGCAATGAATTCAAACAACGTATCGTTAGTCTCCGTACTGATAGTTTTAAGTGTCGCGTGCTTTTATTTTGGTTCGACCTACGCGCAACCTAACATCGTCGTTATCGTCGCCGATGATCTGGTAAGAAATCCTATTTTATCTGAGTAACGAGATGAATTAAATTCTTTTGTAAAGTATAGCTTAAAATATTTAGTAGAAATCGAAAGACCTGTGATGCATTTGGAATCGTTCTTTTTTCCTATAGATTTTTACCTTATTTTAATTTGAAAAACATTTGCAAATGATTTTATTTTCGTACTTTAAATATAATAATCAAAAGCAACTCGATAAAAAATAGCATATGATTTAAATATTAACTTAATTTGAAAATCCTTTTAAATGATACATATGTATCACTGTTATCAAAGAAATTATTTAATAATGAATTGATTTCCTTTAATGGCGTAGCTCTTACTGCCTCTCTGGATCTTCTTAGGGCCAGTTTTTCAATTTCTTGATAAGCTATCTAATAGTTAAATCATAGATCTATCTTTGTTTTATCTTCAAGTTAGACAAATTCAGAAATATGATTTAACTATTAATTAGCTTACTAAGAAGTTGGAAAAACCAGCCCACAATGATAGGAAATGTTAAATAAAACGTGTATAATATATATAATACGTGTATAATATATAATGTATAAGCTAGAGAAAATTAGTGTCACAAAATTAAATGACACTTGTCTATTTAAAAAGAAATGACCATCAGACCGGTTACATTAAAATATTTTCAAGGTTTTATATTTTATGAATATTGTAAAAGATATCATGTTATTTATGATGTCGTTAAAAATTGTTAATGTAAATCTATTTAGTATATGTACATAAACGATTGTCTGACTTATGTCTATTTCTACCACGGCAGATTAACTTAATTTCAATTTAATTTACTCTTTATCTCTTTCTAGTTCCAAGAATTAGAAATACAAAGTAAGTTAAACCGAAATTAAAGTTAATCTGCCGTGGCAGAAATAGGCATTAATCGATTTTGATAAACACTACAAACATTTTTTAACATTTTTCCATCAAGGGATGGAATGACGTTAGCTTCCACGGTGCCGATGAAATTCCTACACCGAATATAGACGCTCTCGCGTACAACGGCGTGATATTGAATCGACATTATGTGCTGCCAACATGTACACCATCGAGAACAGCTTTCCTCACCGGGCAATATCCCATAAGGACAGGTAATTCACTAATTATCGCGGATAAATGACAACAAGCTGTTTCATTTTGCAGCAAATTACCAAAATAATTTTCTTACTTCGCTGGCTAGTTCGAGATCCAAAAATTATCTGCATGAGATTTAATTCTTTATTAGTCATTAAATAATAAAGATGAAAACATTTAAATCCTCAATTTGAAATCTAGAAATATTTTCATTGAAAAACACGCGTCAATAGAGAATGAATAATTTTTGAAAGTTTAGTCTTACAATGTTATTATCAACAAATTTTTCATTATTTGTACAATTTATACTTTTACTCGAATCGTAGTCACTATTGTACATTATAAAACGGAAAAATACCCCGAAGCTGCTTGGAGAGATAAAAAGAAACTGAAATTTAATTTGTAAATTAATTACAACATAGGCATGCAGGGTTATCCCTTGCGAGGAGCTGAACCACGTGGTATACCCTTGAACACGACTCTTTTACCTGAGCATCTTCGTAGACTCGGATATAACACTCATCTCGTAGGGAAATGGCACGTTGGTTATCACACGAAAAATTACGGACCCACCCGCCGTGGTTTCGACACTTTTTTAGGATATTACACTGGCTTTATCCAATATTTCAATCACACAATGCACGAAAGTGTAAGTTTTCTACAATTAACCGTCACTTCGTAGAGAAACGACACATTATTATATAAAATTATAATGGAAATATCGCGATGTGTCTCTGATAATTATTGAAATTATTGTAAAACCACTTGCAACAGATAGCAGAGATTCGACACATCCGTTGCGATTTCTTCGTTATAAACAGATATATAATAAATGTTAAATAATATAATATGTCAATATAATATAATATAGAGCATGATATTTTGCAGGAACAACTGGGTTACGATTTGCACCGCATCATGGGCGACAATCACACAGTCGAGTACAGATACGACTACATGACTGATCTTATAACCGAGGAGGCCGAAAGTATTATCTCATCGCATAATATCGACAAACCCATGTATCTGCAACTTTCACATCTCGCCCCTCACGCTAGCGATGAAGGCCATATAGAAGTACGCGATTGGAAAGAAACAAACGTCACTCTCGGCTACATCAAAGACTTGAACAGAAGGAAATTCGCGAGTAAGTATAATTTCGTATCTTTCTGTCTTGTTCGATTAAAATGAATTTTACTGAGAAATCAAAAGTAAAAAATAATATGAAGTATAAAATAATCTCAGTTGATTTCATATTTTATAAATATTAATGGTTTATTTTACTAATGCAACAAATATTTGGTCTATGCAGATTTTGTCAGATGTGTTTAATTAAAAATTTTATATAGCTATTATAAGACTAATTTTATGTAAAGTAGCTAAAACAGCTTTATTAGATCTTTAAATTATTTTGTCGCAATAGCAAATTCACTTTATTTCTTCTGTCTCTTAATTTTATATATTCTCATACATTCTACCAACAAATTTTACTGTAACATCAAATAAATTGGTAAAATTATTGTAATAATTTGTCTGGTCCCGTATCAAATTTACAATAATGGCAATAATGTTGCTGCAATAGCTAATTACTTTTTCCTTTGTCATACTTTAATTGTCCGATAAAAGATTATTTTAATTGTTATTGTCTACTATTTCCTCATATTTTATTCTATTTTTGTTGCAAGGATAAGAATAAGTACTGACTGAAAGTGTGTTTACAAATTATTTAATTTAACAATATTTAAAATCATATATTCTATTCTAACGTATTTCTATCTTCTTTTAGGTGTCGTTGCTACATTAGATAAGTCCGTTGGCCGAGTAGTCGACGCTTTGAAGAGGAAGGACATGCTAAAAAACACGATTATAGTTTTTATGGCCGACAATGGAGCGCAGACTGAAGGGTTCTTGGCAAATTACGGATCCAATTATCCACTGCGGGGGGTAAATGCAGTTTTGCATAAATATTGTATTAACGAAACTACCCACGCTACGTTTGATTTCGCGCGCGATTAACGCTGCTAATAGTAAATAGTGACACCGGAAATAATATAGATTTTTAATATTATTAAATTTGTAAAAACAGCTGTTTAGACTAAAATTACGATTTGATTTTGAAATTATAAAATATAAAATTGAAATGATATATTTGCAGTTGAAATTTAGCCTGTTCGAAGGCGCTATTCGGGGCGTAGCATGCGTCTATTCACCTCTGATATATCATTCATCGAGGGTTTCGACGGAATTATTTCATATTACTGATTGGCTACCGACACTATACTCTGCGGCTGGCGGTAATTTGAGTGATCTGAAACAATTGGACGGTATTGATCAATGGCCCGCGATTAGAAAAGTGAAAAATGGCAAACGAAGATCGATTCTCGTGAATATTCAGGGTGAGAATAGCGAGATGGCGGCAATCATGGGACGTTATAAACTCGTTAAAGGTGCATATCAGTAATCTTTTTTGTTATTTCCAATCCTTCTAATATAATTTCGAATTTTCTTTCTTTTTCTCTTTTATACACATCTTTTACCAAGAATTTAAAATCAATTTAAGAGTAAATAAACAATTAACATGAATGAATTATTATTTATGATTAACACGAATGAATAATGAATAAATTATTATTTCTCTTCTACAGATAAATCCGATTATCAGAAGCATTATAATTATTATAGCGGTAACGATGCATCGTATGCCAAGTACAATGTAACGAATGTGCTAGTGTCGCCAGCCGCAATGGCCATCGTGAGCATTTCGACTTCCGTTTTAACTGCAGCTACAATAAAAAACCTCCGGAAAGAGGCCGTGATAGTTTGCAAGAATCCTACAAATCCCTCCAGTTGCATGAACCGCACTTGCTTGTTCAATATCTACAGGGATCCTTGCGAAATTACGGATCTATCCTCCAAGCATCCTGAGGTGAGATTAAAATCTTCATAAATAATTACGTATGCTGAATATTTTAAACGCTCAGTTTTTTATTGCATATTCCGAAGAACTGCAAATAAGGATAGATAAAGTTAAATACAGAACGATATTTCCTAATAAGAAATCTGTTTCTGTTTTGACAAGCTGAATATGTGTATTGAGACAAAAATATAGTTACTTTTGGCTTCGACTATAATTTTATAATATTTCTAACGATAATTATGGTTAACATAATACAACATATAGTTAAGTTAATCATATTTAGAAATCCGCTCTTAAAAAAGGCGTGTTAAATCGATACTCGAAAGTCTCGAAGTATAATATTGTTGCCTCTTTTCCGTGATGCTGATTGATTTTCTCGCTTAGGTCACTTTGTATTATGAGAATAACCAATAAAATATGAAAATTATTTGCTAATTTTTTGCTTCTAAAACTGATTTTTTTGGTTCACTTTTTAAAAAGTTACTTAATATTGAGCTATCAAACTTCTTATAACTTGTTAAAAACTAAAGCAAAAAAATTATATTTTTTAAAAATAGCAAAAAATTAGCAAATAATTTTCATATTTTATTCGTTATGTTGTGATAATTTGGCTCAGATAACTTAATACAGATAGGGATAATTTATATAATAGGGGTAATATAATAATTATTGAATTATAATACGCATGTAATATTTATGACTTTATGGTTGCTAAGAAAATAATTTGTACAAATAATTACATAGATGTTTCGTCGTCCAGTCTAGCGTGGACGAAATGGAAACGAGAAACACTGCTTTAAGAAGACGTTATTTGCAGATCGTGGAGAGATTGAACGTGTTCATCGACAGCTATAAATCGGTCCTCATGAAGGAGCTCAATGCACCCGTCGATCCGGCTGGCTTTCCGTACCACTTTAACAACACTTGGATGCCCTGGCTGTCGGACAACTATCAGTCGATCAGCGAAATGCATTTCGCGACGGAGCGGCAACATAACGACTTCACTTCGACCTCGTCTTAGACCCGTATTTGCGTTTCCGCTGAGGAACTCAGTTGAAACCAGTTTTGAGATTTCGAGATGCGTTCCAATGGATCTTGAGAGTTTATTTGATATTCAATGACATATTCGTCACATTTTTAATCTCAATTTAAACAAAGTGCTTCATATGATGTTTTTCGTTCTTTTGAACATGATATCAGTTTTGTATTTCTCGTTCTTTAATAATTTTTTTAAAAAAGATTGTTCAATAATTTTGATCGACAACTTTTAAATTTAAATTTAAATATAGCGAGATTTTTTATATATTTTTTAAAATATTTAATATATTTTTAATATATCATAAATATATTTTATAATAAAAATAGTCTGCGAATTAATTAAAAGCAATTGCATGATTTTATAAACCGTTTTAATTAATTAAAATTATTAAATAGTAATATTTAATCTAAAAAAAAAATTACAGTTTATTGCAAGATTTAATTATCATTAAGAATATTTGGATAATTAAACATGGAATGAAGGTTTCGTTAAAATAGAATCTATTCACTGTTAATAAAGATTAAAGTTTTTTTCATCTATGAAACCAATAGATTTTTATTTCATCTTCATCAATTTTATCTTCATCAATTTGATTCTTCAGTCTGATTTTTTAATCTCTGTTGCAGATCTTAATAAAATGTGTCCTTAGTGTTCCGTTCCGCTAGTTTCGCGCGCGCGAGTCACCCTATATATCTTTATTAGCGGGGTAGCGGGTGTTGACCGTTGAGGGTGGCAAAAAGTTTATCGTCGGAGGGACAAAACTCTTCTTTTCACTGACGTTATTGTATAGAGATTATGCAGATTGGATACTGCCGTCGTGCGCGGAGAAGGTTGATATCTATTTAATTACCGGTATCGTATTAATTAATCGTGTCCATGCAAATAGACAGTTCGGAACTTTCGCGACGTCCATTTTGTCGGTGTGGGTAAACCCACAAAGTACCGTGGCTTTTCCATCTTACATTTCTACAAATTTTTCAGTTATTTATGTAACAATGACACGCTCACGCCTTTTATTTAATCACTTGACACATAAGAGAATAAAAATTCTACAAAGATTTTTATTCCGTAACGACCAATGTGTGTACCTCTCGTTTTTCGTCCAAATCTGCGGGGAACAATAAAACGTAAGAAAGAAACGAGACACGCGGTTCTTAATTAATACCACAGAGCCGCGAAAGTTATTGCAAGACACAGCGGCGGGGGGGCAATAATTCTATAGTCGTCCATTTCTCATCTCGCTCTTTAATATTTCGAACGGCCATTCTTCTTGAACGTTTTTTACTGTCGTTCCCCACGTGCCCGCAGTACTTTCGGACGGTAGAGAGACAGAGGATGCCGGCTCTAAATTCTAATCTAGGACCAACCGAGCAGGGCCCGCGCGCTCGTTCTCCCTCTCGCCGCTTCTTTCGCATCCCCGAGGCTCGGCTTTACGGCTCATTTAGCAATTCGCTTATTTGCAGGCAAGAAGTCGCAGGCGCGTATACGCGTACGCGTGGCTTTACGCTTTGCCCGTGCGTAATCACGAGAAGAGGGATGACACGGCGACGAGAGAAGAGGAACACGTGGAACAAGAAGAAGCGAAAGGGAGCGGATGAGAAATAGAGAGTGAGTGACTGGAAGGGGTGCCTTCGCGTTCTACGATCGCAGGAAGGATTTGGAGTTTAAGTCGCTTTTAATAGCGAAGCAGCTGTCGCCGGATCCGCTCGTTCCTTTTTTATAGCCGATGTCTTCTTCGGCGAATAATGCCGGGAAATAATCTCAGACGAAGGAGCTCTCTTTCTTTCGTCTGGCTCGTCGAGCTAACTTTCCCGCTAATAAAGTCGTGCCTTTAACCCGTTTATTTTTGGTACCGACGCCTCATCACCGATCCTTCATCCTTATTAGTTCATTACGCGCCGGCCTGATCGTCCAGGCCGACGTCTTCATTTTTTTTCTGCTTCTTGCAAATATTAAAATTTAGAAGAAGTGAGGAAGTCGGAAAAAATGAGACAAAAGTGTGTATATCTCGTTAATTCGGAGCAAGTATTTTTTTCCATAAACGAGGAACGAGGTACATTGGCACGAAATCAAGAAAAATGAAGAGAGTTTATTCGGGATCGCGAGAGATAATTAGACAAATGCATTATTAACGATAAATAACGAGACGAACTGTGCGGCGCGCGAGAAATTCTCAGAGATCCGCGGCGTTCGCAATGCGCTCGTTTGTCCGCGATTCTTAAATTAATGAGGTGTAAACGCATTGCGCAAGCCGCAAGTATATAAGTTAATGTACCATTCATCCCGCAAGCCGAGTGGTAACAAACAGAGATATTTCTACTTTTGTTCCGTGAAGTTATTGCGCGCACACATACTCGCGAGGATCGCCCGCGGCGAGAAACACGCCGTTTCTCGGAATACTTTTGCAACATTGCCGCGGTAATTGCTCGATGCATTTGCGCGCTACACATTTCCGAGGCTCGCGAAAGTGCAACTAACGCTTGTCATTCGATCTTTCCAGTTATCCTTACTGCGAGCAACCGAGGGACGTTGGCATCTGCTATCTGATATTTTACAGTTAGAGTAACTTTGCGGACATTTAAATCGTGATATCTTATCGGTATTAATTGCGCAAAAATAAAAGGAACCTATACAGTACATTTTAAATATATAATTATTTACTTCTACAAATTTGTAATTCTCTCACTCCTAATCGTAATAGATTCTCACTTTTAAACTCATTGTCAGTTTAATCCCTAAATAAAAGGCAGATTTATTTGACCTCCAGTTAATAAAAAAATTTAATTGTTTCTTATATTAGAATCTTTTTGTGAAATTTATCTCGGTGTTATCGTGGTTTTGTAATTTGCAATGTCATTCACTTCCTTAATCATCTCAAGTGAGAACTTAAATTTCTATCATTTCTGTCTGTTAAAGATCAAATAATTTTTAACAAATCGCTCTTCAATTGCACTATAACGTCGATATCTCCTATTGATTAGCGCGTATCCGCGATCGACATGCCTTTTTACACGGCACGCGGTATTTCCAGGGGTTACCGCTGCGGGCGAACCCGCTTGTTGGGTTCCGCGTGCGGGACGGAGGGTGAATGTTAGTCCGAGCCGAAACTTAACGACGTAATGAACGTCTGACGGAGGATTATTTATCGACGGCAACGGAGCAACGGAAGGGCCGAGCGAGGCATCGACCAAGAAGAACGGGAAGGAAGACGAACGATCGGCGCCGTGGACAAAATTGGCGTGGTAATTAGCGAGGGGCAAGGGAGGGCACGCGGCTTCTTCCAATTGAAGCGCATAATATCTCGATGATATTTCTTTGCGCTAATTGTGACGTTGATTTGCCGATAAGTGATATAATATGTATACGTATTAGAAGAGAAAATGTGCGCACAAAAAGAGAGAGAGAGAAAGAGAGTAAACTTAATGTTATAAAATTATGTAAAACTGGACATTAATTTATCTATAAAAATTATTATAAAGTATAAAAAAGAAATTGTAAAGAGATATAAAATTATTATCCAAAAGCAATTCTGAAATTCACTTATTTAATAAATTGGTTACAAATGTAAGTCTACATTAGAAAAATTACTTATTTTTATATAAAAACGATATTCTTTTTAAGATTTATTGGAAAGATTAATCTTGAAGACCGCTATTAATAAACTTACGTTAAATTTAATTAAGTCTAATCAAGAAGCTCAGATTTAATACATAGATTTAATATGATTTTTTTCTGTAACGACAATTCCTTTATGGACACGTCTGCGTGGCCGATACTCATTCGAATCCGATCAACAAATCGGAGCGAGATAGCACCGATGCTTACCAACCTTTAAATGGTAAAGGCAGGGATAAATTGTTTTGGCTCCGCCTTGTAGTAAAATAAATGATCACAAAGATACCGCCTGCTCGTTAAAGTCAATCCCGCAAAGGTGGTCTTCAGCCTCCGTTCATCTTTCTTTTTTAGGATATTATTCGTTATTCGTAGCATATAATTTTCGGTAGAACCAAACGCTAGGAAAACGTAGTGCGTCGACAGAATTAATTAGTGACTGAGGAACAAACATAATTCGCGTTGGCGGACAATTAAAATCTCCCCCTCTGGTTCACATTGAGAGGATTACACGAGAGATTTTTCATGAATAATATTTCGGGCTAGATAAATCAGAGGCTAATGAAAAATTTCCTTTGTAATTTATGTCTTTCTTTCAAAAATCTTGCAAATTCTTAACTAATAAAAATATAAAATCAATTTTTCTTTAACTGAGCAAAAATTTAACTGAGCAATATTTTTCTTTGAGTAACATTTACTTAATTAATTTTCAGAAATTACAGGTTTAGTCGAAAAATTTGAAATTAAATGAAAAAGCTTTCGTTATTCCATGTCTAAGTTTCTGATCTAAAATTCTTATTATTGTCATTAGTATCTAAGGAACTCCTTTTTATGAAAATATCCACTCTTGTAGAAAAATGAGGGATATGTAGAAAATTGTGTTTATATTACGAGAAGAAAAAATATATTTCTCTTGTGAGAGCGAGAGGGTTAGCGGCAGCGATCGTTCTTCTTCTTATTCGGCGGCAACCGGCATCCCCGGTGTCGATCATTGGGCTCCTCGTACATCGAGGAAAGAGAAGGCTCAAGTAGGTGGCGAAGTAGGAGGAAGTGAAGTAGTAGGAGGACCTCCACCACCACCACCACCACTGGCAAATCCTGCGGGACTGCTCCGACGGACACCTGTAAGCACGCAGACTCCCCGCCGAGCCGGACGCACGGTGCACGGGAAAGTTCGCCGAAATCGCCGCAGATCCTGAAGGATCTTGAAGCGTACCGTTTTCCACCAATCTTAACGAGAGTGGTGCTTGGTGTCGCTACACGTGTGTTCTACGAGCGGTCTCTCTTCTTATTTTTATTCGCCCGTTTGTGAGTCGCCGAGTCAACACCGCACCAAGAGGAAATCTCGCATTTGAGAAGAATTTTTGAAACATTCTCCGAGATAACGGTCGCTTTGATTAACTGATCCGAGAGCGATCCTAATTCGCACAACTATTTCGAAAAAATTGATTCAGCTGCTAAATATGACGACGTCGATATAGAACTGACGACTTCGGAGTGGATATATATAAACCAATAAATGAAAAGAGAATTTTCTCAAGATGCGTTAAAGGCGGTATATTGCCGAAAGTGTTACTTTTTCCCTAGGAAAGAGAAAGTTATTGCAATTTTTTAAATAGTATCCGCAGCATGTAAAATAATGGACGCGATGAAGAGATCTGGAATCTTCGCGAAGCGAGTCACGCCGCATCGAGGGATGATCGGCGGTGTTTGAAAACGTGGGCAGAAAATCGTCTTCACGATTTTCACGGGCGGAGAGCGATGATGTTAATCTTTTAGAATGCGAAACGAAGAAAGATGCGAATAAAGAAGCGAAGCGGTGCTAAGGTCTGGCTACTGTTGCTCGTGTTGTTGCTGATCCAAGATGGCAGATGTATAAAATGGCTGTGAGTATTCTAATTCACTTTTGTGAATGTTATTTGATGTCAATTGTGCCTTTGATATATCTCGCGTTACTCTTCGTATCACCGCGATAGAATCTATCACCGTGCCACGCGTCTCGACATTTCCCGAAATGTCAAAAGGATTAGCGCGACCAAAACGAGGGGAACTCGTCTTATTACATAAGAATAATCTTTAATCAAAATTTTTTTAACGAAAAGAGCAGTCGCATTGATGCCATTAGACCCTCATTTCGAGTCTAGATTTTTTTATCACCATGCTAATTTATCGCGATTTAATCTCTTTTGTTAGATTAAAATCGAGATTTCGAGTATAATTGCATCTGATAATTTGACGTTTTCTAATAATAAATAGATTTTAAAAACATAAATTTAAAAAAATGTACAGTAGAAAGATTGTAAAAATATTTATAATTTTTTTCATTTAAGAAAAAATTAAATCGAAAAAACGAACGTTGGATTTGCGTAATTATAGTGGCGAGCGAAAAATATATAGTTGTTTGTAAAGCAATCTTCAATCATTCAAAGTAGAGGAGACAGTCGAGAAGTTCTCTCGTGAACCCTTGTGATGACGAGTCCCATTTGCGCTCTCATGTTCGCTCGCGGTGGCTCCGAACGAGTTCGAAGATTAATGTTGGTCCGTTAATGAGAAACAAATAGATTAGTGGCCGAGGGAAACGTTCGGGAGCGTGTGCGGGGTGGAGACGTGGCCATCCGATTCTCGATCTCGATCATTATTTTCCTTGGATCACGGTGAAGATCGGGCCAGGACGAGATTTAGGGGCGATTCGCGATCGACATAAATTTCGTGCTCTCGTGGAATAAAGATATCGTTGGTGCTGCTTTATGGGCTGCATAAATAGACGGCGATGCTTCATGTTCGTTAGCCCGGCCAATACGTTTCGCAAATGAAAAGCGGATGATTACTACAGCGCCGGTTTTAGAGATACCTCGCCTCGCGGCGAATTTATTGCAGGCGCTTCTTATTTTTCAGACCAGCCGGCCTTTTTAATTATCAGCAGTAGAAGTATCGGTCTTTTTGCGAATTTTTTTTGGTCTTAAAGCAGAAACGACGTTTCTTTAACGAATTCATCAGCGGGCCTTTTTTTCTAAACAGAAGACATCTGAATATTTTTCTTCAATTGTGTTATCACTTTAGATTATGGAAAACTTTCACTAGTTTTTCTAGGTTTAGCTATTGTTGATTGTAGAATAAGCGCACACGCATATATGCATAAAAAAATAAATATTAATTAAAATAACGCACGAAAAAATTCATTATAGATTATTTTGCTACAAGACATCGTTATTTGTCTTTTTTTCATTTCACTCAGAACTCTTTCGCAAGTTGTTTCTCTTCACTTCACGATTTCTATCAATCATCCCTGCGCCAGAAATCATTTCTCTCATTTGGAGTAGCACATGGAAGACATCTCGTTAACATTCAAAGCAGTGTGGCTGTCGGTTAACTCTCTTCCCCGGAGAGTTCCTCGATTTCTGGATACACGTTAAATTGTCGTACGATTCGTAGAGAGTTTCATCGCATCAGCGAGAAAGAGGGCGCGAGGTGAGGACCACCCCGACGAAAGGGGAGGGTGGAAGTGGGAAAAGCGGAAACAGAGAGAAGGTTGAGCGGCGTTGGATGATGAATGGCGGAGTGATGGTGGTTTTGCGTGCAAAACCAAAATACGGGGGAATACGGTGCTAAGGGGTGAAGGGGCGGTACGAAAGGAAGATGATCGGGGAGTGGCACGAGGATGGCCGGGGATGGAAGATTAGGGGTTGCCCGCGGAATCGTGATTTATAAACGACGCTTTCCAAGAACTCGTCCCAGGAGCGAGGCCTGCTCGCGATTCTCTTGTTTATAATTATTGCGGCCGACATTGACGGATAATTTCGAAGGGTGATCCGAAATCTCCGCTGCTTTTTCCTTTGTGGCTTGAGTGGCCATCGATCCCGTTGTCTTAGGGAGCGTCCGGCAAGTGTTGGGCGATGATCTTTCTGCATTAAGGAGCGCCAGACGCTATATCCGGAAACGGGTAGAGTTTAAACGAAGAGAAACGATGCGCATTTTGAAAACGGGGACACCGATACTTTTTCAGCTTGAAAACTGAAAAAAGCTTAAACGGACGAAGTTTCGGAGATAAAGATGTGGATAAAGATAAACGATCAAAGTTTTTTTTACAAATACTACTATTCTCACATTTTAAAGTATGCAGTATTCCTGATACGATTCTCCAATCTTTTCATGATTAAGAATAAAGTAATGATTTATTCTGGCCGTCTTATGGGTTCATTAATCTCTCTCATCATCTGAAAGATCGAAGATCGTCGCTCATGGCTTCGAGACGCCGTCATGGATAGCATTCTCTCGTGGAGCAATCCACCGCTCTTTCAGCGGGATCACGATCGAGGATTTCTTCGTCAGGATCGGGGCCAAGGATCGATTTATAATAATTTACGCGTGGCCCTCGACAAGAGCCCGCAGGGTCGCGCTGAATCACACGCGAGTCGCTATTTATAAGATCATTCTTGACGAGGAGATCTCTACAATGTATCGCTCGTAAATCACGCATTCTTAATGCGAGACGCGAGCTAGAGCAACGGTGGATTTCGCGTCCCACGCGACGAGATCTTAACCGCGCGTCTCGTTAATTTGCCACTCGGGACACCAACGTCAAAGAAATTACAAGCAAATTGACGATAATTGCGAAACAGATCGGTTCAATTAGTGAAGCGCGACGCTGATTTATTAAGACTAAATGTTATAAAAAGCGTTAGAATATAACTGATTTGTGGGGGCGGAAAATCGAGATGAGTTGAATGTCGAGATATCATCTTTCGATTGAGATACAGCGTTATCCTCGTGCTTTTTTAAGAAAGAGTACGATTTTAACAAGTAGAAATAGAATAAATCGTCAACAATTAACATACGTGTATATGGATCTATTGCATTCGAATGCTTGTTCGGTTCAGAGTGGCCGAGCCCGATTTCACTTCCTTTCTCATTATCCTGGATACGCTCCTGACCAGCTTCTCTTTCAGCCTCCTCCGAATGGAGAGACTCGTAGGCGCTCGCTTATTATCGGTCTCGTAAAAACTACGCTTTACGATTCCACCAGTCAAAACGAATTTCGAAAGTGCAGCCGTTCGATGGACCGTTTCAAAACGGGCATCGCGACTTTTTCTTTTTTTCTTTTTCAACAAAGAAACCACGTCGTGCATTTTCATAAGAATGTCCCGGCGTGAACGTCCGTGAACTTCTACCGCGGGAGCCGTGATCCTCGTGGAAACACGAGGTAAAATAAGACTCTCAACGGTATGGATATCAAATTGTGAAATGATAAAAAATATTATTTTTCTGAACAGTAGCGACCGCTCGAAGACCGTGGAAGATCAAAATGGGAAATCGTCTCGTATCTTACTCGTTTTACGTTTCAAGCCTTACTCGTACACAAGAATACAAGATGTGTTTTACATCGAAGAAATTATTTTGTAGGCAATATATACGAACGATATACTTTGGTAAAAAAAAATGTTCCTTTTGTCAGTCAAATTTTTACGAAGGAGAGCAAATAATCGTTTCGTCTCAGCGAATACCGCTTCGATATTTTGTGCACTGAGAAAAAAATATAGTTACTTTTGGTCTCAAACATAATTTTATAATATTTCTAATGATAATTATGATTAACATAATGATGCATATTGTTAAGTTAATCATCGTTCGTGTTAGAATATTATAAAATTATGGTTGAGATCAAAAGTATAACTATATCTTTCTCTCAATGTGTAAAGTAAAATGGGGAAAAAAATTGCAATTTCGGCGGATACTCATAGAGATTGCAGGATGCTGCATGTCGAGAAGCAAGAGGGAAACGTTAGAGTTGCCTATGACGAAGATAGTGATTAATGCGATCGCAAAGCGGCCGAGGGATCAGCTAGCCGCGAGCCGCCCGCGTGATATTCATTGTATTTCGTAAATTATTAGCTGCGTTACAATGGGCAATTATATCACGTAGCGAGGCACTCCGTAAATCACATTGCTCGCTTCCATTGCCTTTGCATTTTACATTCCTACGAGATCTCGATAGAGATCTTTGTAACAAGCTTCATTTTATTACCTCCGAGATATCTATCTTACAACTAGATGAATTATTCATGTCTTACTCAGTGCATTATTATCATCTTATTTAATCAATCGAATGACCGATCTAACATCGCGAAATTTTATTCTACAGTACCGATTAGTTTTACTACAAAACAGACGCCACATAGGCTTTTCCGATTAAATTAAATCCTTCATCGCGGACAAACTTTTATCAACATTCCCAGGGTTAGTTTAATATATGTGGTACAATCTTAGAAATTCATTGAAAGTAAACTGCGCGATATCACTTGGGGCATCGTGATTGGCCTGACGCTCTACGCGTTACCGTTGATAATTAATTATCTGACGCGCGATAGCAAATAGTCGCGCATTCGTCTTGAGAGAGCGGCTCGTAAATTACTTCGTGCGCAAAGCTGCGGGCTGAGTAATGCATAACGCAGCTTAAAATCGTATCTAGCCACATAAGTGGCCTGTCATGTGTTTTGCTGGAACTGCCTATTTGCAAATGGCTGTCGTACTCGGCGATTGCTCATTAAATACTCGCGTTCAACAGCTTTTCCGGGTGCTGAATGGTCTACCTTGTTAAGCCTCAAAATTGCCCGCAGGAAAGATAGCTCAAGAGTGTGATAATTGAGGTTGAAGACTCGACAGTCATTTTAAACAAAACACTTTCATTTGTTTTCTTAACGTACCATTCAAAATAACTCCATTTCTTATGGAGCTTTTAAAAATATATTGCTTAAAACTTTAAAATTATAATTGAAATCTAACATGACAAAAACAGGTTACGCTTTCTAATTTTCGACAAGTGAATGCTATCTCTTAACACGTTGCTTATTATTAGACTTCCATTAAAATTATCACCATTATCACTTAACTGTTACAGTGAAAGCAAAATCTGCTTTTAGTGAACATATTTATTCATTCGGGAAAGATAAATATAAACTATAAAGAATAGTTTGCCTTTCACTATAAACACTCAACACAAATTCGGAGGAAAAAAATTTAATTAGAATCATCCATACTGGTGGTCGAATTTGTTCGAGGTCGATTTAATTACTATCTTGCAGTCAATTAAGATATTGAGACGCTAATCGATCCTCGCAGTACGAAACACGGCATGCTACATTTATTATTTTATCAGCAAATTATGCGTGAACTTCCTCGTTAGTCGATACAGCCGGATTGCCGAAGTAATCATCGCAAACTGGTGCCTTAATGAGCTGATAATTTGGATCGGATATTTATGGCTCATAAAGATGCGAACGTCATGGAAATTCCTAGGCCGCTCGGAGGAACGTTTCCACTTTTTCGTCTTTTATTTTTGCAAACAAAGAAGCTCGAGAATTTGCGAAGCTTTGCGCCCTTCATGCGTGCAGCTTTAACGAGCCGTGCGTGCGAAGAATGTGCGCATGTTTTATTCTCGTAAAGAGAATCTTTAGTCGAGTAACCTTTTACTGCCATTCTTATGGGATATACTCTTTTCTTTTCTGCTCTTTGTTGAGATGTTTTATTTTAACGAGATCAAGCTTCGCAAAAATATCCATTTATTTGAGAGAATCTCGTCATCTAATAGATCACAAGAATAACACCAATCTAAAAATACTCAAGACACAAAGTTTGCAATTAATGTCGGAAACGCAGGAGAAAGATAGGTCTGTCGATAGGAACTCGGGAAGTCCAACCATCACGAGGCTGCGGGTCTTGTGCAAGGCATCGCGATTTTACAATGGGTCGTAAAGCAAGGCGAGTGCACGCTCGCGAGCGTTTACGCGGAAAGTAGATTTCTCGGGTCGGGTCGTAACACGAGCCCCGAAATGTCATCGGGAGGAAATGAACGAGCTTGCGGCGGCGGCGGCGGCGGCGATGGTAATAACGAATTAGAGAACCGCGGGCTTTTGATAGGGTAATTCCGAGGGTAGGCTCCGTGACACGGGGTTGGCGATCCGGCCATTCCCAGGGTTGTTACGTCTAGACGCGGCGAGGCCGCGTGCACGGGTCATTTCGACTTTCAGGTGTCCGTAATTATTATCCCCAACTTGCGCGAGCGAGCGAGCGAGTTTTAGCCGCGCTAGTATTCAACCCGCGGCACTTAAACACGAGCCCTTTTCAGCCTCGCGCCCTATAATTTTCGAAATTCACCCCCTGATTTACGGCGCGGCGCGGGCTCTGCTGACCGGGACCGTCTACCGAAAGAGGTGGATCGCTCACGTCTGTCGGCCCTTCGGCCCGATCGTCCGACAGAGTTGTACATACCGAGTGTTCCACCCCAAATTCCACGGTCGCATGTTTCGTTTCGGAATGTTGAAGCGGGGAGAAAACGAGACCATTCATTCTAGAAGCTTTCATCTACGAGGCCGTTTGCAAGTCGACTTTTCATAAATATACAAAATATAATCCTCGACTGTTCGTGACATATTATGAGAGAAGCAAATTTCATATTCATATCAGATATATGTATATCTTGCCGATAAGAATCTAGGCTTGACTCTAACTAAGCAGTTTTAATTTTCTTAACAAATTTTCTAACGCGTATAACATTTCAATTTTTCATAACGGAAAATTTTCGGCAGTCGATTATTTTATTTCTTTCTAAGTTGAAAAGAATGTGTTAAGATGGAGAACGTTGTGTTTAGCGGCCTTGGTCGCACTGGCGACACGCATACGTGGACCAGAGATGCGTGCACCAGCGCGAAGAGCGCGGGTCTGCTGGAGAGGAAGCAGGCGAGGGCATGCAGGGCCACGCCGGATGTGATGCCCGGTTTGGTGCAAGCCGCCAGAGATACATCGACGGTGTGCCAGCAGGCATTCCGACATCGCAGATGGAACTGTAGCAGCATCGAACGCGCACCCGATTACACGCCTGAATTGCTTACAGGTTTGTTTGCAAAATCACATATTATTCTTTTAATACATTATTTTCTTTGGAAATTTTGTACGTATTTTGTACCGTGTATGTTACAATCGAATCTTCATTATCGTAAACTTACAATGATAAAATATTCTGTAATATGATTAAATAATGTCTTCATAAATAACGCACTTTTCACTTGTTATTTATTGTAATTTAATATTTAATGTTAAATATTAATGTTTTGAAAAAATTTAATCGCGTCGGTCATCAATGGTTACTATGATCAAGAAGTAATTAAATTTTTCACAAAATTAAAAATGATAAAAGAGATACGCGTAACTCTTTCAAAGAGATTCAAGTAATTGCAAGAATTTATTTCCTGTCAGTGGTATTAAAGATGCACTATAAGGAAAGCTAACAAGAAAGAAAAACGAGATATTAGATTGCTCTTCTAAGGATTTGTAATTTTAAACTCAGCATTGATTGAAAATTCAGTTTTTTTGTTAAATAAGATATATTGTCCATTAACTTTGCTCATAATAGATTTATAATCGGTGGATATTGCGCGACTGAGGGATACGAAGACCGATGAAGGTTTCGATGGAAAACGTATCGAATATCCTTTGAGGAATTCCGACGTAAATAGGAAGACCTGGCAGGCGCGCCTCAATTAGCGATCATTAACAAACCGTAGCTCCTCACAGTCTTCGTCTTCCCTCTTCGCGACCGGCCTCCGTTGGATTAATCGCTCGCGTTTCACGATGATTATATTGTAAATAAAAATACGCCCGAGAGATCGAGATATCCTCCGTTAATGAGAAAACTGAGAAGCGCCAATGAGAGATAATACATCATACGACCACGAACGTAACGTTCGCCGTTGTACTTTCCGCTCTCGAAGGTACGATAATCAGCTTTCCCTCAATCATCTCAATCAAAAAAGAAAAGAACTGCATGGACTTTAATTCAGAAGGTCACAAAATCTGATTTAACATTATTACAGTATATTAAACATCCGTATGTAATTATTAAATTAAATTGAAATAGAAATTTGAAAGTATTATGTTAGTAATAATTATTACGTAATTAATATGATATACTTGACAATTTAATTAACGCGGCTTAAATTGAAAAAAAAAACCTGATGACAGTTATGAAAGCAATTTAGAAAATTGCTTGTATTAATAAATATACTTGTATGCAAAGATATTATTTTTAGTTGTGTGAATATATTTAGTGTTCTAGTATAGTGTTAACGTTTGTCTTTACTTTCTCGTGAATCGATCTAAGTTGCGATAGAAACTTTCACACTTGTGTTTCTGTTTTCGTATTTTAATGAGCGCATTTGTCGTAGGGACGAGAGAGCAAGCTTTTGTCTATGCGATGTCGGCCGCCGCCGCGGTTTGGCGACTCGCGCGAGGATGCGCTTTGGGGAGCTTGGCGGCCTGTTCCTGCGCGACTCCACCACGAAGAGAGCCACCCTCGCCATCCGCGCTTATCTCGCCCTCATCTTTTACCACTATGTCCGTCTCTTTTGACACATTATCCGCGAGAAACTCCTTCAAGTGGGGCGGTTGCGGGGATGATGTGAGATCCGCTTCAAGGATGGCGAAGCGGTTTCTTCAGGGTGCGTCGCCACCCGGTACCAGCGGGACCGCGAAATTCATACACGCGGTCAATATGCACAACAACAGAGCGGGTCGAAGGGTAAATGTTTGCAATAATGTATGTCGCGATCGATAAATAAGAAGAGCGTTACATACAGAAGATTTGGATTTTAGTTATATAGTTGTTTATATTTTTATAATTATTTTTTATAGTAAAATAATTTTTCATTGTTTGCAAAGCTCAGTAAACGTTCTAAAAGGAATACTTTAAATCAAGACTTTGCCTAACAATAAGTAAAAGAATGAATTCAAGAGAGAAAAGGGGTTCTATTAGGCGCTCTTGACGCTTGATTTTCGAAAGGAATATGAAATAATTAACGTTTCGTATTGCAGGCGGTCGAGCAATCCTTGACTTTGGAGTGCAAGTGCCACGGAGTCTCGGGTTCCTGCAGCGTGCGTACATGCTGGCGCGGCCTGGGTGCATCGGGACCATCCGCCGCTGGAAGCCGTTTGCTACGCAGATACGCCACCGCGGCCGAAGTCAGGCCGAGATCCGGCGGCAGACTGCCACCCCTGTATCACCACGATAATTTGCTCTACACGACCAAAAGTCCGGATTATTGTCTACCGGATAAGAAGAGGGGTAGCCTTGGCACGAGCAGCAGGTCAGACGCGTTAATACTTTCAATACATAAAATAGTGTTTGGTTTCCTTTGCTCTTGTAAAGATTATATAGAACATGAGAGTCATATCCCACAAAAACAGGAGAAAATTTGCAAATATCGCTTTGAAGTTTAAAAAGAAAAAACAATATTTTTTTATAGATAATATAGATGAAACACATGGTTTCGATGACTATAATATGTTTGAACATCACATACATTTCGGAGATACGAATCTTTTTTTTATTTCCAGTTTTATCAAAATAGAAAATACGAAAGGAATGTTATTCTCTTTAAAACGACTATATTTTCAAAATAAAACTCGTAAATTGGATTAATGTTGGTTCGTTAAAAACTCGCGCGATATCAATTTTAGTTTCGATAAGACCGCGACCATCGGGCATAAGTGTCACGTAAAGAGACTCGAATTGCATTTTAACGTGGCTGGGAGTGCATGAAGAGGGATATTTATCAACTCCTATTGCGCGAAACGATTTTATTTTATGTAACTCCCGTCCATTAATGCAATGGAAAAGCAATGAGCGAAGGACGTGACGAGTCCATTTTTTTATGCGAACGTTGTCGAGTATCGTGTTAACTATACTGTTGAAAGTATATATGGACAGATATATGGACAGTGAACATATTTCGTGGCAATATTTTTCTTGTCATAAATAAAATTTTTTTTTTCAAATTTCTAAATCTAAATAGTGTTTTGACAAACGATTGAAACGAAGAGTTTAGCTTTCGCGTTAAAGGAGCGAAGATGTCCCTCTTGGCCTCTCTCGTTTCTCAACGAGAAAAGAAACAAGGACAACTTGGCAGGCAGAAAAGCGGTATGGCCGCTTCGTAAAGTATGAAGGGTGGGCGTAAAGGGAGAGAGATATGGAATGTAAAAACCAGCTGACTTCTTCTTTCAGTAGCCGCGGGCTGGAGAACTTTTTTCTTTTCCTGACCACAGTAATCATCTTTGTGATAGGTTTCTTTCATGGTATGCAAATTTTTACTCTACTCGCGATATATGTTTCTGCATCGAAGGAAAGGAAAAGGAAGTAAACCTAGTCGTAGTCCTCGGAAACTGATTCCAGACTTCAATTAAGCCGCCAGAAGTAGATTTCAAGGATTGATATATCCCCTTCTACAGCTTTTTTTACGGGATTAACGTGTAATTCTGCTTCGCGAAAATGCGCCAGCTAATAGCGAGCTCAGGCGATTTTATTGCACGCACTTTCCTAGACTGTAGTTCTAGTTATGAGCTGGCGTGGTGTGTAAAAGTGCGACGAAAAACCATTAGCACCGCTATAACCGCGGCTTTTACGAGACGCCCAGGTCACTGCTGACTCGCGGCTTCCTTTTTAGCTCTCTTATACATACTTATCTCTTAGTCGTAATCGAAGTGTTCCGACGATCGTTATTTCGAGGTAGTATCGGCAAGGATCTTTTCCATATATTATTTTACAACTTGCACTTTTTGCAAAAATCGTTGGTAATCCTTTGCTAATGATCTACGAAAAACTCGCTCAAATAGTTACGACAGCCAATTTCGCTTCATCAATGCAAACCCGTCTTTTCTTTTATGTGAACGCTTCTTGTGTTTTTTCACGAGCCATATAAAATATTTTTATTTTACAGAAAATTATTTCAACTAGGGAAACAATTTTAAACAACGATTTTAAACAATAATAATCATATCAACATTAGTTTTTAATTTATTAATTTTTTTGAATTTTGATGTAAAAAAATCGCTATACAAAAAAAGAATAGAAAAGAATGTTACGTTTCCATAAAACGATCTTTTTTTCATAATGTGAGGTCAGATATCGGATGTTAATAAAATTTCCTTGTCCCATTCCTCTTTTGTTGTTCCTACGCAATGCTTAACTACATGCGACGAATTTCTTCCCGATTCCTTCGATCTCGGTTAGCCACGTCGTAGCCAGATAGCCAGGGTTATTTATGCGAGCGTACCGGTAATTACGTGCACGAGGCGAGAATGAGAGAGGAAGGCTCTCGGAGATAGGGTGCGTCTAGACGACGCTCAACGCGTCCCGAACCTGTTCTCGAAACCGAATGAACACGCGCGTTTTACGATACCCTGTTCGACAGACCATTTGCCGCGCCTAATACCGTTACGACAGAACCCATTCACGGTCCTGTTGCTGCTTTCTTTTTTCGCTGCCTGAGAGGTGTTAACGCTAATTTTTGCTACATGTCGTTTCGCGAGTTAGCGCTACCGTTCGAAGAGCGATTTTAAGAAGCGCTTTACGACCTCTTGATTGTGCCGCAAGTTTTTTGATGAATACGGAATGGCTGTTTCTTCGCCTTGTATTAGTCAAAGTTTTGTCGAATTGTCAATGGTATTTTTACCTATTCAATTTCTATACTAAAAAAAAATTCTGGTTAAAAACGGACGAATCAGAAAATTTTATAATTATAATATTTAAAATTTTAATTATAATTTAATTAAAATTATAATAGAACTCAGTACTTTATAACTTATACGAACCAGAATATTTGATCACGCCTACAAGATTTTTCTGTTTCGTCCATTTTTAACTAGAATGTCTTTTCTGTGTAACTGAGATTGTAAATTATTTAAAAAAAATATGAGAATATCGTATATTGGATCCTGGCTGGTTGGGTTGCTCTTTATAGGATATATTTACTAATTCATCGTGAACACCAAAGAAAGACACGAGCCGCATCCGCCTCGGGAAGAAGGGCGGCTTTTTGTAACACGGTGATTGCATTCGTCACGGATTTTCCGGCGACGGAGAGGAGACGACTCTCCATCGTTCTCAGATTATCCACACCTCGCTCCGCGTGAATTAAGATCACCCACGGCATTCCGGAGATGATAACCGGGACCGCAAGGCGCAGGAAGTGCCGGACGCACGTGGCGGTTCCGGTGAATCTTTTGTCTCGTTTGGCTCGGTCCATAAATCCGGTGCTCATTGTTCGCGTCTCGCGTGTTCTCGCAAGAAACGATACGAAAGGGATAGATAGATTATGTATTAGATGTAAATAAATCACAATAATTTTTCTTATAGCGCGACTATAATGACTTATTATATTCTCATTGCAGATTTAGCGTTACATTTAGTCGTTCGTTTAGAATACTGATTCATACTGAACCAAACAAATATACGGTTATATCAGTTTCATGCAAATCTTGCCGCTTTTTTATTAAGTTTCGTATTAAACAAAGAGGTGCAGAATTCTTTGAAATTTTTTTAAATAAATAGAAATATTTCTAATTGGAAAAAATATTTTCCAGTGCAGTGGCTACATTTTTGTTTAAAATTTTATTTGACAGGATATAAGACAAATCTTTTGCACTAATTTAATAAAATGTAGAATTCTGTATTTAATTCCATGATGAGATTTCGGATTTCGATTTCATCTCACTTACTTCAAATCTGATGGCGGAAATTTAAAGTCAGCTAGCAAAATAGCCTTTTTCTCGACGTGATTACGAAATATGAGAACATATCCTTCGTCCCATAAACGAGCCTTCAGAGTCTTCTAATTTCATGAGCGATCGGCAATGATAGTTTATTAATGAACGAGACTCTCTATTTCTCTCTAGTCCTTCGATCGTTTGATATATGTCGGCCTATCTAGCCCGGATATTAATTTCTTTCGACACGAACGCGATTTCGCGCGTCGCTATCAATTCCGCGAGATTTATCGACGACACGAAGAATCGCGTGCTGTTTCTGCGAAGCGCGACGTGCCTTTCTCGCTCTCTTCCTGTCGACGACGCGACGGCCACGTCTCTTCAACACGGGATTCCGATAATTTCGTAAGGGACGATTCGCGCGAGCTCTAATCCGACGTTTGTTTCGGACGCGCCGATATTTCATTCGTTGCGTTGCGTTGATATATGGCGTCAGGTTCTTTGGTCCGCGCCACCGACTCGTCTCGCCGGTTTACAGCTTGCAACCCAGTAATTATAAGCCTGCGTATAATTATACAAAGTGGGCGTGGCGAATGTTTATCACACCGTGCTCCGTGGACCAGTGTTCCGTGTTACGACGTAACGCTTCTCGACGTCCCTTCCTTTTTTCTTGACGCCGCGTAATTTACGCGGTAGTCTCGATCGCACAAGGCGGTCATCTTTACGACGTCAGAGGCGGACGTCATGCAAATCGATTAATAATGGAGTTCGAGGAGCTTTAACGAAGTAATAGAGAAGTAGGAAGAAAAGTTTCGACGAGGCCATTGAAATAATGCAGTCTCGGCCGTCGCCTTCTTGCCTACCCGCAAATTGTTATATTAATTTCTAAGAGATTATTACGAACTGTGAAAGATGAACAACACTCCTGCGAGTGCACTAATTACGCGGGTTTTATCTCCGAAAAAAACGAGAAAGATATCGCTGTCTAATTATGGCGTGAAACCTAATCCGTTTGTATAATATCCGGTATAATCGCGATGAAGTAAAATAGTCGTATCAATGATAAAAAAAGTTAGTAACTTCTAACTGCTGTTAGGAAAATTATATGAAAATCAATTTCAGAAAATTTCATCTTTACAATCTTTTTAAATTATTTTTTTCCCGCACTGAAAGAAAGATATAGTTACTTTTAGCCTCAACTATAATTTTCGAATATTTCTAACGCAAACCATGATTAACTTATCTATATGCATCATTATGTTAATCATAATTCGCGTTAGAAATATTCGAAAATTGTGGTTAAAGCTAGAAGTAACTATATTTTTCTCTCAGTTTGCGATACATCACGCTGCTCAATAGTTAACTTACCAAGAAAAACCGGCTCTTAAAAATATATTAATTTTGAAAAAACTTCACTAACAGGCGAATATAAAATGTAAATAATTGAATATTGATCAGCATGATGTATCACGGAAAGAAAAACAATTTAAAAAGATTAAGTAAAAATGAAGTTTTCTGAAAGTGATTTTGATCCAAAGTCGTGACGATGATTCTGAGACGGAAAAAAATTCTTTTGCAGACAGTGTAACGGCAGTAGCTCCGGCTACGAGGGCTGCGAGTACCTCTGCTGTGGCCGCGGCCACGTGACCAGGACCGAGGAAATCCTGGAGAGATGCGACTGCAAGTACATCAGCTGCTGTTACGTCAAGTGCAAGACATGCAGGCGGATCGTGAAGACGTACGAGTGCAATTGAGAGAAATAGACGCGGCGTGCGAGCGCGACGACGAAGACGCGACCCTGATTTGCCTCCCTCCGAAGAAGAGGAAGAAGAAGGAACGTCGCACGTGCGAATGCGTCGCACGGTGAACTCTTTTGCCGAGCGCAAAATTAATTAATTCTGCGAGATCCCGACTCGCGACGGATAATTATTTAGGCGCGAAATTATTTATCGTGAATGTGTACGACTCTTTCACTCTCTCTCTCTCTCTCTCTTTCTCTCTTTTTCTTGCGTGGCGGTACGTAGTAGAAGAGTTATTTATACCGTGCTACTTGCTATTTATTCGATGTGTGTGCGTGTCGCGCGGCGGACGATGGAGACGAAGCGCATTCACTCCTCCCGACTCCCGTGGAGTTAGATGTAAATCGACGACGTCGTCGTCGTCGTCGTCGCGACCTCAAGAACGTAGATCAGAGCAGTGTACATAGAATGCTCGATATTTCGATGTAACTTACATTTACATTCTGCAAATACACATTGCTTGGAAATGGAGACCAACTTTTCATCCTTCCCTCATCCTCCGCGCGCGGGACGAAAATCGTGCAATCGTACAATTTGACGTACGTTCGTTAAATTCAATTTCCAAAGTGGAAAAAATTCACGCTTGATTATGAATAATTCAGCAGCCGAGGGGCAAGTGGCGCGTTTCGGTGTCGGGTGTGTTCCGAGAAAAAAATTCACGAGATTTATGTTTGCGCCAATTTGCAGCTAATCAATGTGGAATCATTTTACGAGCAGTATCGATAAATATTAATCTTTCTATCAGAGATTGAAATTATTCCTAATTAAAATGGAACAGAGACTACGTTTCGCATAAATGTAGCATTCATTATACGAATGTTTTGTATTTATTTTTTTCAATTCAAACCTTATTTTTCAATGAGACATTTGTTGAAACGTGATTCGTGCAACAATGAAAAGTAATCGTAAGTCGTAAATAGGATACGATATTGCAATATCGATCAATAATTCTGCGTAAATGTTACGGAAACCTCATTTGGCATAAATATAGTATTCATTATACGAATTTTTTGGTACTCATATATTATTTTTCAATGAGACATTTGTTGAAACGTAATTTGTGCAACAGTGCAAAGTATTGTATAAATAAAATAATATTGCAATATCGATCAATAAAATTCTGCCTATATAAATGTTACTTTACGGAAAAACTCTGCATAAATAGAGCGTTTATTGTACGAATCTTTTGATATATTCGTTATACTTATTATAATCTTGTGATTGCAGTGATACAAAGTGATCGCAAATAAAACGACGTTGAGACATCGCTCAATAATTCACATAAATCTTAAATTGTAAATCTTACCTGTCGGCTATTCTCCTCCTTTCCCAATGGCTGCGCACCGTGATGCAATCCGTTTGAGTAACTGTTTGATTCACAGTATCCACACGACTACGTAACCACGATTCCGCAGCAACCGACGACAGGTACTGCAACTCGAAACGGCAGTCAAAGCGACGAATTACAAGCCACAAACTCCGGCTTTGCCTAAAAAAGATAGATGCACTTTGTAGAGATTGTCAGAAAGCGAGTTTTACAACGTATGATAACCTCGCGCGCGTAGTTGTAACGATAATCTCGAAATTACAACAATAACCTCGCAGTTACAGTTACGATAATTTCGTTTCCAGTGATTCACTTCTCCGATCGTGCATCACGCGTCATTGAAATATTCGCGATATTACCTTCACCGTGCACAACAGTCGCTCCTTCGTCGCGCGTTCCCGCCGTTTTCTCATCCTTCCCACGAAAAACGAAGAGGAGGACAGCCGAGGGTAGAAAGTACAGTTCCAACTGACAGGACTGACCGAGGGCGGAAAGTGCTGCACCCACCAGTAGAAAGTACAGAGAGGTGCCGCGCGCCGAGGGCACACAGTGCCGCGCTGCTCGCACGCGACAAAAGGAGCAGAAGCGTGCAGCCGAGTGCGAAGAGTGTAGTGCAGAAGTTTGAATTCGTCAGTTACCGGAGTACGCGTCGCAGTGAGTCGCGCGGTTTCGAATCGCTCCGCGTATTCCGTTTGATCGTCGCGGCCGAGAAGCGGATTCCGCCCGGAATTATCCAAGTGCGCGTTCTGCGAGGTGCGTATCGTGACGTAGACGCCGCGACGACCACGGCGTTGGGTTCCTTTGAGGGATTCTCGGAAACTTCGAGGTACACCGCACAGCCTGCAGCCGCAACCTCCTTGGTCCTCCGCATCGCCGTTTTTTCTCGCCGAGCAGTGCCACCGGAACCGCAGCGAGCGGCATCTCCTCGTCATGATTAGGTTAATGCGCATGTTTTATTTCTCTTATCGTAGCTTTAGTTGCGGCATGCTATTGTACCATTTTTTTACAACGTTATGTAAGAACGTTGTTGAGATTGTTGAGATCATGTAATGGCGACTGCCGCCATTTCGATGAATTGGCGAGAACCCGCCGAGCGACGAGAATTTTTATCGCGGGGTGGGGTGGGGGATTAGGTGTTTAATTGTAACGGCAGGGCTGTTACGATAAGTATCAACATCAGATTTGAATATGTAGTATATAAAAAGAAGATGATTACATTATTATTGTTGTAATCGGAAAATATTTGTTCGTGACGATCTTGATTGCGAGCGCGTTCAGTGCCCTGCAGGCGCGTGTTCCGTTTCCGCGTTGCCGTTATTCTCTGCCGTGTTCTGTTCCGCACTTATGTCTAGGTCCTTGATGAGCGCGCACCAGTTTATCCGACCTCCGCAGTCCGGCTCTTTCTCGGATGCCCACCAAAGTTCCGACTGCAAATAATGACTAGTTGAGAAATTTGACTCCGTTTTTATCTAAATTCCTTTAAATTTCTTTCGTCAGAAAGTAAAAAAGTAAAAAAGCTTGATCGGGATCGAGCCTGAAAAAAAGAATATTGAAGAATCTCTTGGAGATACAAATTTAATAAAACGAATAAATTTAAGAAAGAAAATATAGTATAAAATATATTTAAAAAATAACTTATAAATATGAGAAAAATTACATTAAGAGTTCATTAAAATTAATATAATTGAGAAAATAATCTTATATTAATTCATTAACATTATTAGTGAAATAACTACATTGTGTTCTTATTTTAATAAAATGTTATTTGTTTCATTAATACTGTTATTGAATTAATAAGATTATTTTTAATTAATCCAGTGCTGTGCTATTCTTTTCGTATGAAAATGTGTACAACGATGAATCAACGTACTTTCACGTTCACGGGTGCGGCGAGTGGTAGAGGATCGATTTTCACATTCATGAACCGTAATAAGTCCTCGTAGTCAATTCTGCCGTCTTCAGCCTTGTGCAAGCTTGCGGGAATCGTTAACAAGTTTTAATAACAATAAAACGAAATATTCGATTGATTAAGTCGCAAATTTTATTTGAGCTTACTGATCCAACATGGAATTCAGCAATTCCACGTCGACGGGAATCCTGCAGCCGCGCAGGATCGTATACACGGATTCCCGAGGTAGGAATCCCGTTTTGTCGGCGTCCCAATGATGTAAATCCTCCTTCAAGCGATCGAGATCGTGCCACAAGAATCGGTATAGTTCCGTGTGTAGCAGACGTCTAAAAATAATTATCGATTCTATTACCAATACTTTCGTGATAAGCTTCTTTCTAATTTCTCATATCTGTAATATTTGTAATATCTTTTTTATAAAATCTTTGATGCCCTGACATTGAAAAGATCTAAGAGAGGCTAACTAATACATTAAGAATTTAATATACGGATTTCTTGTACGAATCCTTTTATTTTTATATCCTTCGTGTTATCTACTATTTAGTTTAGCAAATAACAATCTTGACTTATGTTTTTTATTTATTAAAACTAAAACTGAGAGAATTCGCTCACACCTCACGTATTCTCTCGACCGGTGTTCTATCTTCTCGTGAGATGAATAATATCGAGCAATCGTGATCATTTCGTGCTCCGTTATTTTGTCCCCCATATAGCGACGTAACGCCTCCCTGAAAATGTAATTTTGATCATAAGAAACACTAAGTTAACGCAGATGGAAAGATATAAATTATTTTATGCGTACTTGAGCTTTTCGTATTCTAAAATTCGAGTGTCGTCTTTCGGGTCTTTAGGCGGGGTGTACAGTTGAATAAATTCTTTGTAAACTGGCTGTAAGCTCTCTCGAAGTTTCTCCATTATCAATTTCTTGTCTGCTTTGGGAAACTGCAAAGAGAATTATTTCTTCCGTAATAAAAAACGCGTAGATAAACGCGAGCCTTGAGAACCGTAATTTCATTGCAACATTCGAACAGAATTTTTTACTTTAATTAACTATAATTAATATGTTTGTCGATCGAAATGTAGAAATGTAGAAATGCACCTTGTCGCAATGTAATTCCATGTAACGCAGGGCATAAACATCCGCAGATGTAATTTCGAAATGAAAGTCGTACAGGTTTAAGCGTGCTCCTACGTAAAAATCGTGTGATTTGTAGTATTCCGGTTTCTTGCTTGTGAAAATGTCTTGACCAGGCAACATTATCGGCATCCGTTTTTGGAACAAGGATCTCTGAAAACCTGATTTACGTTTGCTACATTAATGCTACTAATATTATTCTAATATTGTTTTATTCAATTCAATTTCTTTATTTTACTTTAATTTATATTCTATATCACTATAATCATTATATTAATCTTAGTGTCACTATATGTCTGATAATCTTTTATTCACTTAGAAAAAAAGTAAAAATCAACAATTATCTTTTTTTTTTATGTTAAGACATTTCGAATAAATCTTTTATAAATACAATTTTTTAAACTTTCTAGATTTGAGATATACCTGAGTTTCGTTTCCCCAATTCGAAAATCGACATCGTATCGTCCATGAGAAATAATCTTATGATGAATTGTCTTTCTTCGTTTTCTGGGACTTTCGATAGCATTTTCGCTCGAAATCTCAAGACGTGGCTATTAAAACCTTGCCTGAAAGAAGGAAATGAATAGAATGAAATAAAAATGTAATTTTGAAGTACATTTGCGACTCACTTATCGTGATAGAGAAACTTGATGAAGTCTGTCTTGGGCGGTTTCGGCATTACTGTAAAACAGTTTCCGAGGGAATCCTCGTAAGAGCCAAAACCGTTGTAAGGCGGTATGTACTTCTCGATTTTCTGGTATACTTCATCACCTTTTCGAGGCCTTATCGAAGGCGTAAAATCATCCAAGCCGTACTTCGTTCTAAAGATTATTGAAGAAATATGTAGATCAAGCTCTGATAAAGAATATAGATAGAGATAGAAGAATAAAAAGTCTCGTGTTAGTAGAATACCGATAATATTCCTTGGTAAAAGCGTCCATGTCCGTGATAACAATTCTTCTACCGAAAACATTAATCTCCGTTCCGATGCCCAACTCATTGTCCTTGTAATAATCGGTGGAAATATTTCCAGTATCCAGAGAATCTACCATGTAATAAGTTTCTCTTATATTCTCGCCTAATACATTTAGAACCGTGAAACGATTTCCCGCGCCGATTGGTTGCAAGCTATAAAACTGGAAAATTAATTTCGAAAAATATGTAGAAAATTATCGGAACAGTCATCTAATTTTCTAATAACGCATTATTCAACGTGACAAAATGTAGCATAGCAAATTGGCGATTTTCGTTAAAATCTTCTAAAAAAATCATACTTATCTAATTGTAAATAATTGTAAATATTGCACCTTTGGTATCTTCATTCTTTTAACAAGCATTGGCCCGGAATCTCGACCGGCATTCGGCGGTACATTTTCCTTAATTTCCATCGTATTATCAGAAAGATAATAATGCAGCTCGAGATCGTGTATGATACCGTGAAGACTCTCGGTATCATCCCAGTATCCGTAAAATCGGAGCACCTGCCTGTCGTATTTCAAAAAGTTTCCGAGAATATCCACCATACGATTAGGCTTTTTTGGAAATACATCCTGTCATAGTATTAAATTATATAATATAAATTTTATGTAATCAGATTTTACTAGCAGGATGCTAGCAGTATAGTGCGGCGACGAAAATGTTGGGCTGATTTCATTATTATAGCGTACGATTATTCGCTATTATTGCTCTGCACTTACGGCTTTTCGAACATCTTGATACGGATCCTTCGGAATATCGATCGGATCGGGCACTGGTATTCCCATACGGTTGAGGAATTGCCTCGTAAATTTGTCGCAATCCACGATTTTATACACTCGTCCATATATTTCGGGTTCCTTTCCGACATTTAAGTCAAGTATATCGTAATATCTATACTTGACGGGATCGGGAATCGGTATCCTTTGACGTCTGACCAAAACACCTTTGTATTGAATATTAGTACAACAATTGTAATACATGTCATTTTACATTGATAATAATTAGAAACGTCTATTTCGATTTTTCCTTCAAGATAAGTGTAATAATAAATGCAAAAATAAAACAACGTAAAAGTTTAATATCTTGCTGCTGACAATAATTGAATTACGAAAAGAAAATGCACCGTTGAACCTTGCTCAAGACCACTATTGTCCACGGATGGTTCTACGATTTTCATCGTTCCGTCCTCCAAGAAAAAGCTAATGTTCACTACGCGAACGTGATAGGCCGTTTTCCACTTCTCTTGCACTGTCTCTTGAAAAAATGCTTTGAACATGAGTCTCTAAAAAATGCAATTAAAACAAAGTGACGTTAATTAGAATCACTTTACGGCGTTTGAGCAAAAGAAAGAAATTTTCTTTAATTTAATCATCCTACAATTGGTTTTATTATAATTATTATATAAAATATATTATATATTACAAAAAAAATTATTCCTTAAAAGCTGTTATGTATTTCATTTTAATGAGGCTCATTTACTATCATACTTGGCCATCGTATGCGAGCCACGACGGAATTTCTGGTTCCTCCTCTGGGGGATAGATGGATGAATAGCGGCTATATGCTCTCCTATCCGCTTTTTCGGATAAATAATAAACATCGTGTATCTTTTCGAAATGGTGGCTCTTGTGAAATTTTGTTCTACCAAGCTGCCGGACATATTTACGATATAAATCTCCTTCTTTGCACGCATTAATATTTCAAATTGCGCCTATATTTTACATTAACGTGCACTATATTTTATATACACATGCTTTTTTTATGAATAATAGTATCAGTAACGACGTGAAATCTCGCCGTGCATTGTAGCCATATCATGAATATAAGATTACTCACGTTTCTGTCAACGCTAAATCCTGGGAGACAGGGTAACATCGGTGCCCGTTGCATACTGATAAAAATTCTGTCAATTCACAGTTAAATTATTGCTTGAGTTATAAATTCATTACGAATGGCGCATAGAGAATATACGATTGATATCAAAAAACTTCGTACTGTGAGAATGTTACTGATAAGGAGTACCATGTTCATGTTATATCATTGAGTTTCCTTGGTGATCGTTGGATCTATACGGGGTAAAACGCGGGGAGAAAACGCACGATTTTTATTTATAGAAATCGTAGAAGTGACTTTTCTTATCTAATTGTAGAGATTTGAGCAGAAGGTTGCAACAAATTGCAATTAATTTATATAATTGTATTATAAAGTAATAATCGCGATAAATTTTTAACGGACACAAATAGGTAAATATATTGTTTTAAAAAGTAATTGTAAAATACTGGAATTTATTATATTAATATAGTCATAAAATAACAAACGGTTATTTTGTGACAATGCACAGTAGTATTTATTCTTCTCAACAAATTGTGACATTATATTTGTGACGAGCGCGTCACAGAATATAGATACATAGATATAATTATGTGTGTACATATGTATGTATAATGTAGCAAAAATTCCAATACAAATATAAAGCGTATATAATAATTTGATTTCAAGACTGCCATATTAAAACTATACCGATGTATAATATAACGTATCCCAATGTGTATCTTATAAAATATGAATTATATTTAAATATTAGTATAATTATCCGTTTAATTGCTTGTGCAATTGGTAAATGCATTATTAAATTTTATTAGTAACAAAACATTGGAACATAGTAAAGAAAAAAAACGTGGAACACAATGTCGCAAAAATGGCATCTTACACAATTAGCTTTTATAAGCATATAAATTAATCAAGATAGTATATAGACTGTATTATTCAGATCATTCAGTAATAGTATCTCCACATGGTGTGCATTTTTGTGCCGCAACTTAATTATCGCACAAACATAAAAAAAAATACAAAATATATTCAAGACTAAGTGCGGATCGGCATTGGGGCGGGAAACAATTTTAATATTACGCGCATGTATTTAACTGCATTTTCTCAAGTTATTCACAATTAAGATTAATTGAGAAATATAATACATATTGTATATCAAATGGATTCTTCAATTAAACGTCCAGCGTTTAATTGTTTTAGGCACATTTTTCAAACGCGAGATAACAATAAAGTTTTTGTTGAAATCTGATCTTTTTGCACGTGTGCATCATGTATTAAAATATTTTATGTTAGCAGAAATTTCAAATTACTAAGCCAATCCGCTTCTGCTCTATGGTTGCGGCAACATTATGTATTGTATATGTGTATATATATATATATATATATATATATATATATATATACACACATACATACATACACACATATATCAGATCATTTCATGCCATTATACGGCGTAAGTACGAATATCTCTTTTAAATAATATCTCATCGTTTCTTGCAAGACGTCTCGCGTCTCGCATAGCACCGAATAATAACTTACTTTAATAAGTTGTAAATTTAACAATAATGATCAACGTAACATAGAGGTAATCGTAATATCTGAGACTTTCATCGTTTGTATAAGTTATTAAGTGGGAATTTAAGCGGTTGTTTCGTCAAGCAAACGCACAAACGCTCAAATCCCCACTTACTTTTCCTCTTTTTCTAGTCTTTAATTTCCGGTTGTAAGTCGTACCAGCTGGTGACAGTTTTCGAGATATTGATGTCACTCAATTTCAAATGAACCTGCCCCATCACATTGCTTCCGGTAGACAGCCAACCCTTTTGTGTACATACAGACACTTCCAATACGCGCGTGTTTAAATCTCCCTGCGAGACCACGTACTCAAATTGCTCGTCGAACGTTGGGTTACAGTTATCCTTTACCACAGCAGTTTTGCGCTTCGTTTCTTTGTGTCTATCCGGCAAAATGTAGAGTTTTACATACGGATCCGGTATATTATGCGGATCATTTTGGGGAAGCGGAAGATTACTGCAATATAACATATACATGTATACATATATATGGCAGGAGCTAATTTATAAGTTATTGTGTTTGATTAATCGAGATTAACTTACGCAACTTTGTGTACGAAAATGGTAAGTTTTTGTCTTTGCATACTATAACGTATAGTTAATTGTATTCTCCCTAACTTCGCTTCGCCCGAGGAAGATGTGATACTCGGATTTCTGTGGATAAGCTGAGGGCTTCCGGTAAAAGAGGATGGAGAGCTAGTGCTGATTATTAATTCTTCTTCCACCGCTGCTGCTGCTGCTGCTGCTGCTGCTGCTGGTTCCTCGGGCAAAAGTGCCACGCCGGAACCAGTGCTACGAGGTTGACTGTTGACCGATTCTTTCGATGGCTGTTTTTTAAGAGGACTTGACGGTACTGTAAGAAAATGTATAGCTTGTTACCAAGAATTTAGGAAAGTGCCTTTATTGCTTATAAAAGCTTATAAAAGCAAAATGTTTCGCTCGATCCGAGAAATGTGATTCCTAGCGATTTCAACACGATTCCACTTACCACTGGAAGATATTACATTACTAACGGTGGACTCCTGACGTTCGATTCGTTTATTTAATTCATTGATGTCGTGATTATCTTCATCTTCCTCGAAAGTGGGTTCAGGCTGTTCATATTTCAGAATCTGTAAAAACCGGTTGTTTTACTCTTTGCTACACAGTTCCATTCCATCATTAAATTGTGTGCATATAAAATGTTTAATCATTTACATTTAATGACATTGACAGCACAAGTTTGCTATCCGCTTCGGACTTTTGCAAGTCGTACGGTTGTTGCGTCACCTCGAGATTATTCTTTTCCAAAAGTAGGGAAAGATTATAGCTCATTTCCCCAACTGTCATGGCAGTTTTCTCGTCTATAATCTGAAAAGCAAACGCGCGGTTATTTATTAAACAATGATAAAACTTGTGTTTTTCACGTTAGCTGGAAGAATTTGCAGAAAACCTTTATGTGCAAAATTCCAGTTTCGGGATTGCTAACTAAAAAAGTGAAGCCGCGCTCCCATACAGGATCACAAGAACGTGGCACAGTGGCTGTTCTTTCTGTCTTTCCACCCACGCTTGCTTCCAGATAAACGTCGGGTTGTTTATTTCCTCGAATGCACTATGCGTGTTAGAAATTTGATTAGATAACTTTTTCGCCTATCTTCTTTTTTACATATTGCGACGTACATACCGGCAAATTTTTGGCAGAATCGACATAGAGTATAAGAACGGCTGTACTCATCGATGTAACTCTAAGTTCCTGGGTTTCCATTAGAGCCTGCACGAGAGTTATTAATTAAAGTATACAAGCATATTTATGCAAACACGCGCGCGTATTTCTTCTTTCTTACAGCTTTTAAATCGGCAGCGTCTTTCGAAAATTGTAACCATGATAATCGCAAATGAACCATGCCGTGTTTTGCTTGTTCCAAGGAAACCCACTACAAAATAAGATCGATTAGTAATAAAGAAGATTATTTAACGTAAATTCTGTACTCACTGTATCAATCATGCCCTTTTTCTTCACTTGATTAACTTCAACGGTGGCCCTGTCGCAATACAAAATAAAAATGGATCTCTTTAAAGATCCTAAATTACACACAACACATGTTCATTAAATTTTAAAGAATAATAAATTGTTTCAGCAAAGTTTAGATGTGTACTTTGGCAATGATGATGACAGCAGTATGATTATTATAAATTTACGAAACATCTTCGTGATTTGAATGCAAAATCTGTGATAGTTTTCGTTTATAGGAAGCTTTCATGCGGCATATTATTTTTAATATATTTCTGATTTTATCGTTAAATAATAATACAAAAACGTCATTGCACGTTTTATACGTTTATAAAATTAGGCATGCAACATTCAATAGCATTATTTTATTGCATAAATAAAACAAGCTTCTCAATATTTGCTTAATATACAACAAGAGTAATGTGGTGACATAATTTCGAAATTATTCTCAATTGCTCCGAATTGCAATTGGCACGACAGTTCCATAATATTTTTCGTATATACATATACCATATTTTTCGTGTGCTTTGAGTATACGGCATGCACATCACATATATGTGATTAATGCTTACGTTTGAAATACTTTAAATGCGCTGCAGTATTTCAGAGATAACTCATATAATAAGAAAAATGCAGTCTTTCAAGCATAATGCATAATCTAATAATCAATGGCAGAGTATCCGCATTTACATTCTGTACAAGTCTCTTAAAATGCATTATTAATCTGGTCTGAAATCGGTGTATTTGCTACATTCAGGAATACCTGCCAAGTGGATCATCTTGAGCAGCGTTGTCTTTGTCAAAGAGCTGGGCAACCACCGTGTTGTAAGCTCCCAAGCCCTCTTCCACTATAAACTGTCACCACATAGTCTATTTTAGTTGACTTTCTTATTAAACAAAGTCACCTAATCACTCTGATTAATTAACTGACAAAAAAGACCAAACCGTTAATCGTACAATACGTTTTGCTTACTAAAAGATGTTAAAAACAGTAAACTATTTAATTGTGATTATTTACCAACAAATTAATAAAGTTTACGCAAACTATTAATAGATACAATAAAAATTGGGAAATATAAGAAAAGTTTTAAAGAAAATCAAAAACCAATACAACTTTGGAACTTTGTAATATATATATTTGATTTTAAAAGAATTAAAAAAAATTATTGTACGTATAAGAAGAAATGGAAAATATACGTGCACCGCGCGTTTAACAAGCTATAATATCTGCAGCATTAGTGAAAGAAACCTTTTTAAAATAGTAATAGATAAAAAAGAGATTACTTATTTTACAATTTATATAGCTAACACATTATACCACAAAGACAAGTATTACGTGGCTAAATCACATGCTTAAAATATAACATCCAACTCTGAATCTATACACTCTTGTTAGTACTGAGCATTTGCAAATGTTGCCTCATTCACAAATCATAATATTACTACCTGCCAAGGAAATCATCATATTGTACCCCTGGGACATTTGCATCCCAATCCCAAAGAGATACCACAGCTTCTTGCATATTGCATGAACTGATCATAGCCTGTGTGCCAATATCATATTGTGTAACAAGTATAAAAATGACACGTATAAAAGTGACAGGTTTTCTTTTATGGCAACTGTATATCGGTCATTTATTACTTTTCTTTTCGTGCTTTACATTGCTGCACTATGTATACCAAATGTGTATGCCAAATGTATGTATTATGAATCTCATAAACGTGATGCACAGACTTTCATCTGAATGATATAATCTATGATTGCAATATTTATTTGATGATTATATTTTTTCATGTGTTCCAAAGTGTCAGTAAAGAAAATTAATAAGATAAAATGAAATCCCCAACACACATGCACACACAAATATCACTCAGAAAACTTAGACCAATACATAAACATTATCACACATCAACATTATAATATCATGCGTCAGAAGCTTTTCCATAGCTTTTTCCATAGCTTTTACATAGATCGGTCAAATAGATTGAATGAATTTAAATAATAATTTCGGATGAATTATATGCATTACAATAAAAATTGTACAATAAATGTTGATTAATAAGAGAAATAATTATATGTATAATAAGTAGGTATTATAAAAATTAGTTTTGAATTCGTTCCTGACATAATTCGTTAATGACATAAAATCTGAAATGAATGTTGAAAAAAGTAAATAACGTTCTATATAACTATACCTTCCAAGACTTTCATCGCCCTTTGTGTCATCATAGTCCCACAGCAGTACAGTCAGTTGTTGCGCGATGGCTGAAGTCACGGCACACTAATCCCATATAATATATTGCACATCACGTTCACACATACATACCAACTTATGGAATTAAATTATATTAACATAGAAAGATTAAAATGTACAATCTAATTGCAGACCGGAAAAGGCAACACTAACCATTAAGAGTGACAGGAAATAGAGTACGTAGACGCAGGAAATAAAAGTGTCTGCGGTTGATTCGAAATTATATGTATGAATTATGTGAGAAAGCAGAAGAGTTGATTATTCAGAATGCTAGATTAGCAATGTATTAAATATTTATAAACACTATATAAAATAATAAAACATACTTATCCAGATTTTTAAGAGGAAGTTAAATGCAAGAGAGTGGTATGTCTCATTTATCGTTAATTCATAATAAAGAGTAACATGATGAATTAAATACTGTCTGTAGAAAGTCTTTATAAAAGTTCATTTTGTAAGTTGCAGAAATATTCTTACCACATATATAGAAGACCTTGTGTTGTATCTTTTTTTTGAAAAATATATGTCGATAGATTATAATAAAGCACATGCATTAAACGTTGTTATAATATTTTATATTCGTTTGCGAAATTCGTTTGCGAAATCAAACGTACCTCACACCAGAAGTCCCACTTTGGATTAACGGTATTGTCAATAGTTTTCGTTTTAAATTCCTGGGCACCAACATTTATGACGGCATACGGATCAGATTTGCCCTTACCTAACATTCCAATATCTTTTTTCATTAGATGCTTTGCTTCTACAACATGAATTCTTAGAACGCCCTAATATAAAAGAAAATTAAAATATTAATTACAAAAAAGGAGTAAGACTAACGCAATATATAATATGAGTTATTTTTGCAAAACTTACTTCAGGTTCAGGTATTTTTAAGGTCTCCATAGGTACTTGTTCGCTTAAGGGTATAATTATTTTGTTTGGTAATACAACAATGGCTGCTATTTGTTCAACGATTGTCTTCCTTAAAATTTCACTGAAAAGAGCATCGTATCTTTCCGTAAATTGTTATATTTGTTTAGCACGAACGCTACGTGCTTGTCAGTTTTACAATAAAAGATTTTGTTGTTGAAGAAATCATACTTGAATCCAGGTAGATCTAATACATCAGCCACTCCTACTAAATTGAAGTTAATAGTAGGAACATTCAAGTAGAAAATCTGTACACCTCCGATTAACGGTATCATCGGCAGCATAGGTTTCATAACAACGCGCACCAAACCATGTATCTGAGATTTTTATATTTTTATTAAAAATTGCAGAAAATATTTTCGATCATGCATCGGCTTTTTTTAATATACTTACTTGAAAGTCTCTAATACCGCCTTTAATGTTTCCAACGAAAAAGGTAATATCACAGTCACCAGCATACCTATATAGAAATAACGGTCGAAATAAATAATCTTTAAAAGATATTAATTATTATTATATGTTGCGAAATATAGACACATAATATACACACATAATGTCTGCGTCTAAGATGATCTCATTTCTTGAGGTATTTTTATCGTATACTTTGATCCCATATATTTTTGGTGGCTGTAAAGGATCATTTTAGAAAGAATATAAAAGTCGTTAGATAGAAATATAAAAAAAAAAAAAGAATGAGAAGAATGCTACACAAGTTTCAACAGAATCGAAATAAACTTACAATGCGACCCAGAACTAGACGATCAAATTGAAAGCCTTTGATTTTATATTCAGTCAGTTTCTCAACGATCGACGGTTCTATACTTTGTTTACACAGTTGACGGACAAACTGATTCATACTTGGCCATACCTTATATAAGATCTGAAAATATGGGATATAAGATAATAATAATTAATGAGATCTTCTCACATCTCTTTGAAATTATTAAGAAGTTTAACATCCATATTTTAAGCGAAAAATGATTATACGATTTATAATTCAATGTGAGTAAAGCTGTAGTCCATACTCTGTTTAGCCATTCAGCTCTATCAAAGTCCGGGAAATACACCCATGACGGTAACTCATTCATTCGGTTAACGATCAATTCCTTCTCCTTAGCCAGCACACTCGCTTGTGCCGTAATCGTTCGCAATTCGTTGTCCTTTTTCCGTTCTGCCTTCCATACGGAAAATGCGATTGGCGCAATCAACCAGGCTATGCTATAGTTGAAGTATCCCCATCCCCAGATGACACCAACCGCTGCCAGTTTACTCAGAAATGATATAGTCAACGAACTGACATTCATGTACGGCCAAGTAACTGGCTTGGTTTCCTTATTCGAAGTATTATTTTCCGATTCTCCTTCCATTTTTAGTTTCTATTATATTATATTATCAGATCTTATTGGCGACTATCAATCCAGATCTTGGCTTTCCTGCAAATGATAAATGCGCGAATCTTTTTCGTGTCAAGTATTCATTGTGAATTTGAGGTGTCTTCGCACACAAACAGACTCCTACAGTTATCTATACTTTTTAGAAAACATATTCCAACATGTATAGATAACAATTTGTTTTAAATGCCAAATTAGAGTTACACTGATAGAATGATGTAATCAACTGCGTGCATTCGTTTATTCTAATTAACATTCATTAACATAAATAAAACGTAAATAGAGCTCGTCGGTGGTTAGCTCAGATAGATTTTACTTGGAAATTGCTCCACTGCGTGGAGTCTAAAGTGTCTATGCGCACATTAGATCGTATCAACGTAATTCGCGGTGACCTTTAAGATCAGAGAGGACATAAAATTTTGTGACGGCTCATAGACTGGACCAACGTAGCAACCTTGCCAGAGGCAAAATACGCGCGATGTCAGGCGCGCGAAATTATGTATGCTATGACTAAAGCAACCACACGTCGATAATTTCTATTGCAATAAGAAACTAACATAAGAACACTTTAAATGATTATTTCGCTTTTGTTCGCACATGAATTAGCAAGATTTATAGCAACGTTTCAAATCAAACTTTTTGAAATCCATTACATTATTTTGCATGTTATCTGGCATAATATTTATGCGTATTATTTTGTCTAAATGTAAGTTTTGAAATTTTTGCAGTGGAAAAATTTCAGATACTTTAAAAAAGATATTTTCTATCAATTAAATCTATATATAATATATTTTTCACAAATCCAATCAAAAAGATTAGAAATATTGCAAAGCGTTAAGAAGCGTGATTGATTTGCATTTTTCTTATTATCGTTATTTTATTATCACATTGAATATTGTGTCTATATTTTTAGAAGATATTAATTGTTCTTTTTCGAGATAATTAATATCTATATTAATCCCTTTCGCACTGCTCTTATTATTTCTCTCTCGCATACCGCAATAAAATAAATGTTCCGACGGTGAAAGAATTCTGAGAGCTTCGTATACAATGCTGCATAAAATAACTAATCTGACGGCCACCTTCAGAACAAAATAACATAAATACCTAATTGCTGACACGCGTTATTGTGCTGCACACAAGTTATTAAAGCTGATAAACGTGAGAAATAGAATAGATTCTTTTTTAGCTCGTTCTGATGCTCGTTCTGGTGCTCGTTCCACAGCACCAGCTAGTCACGCTTCGCATTTTCCGTTGCGAAGTGCCGCGGCAGGAAAATAGAGGAGAGGGTGATTCATAAACGATAAGATAACGTTTATGATCCTTTGTAATTGTTGACAAGGGTGCAACCCACGCAGTTGCAACTAAATACGAAAATCAATTATCCATATAAGAAGTGATACATATAAGAAGTAATACTGGCCGTGATACGCTCTCTTGCGTAATACGCTTCCTTGCAGAGTTTCAGTCGTTTCAGAGTTTAGCCGAAATCTAAACATAGCTCAATCTTGTGCAGCGAAATACGCGGATTACAAGCGGTCCATAGTGTACGTATTTAAATATTCAAGACGAGAGATGACGTTAATCGAGAATTAATAAACGATAGAAATTGAAACACATCCGTAATATCAAGTAAAACTGACAATGAGTCATCCCTAGAATAAATTAGAAGAGAAAAGATTTTTAATAAAAATTTTCATAACACTATTTTAGAAGAAACTTTAAGACGAAGATATGTAACATAATAAACTTTTAAATTGTTGCGAATGATAGACACGTGCAATTTTTTGCAATAGAAAATTTTTTAAATACTTAAAAAAATCATTTTTTCTGCCAATTAATTCTATCTATAATTTTTTATAAATCTATGTAATGGTCAAAGAAATAAACGTATAAGAGCATATGCTATTGTATAAAATTGCAACGAGCCGATACACTTCATTTTTAAAGAAATATTACAAAGTATTAAGGAAGTGCATGCAGAATCTGTGCGTTCTCTGAAAGAGTTTCTTGAAAGGAAGTTCCCCGACAAGAGAGATTTACAAGCTTTAATCAGAGACGATTAATAAATAATAAGAACGTGAGATCTATAAAATAATTGAAATAATAATATCGGTTTATACGCGGAATGTAGGACATTTACGTCCTACATTCATGATTCATTTGCATTCATTACCAAAGTTGGAAGCGTGATACCTAACGTTCCGTGCCGCATTAAAGGTACAAATTAATGCAGATAAATGCGAGTATACCTCCGCGCTTAAGCCGGCCAAGTATATGAGAGACAGAATTAAAATCGCGGCGCCTGCATACATTTTATTAATATTGTAACAGGGATTCTCATTCGCGGCTCAGGTGGCGAGCTTAGCCCTTCGGCCTTCGGCTCGGCCCTCGAGTGGCCGAGCCGACACCCCGACTGGTATCGAGTCCACGTCAATAGTCATCCTCGTGTCTCGACGCGTCTGCTTACATTAACGAAGCTCGCCGTTTCGCGAAAAATCCAAGTGGCGATTAATGCGCTCGGACGTCGTGCGACAATGAGATAACAAGCACGCGTTATCGATTTCGTTTACGGCAATCGCGCTGATAAATGAGTCGCTTACACTTGCAGCATCGGCGTGCGGCGTATACTCCGTCCGGCTCCGTATTCCCTCCGTTGTTTTTTTTTAGCGATGATGACAGCGTGCGAACCCGCGCGCAAGATCGCGGGATACCGTAGCCAAACACTGTGAATGCTGCCAGCACTGCTCGTGCCGTGGTACTGGCTGTGTCGACGTCGACGCGGTCGCGGCCAATCACGCGGCGCCGGAGCTGCGCGAAGTGCGCCGCAGAGCGGCGCGCCGCACGCTCGTGACGTCGCGGTCAGCTGATCGCCTGAAGTTGCTCGCGAGCGGCAGTGTTAGTTGTTCGCTCCATTGTTGTCGCGCGTCTCTCCATCGTTTCTCCTGGCTATTTCGATCACTTCCAATCTTCCCGAGAGTCTCCTCCAGTCCTCCTGCGAGACAGTTTCCCTCGTTCTCCCTCGGTAGACCGCACGCCCGCACGGAGTATCTCACCATGGGTCTCGTGTGCTCGACCGCTCAGGTAGGGCGACGTGCGGAGATAACGTACATCTGACTCATCCTTCTCGAAAACGCAGATCTTTCTCTTCCACTTTCCTTGTTACTTGCGGAAAACAATAGCGTTTTTTTTTAAGTTTACGTAAGCCTAGCGATTCGCAACATTTTGTTGCGATGATACCGCGACCACGGTTACATTCCATTGTTTATCTCGGGATAGTCGTTGGACATGTTTGTTTTATTGCCTCTGTGGACAAAGATATCTTAGATTTATAATTCTTTCTTTTTTATTTTAATGCAATTGAGCTGATTTCAATTTCATTGAATATGTATCGTAGGCAATTTTGCAGAGACATGAGTGAGTCAGCTGAAAATTTAATTATGCCGTGTCTGTATTTGTTATTTGATTATACATATATGATATACATATCTGATATTGATTTTAATACACATACTAAGAAACCACAGTATGTCAGCGTTATTTTTAAAGATTTCCTCCTAGGATGATAGAAATACTACAACACTTAAAATATAAGAATGAATGTAAAAATTATTGTCACGATTTACAACGTACTTAGAATTTGGACTTTATATTGCTCTCTTTTGTCGCGTAGCTTGCGTGCTTGTGCGGAAGCACAGCCTGCAGCTTCTGCTGCTCTCAATGTCCCTCGTGCAGGAACAGCACGAGCACCCGCATCATGTATGCGCTGCTCCTGTTGCTGGGAACTATTGCAGCCTGTATTACTCTTGCTCCTGGTCTCCAAAATGCTCTTAAAAAGGTAACGTCAAAAAGGAAACGCGATGGAAATAATTAGAAGCGCATTAACCCTGGATTTTTTTATAAACAGGTCCCGTTCTGTACCAATAGTTCCAATTACGTCCCGTCGGACTACACTCTCGACTGCGACTCTGCGGTTGGTTATCTGGCAGTCTATAGAATATGTTTTATTCTCTCCTTGTACTTTTTCTTGATGTCCGTAATAATGATCAGGGTGAAAAGTTCGCGGGATCCACGAGCAGCGATACAAAATGGGTAAATCATGTGGCAGCAATCACACTGTTGCGTCTGAAACTGTGACTCGTGACGTTTATATGAAATTCTCAGATTCTGGGCAATCAAGTATCTTTTGATAATCGGAGGGATGATTGGTGCTTTCTTCATTCCGGAAAAATCATTCGGGTCTACTTGGATGTATTTTGGAATGTTGGGAGGTTTCCTTTTTATAATTATCCAGTTGATTCTAATCGTTGACTTTGCCCACTCCTGGGCTGATGCTTGGGTAGGAAATTATGAGAACACCGAGTCGAAAGGATGGTAAAAGTCATGCTTAATAATATGAATGTGTAATCCTGCGATGCAGACATTTTTATTTTATCAGATATATTAAATGTATAATACTTTTAGGTATGTTGCACTACTAGGCGCAACTTTTTTCAATTATGCCGTCTCTGTTACTGGAGTGGTGCTACTTTACGTATATTATACACATGTGAGATTATTAATTATGTGTCTTTATCTAGCTTTAAAACAGACATCACAGGATATAATTTGTCATATTTGTCTTATATTTACAGCAAAGTATGTGTATCCTGAACAAGTTTTTCATTTCGTTTAATTTGATTTTGTGCGTCATTACCAGTATCGTATCAATTTTACCGCGTGTACAAGAATATCAGCCACGATCCGGACTTCTTCAGTCCTCTGTGGTAACATTATATGTGGTATACTTGACATGGAGCGGTATATCAAACAGCCCAGGTAGATGTCAATGATTTAGGACGGACTTTATTAGCAATCCATATTTTATTACTTAAATTTACAGATCACCTATGTAATCCTGGTTTTATTCCTGGCTTTTCGAGCCACAATGTCACCGAACAAAATCGTGTTGCCTTCGATAAGGAAAGCATTATTGGACTTATAATATGGTTTAGCTGTGTTTTATACAGTTCCTTACGTACAGCATCCAAATCATCAAAGATTACAATGTCCGAAAATGTATTGGTCCAGGATAATGGAGCTGGTAAATATTAATAGGATGTGTGTTTGTGTGTTGTGTGTTTTAATAACCATATCTATGAAAGCGTGCTGTTCCATTTTTTAGAAATCGTAACTGTTTATGAAAGTATCTTTTTGAGTGCACCTACAGTGATACAATACCTATTATCTTTTTTTTTTTATATTAAATATCAATCTTTCTATAGTTAGGAATGCGGGAGAGCAGTCTCTTATCGGCAATGAAGGTAGGCACACACTATTTTACAAATAATATTCATTTGTTCTGAATTTTAATTATTTGTATTTTTATCTTTTTATCTAAAAATATTCATTTTATATTTGCACAAATAAAGTAAACTGAATTATTTACATATAGATACTAGAAACTATTTATTTCATAATTATGCAATATGAAATAACTAGATTTGCTTTGTAGTTAGTGTGTGTTTATCTTTATTCCCTCTGCTTATGTTACATATTTGTTTGTTATCATAAACATTACGATATAATTTTTGTAATGTTAGAATTAAGTATTAAATGCTGCAAGTTAATTTTTAAATTTTTCTATAATTTTAATATGAAATAATATCTATACACACATATGTATTTTACAGCATGCTGTCAGAAACATACTTATAAAGACCAGTGCTTGCTTAGTATTTTTATTTGCAGCTTAGTAGCTTTTTCTTTTTTGTTATTTTTCGGTTTCCTAAATGTAACCAGATTATACTGCAGTAGAAGGACGTAATGCTGATGCAGAGGGTGGTAATGATGCCAAGGTTTGGGACAATGAAGAAGAAAAAGTGGCATATAACTGGAGTTTCTTCCATCTCATGTTTGCTCTTGCTACCTTATATGTTATGATGACACTTACAAATTGGTACAAGTGCGTATCTATAATGTTAAACTGTAGTTATTTTAATATGTCTCAATATCATTATATTAATGCTTTAATAGACCGAACTCCACTCTGGATACCTTAAATGCAAATACCGCTTCAATGTGGGTGAAGATTATTTCTTCATGGATGTGTTTGGCTCTTTATGTATGGTCATTGGTAGCGCCTGCCCTTTTCCCGAATAGAGATTTCTCTTAAATTTCTGGATTTATTATATAATCCAAAATCCAGGAGTTTGTAAAACAGGTATTTATGACTCGATATTGTAATGTAGTATTATGATAAGTGGATAAAAAAAATGTCTATGTTTTAATATAATTAAAAAAATCTTATGTTACAGACATTTCTCTGCTTATGATCTAACATTGAAATACTAATTATGATTATATTTAAGCCAAACAATGAAATATGAAATGTTGCGTATTAAATTGACGTAATATTATATTCCTAAAAAGTAGATATTCTATATGCAAATTTGCTTTCTCAATAATGATGTATTTAACATAGTTATGTGCAGAATGAACTGTGCATGTAATTTTAGTTACTAAACTTTTATTAACTAATTTTTAGATGATATATGCAAGACAATTTAACTATTTAATGATGTGCTATTCCGAGAGAACTAACAGTTATATTGGTATCATGCTTTATATGTTATAAGAATCAGTTCTATTAATGTCATACATATAATTAGATGTGTAAAATTACGGTATATAAAAATATGATAGGAAAATAACATTATATTTATATCTCTAATGTGAAATTTAAGATTATTTGAAAAATTATTTCAGCATCTATTCGATTTTTGTAGTATGCAATATGTTGCATATACTCAAATAATATTGCTGTACCACTGATGCATTTATAACTAGTTTATAATTGATAAATAACGCATATATATGCGTTATTGCAATATATATTAATTGCATATATATGTATATATATATATATATATATTCCTATCAAATATACCTATTCGTATAATATGGCATAATTAAATACATTCTAGAGTGCTTATTAAAAATTGTAACATTTAGAAGTGACTTAGTTTAGAGGATGACTATAAGAACTATATTTTATTTGTTAATTTCAATACATTTATTTCATTTTCCTTTATCGGATTTTTTCTCTCAGTTATTGTTTTATGCTTTTGTTTTCAGCTAAAACAGCCTCAGTTTAGAGCTTTCTTGTAATATCATCTGCCTATTGCAAAACGTACGTAGCTACAATTATAAAAGAAATTAATGAGAACTGATCTTGTGAATGAGTACTATTAAGGATGTAGGATTAGAATATTGTCATATGTGATAATTTTTTGCAATTCTATAATATATATATATATAAAAGATTATTATTTGAATTAATTTTTCAGTAAAGTGTTTACGTAACTATAAGTCGGATCGAAAAATTGTCTTTTGGTTAGCATTTAAGAAATATGAAATATTATTTTTTTCCGCTCATTTATCTATCTAAATCAATAAAAGAAAGATGTAAACATACTTCTAAGGATATAGCTATGTAAATACACTTATTATGAGCTATTATTATAAGGCAGCTTGTATATCATTTATTTTAATCTCAAATGCATTTTATATAAGAAAAAAAGTGTCGTAACAATATAATGACATACAAATGATTATATGGCAAACATGTATGTGGCAAGATTAAAATCTTTCTTTTTTTCAGTGATATTCGGAACAATAGATATTAGTTTTAAGTTTTTCCTGTATCTATGTGTATTTATGTATATTATTGTAACAAATGAATCTAAACATTTATCTTATTCATTATGCTGCGTTATGAGCAAGCGAGAATTGTATCCAGAAGAACCATATATAAGTATTTCTTAAATAATACATGTAATATATGAAAGTAAATAACAAAACAAGAAAATTATACATAAAATGTGTATTTAATACTATTAACAACAATCACAATTTAATATCCAAAATTTTCTGCATAATTTTTTTATTCCTAGTGAAAAAACATTTGTATACATGTCTTTTTCTTCATCGATACATAATGAAAGAAATTATACTATTTGTTTATTAAACGTATTAATCATGATTGTTTCTTCATTAACTACATTTCTGATACGTACATACAAAAATTTTTGCCTCTTTGTTACTAATTTTTAAAATATTTTTTTATTTTACATTATTACTAGATGTCTTCTATGTCTTTATTGATTATAGGGATTGAAATATGCAATGCCAATCCGTACGCCAATCTTTGGAATTGTACATGTATATTGTCTAATATTCTTTCTGTTAAGTTTATTAATTGTACGAGAATTCATGAGAAACAAATATTTACAATTATTTTTATGGCCACATTTAGGACTATATAAAAGTAGCACAAATATATTTTTAATTTGTTTTTTATTTTTACGCAGTAATCGACGAATATTCTAAAAAAGAATAAAAAAGAATTTTTTATAAGCACATTTCATTTATGTGCATTTTATACAATTAATTATTTTCCTACTTAACAAAAATTTGAATTTTTACAAATTAATTTCTTCTCTCAATTCTCTCCTAATATTTCATATCTTACTATAATTTGTCTACACATTATACATTAAATATTAAAAGTTCAATTAATTAAAAAAAAACGCTATGTACAAATAAGCCGTAGACAAGATATGGTAGTCAAAATATTTGGTCAAAATCAATTTAAAATAAAATTATTCCACTTTGGATGATTTGGCTACATCTTTTACCGGTTTTTTTAATATATAATTTTTTATATTCTGAAACGGTGTGTCGAACAGCAGCGTAAGAACTATCGACATGAAGAAAATCCATGACATTTCTTTTAGATTTAGCTGAAACATAAAGACATTTAAAATAATAAAAAAATGTCGCATTTAATTAAATAGTTTTATAAATAAATGGGCATTGAAAGCAATTTTGCGCCAGTTTTAAGTATAAGTCTTACCATTACGCTGAAAAATTCGTACTGTTCCGCGACGCGGGTTTTTCCGACATTGAAGAAATATATTGGGAATTGGGTTAAATAGATGGCATAACTAATTCTCGTAGTGACAAGAAATCCTCGCCAAGAGGCTAATTTGTTGAGCACTCCTGCGATTTAACGATAAAACATGCATTATATTATATATTATATATACGTTGCGAAGATAATTGCTACTTATAAAATGTCAATTTTGCGACATTAATGCGATGATTACCGTTTGAACCGCCGGTGTTCTGCGTTATCGCTATCCAAATGAATATGGCGCACCATCCGATAGGAGCGAACGCATTGTAAGTAGCCGCGTGAATTGGATTGTACACGTAATCGATAGAACCCATTTTAGAGGGCCCAATAAAAGCCGCCAAGAACAGCGTGAGAAACACGGTCCAGCCTGTGTAGAAGGCTCTCTGAAAACGTTGAAAATTAGCGAATTGTCGTACATCACACGTAGACAATTAATGCAACACCACTCACTGTGCCCAGCTTAAAATCCTTGGGTATATTCCGCAGCAAGTAGCCCGCGAAGATACCCAAAATGTAAACAGTCAGTCTGTGCGACGGTAACGTGTACGAATAATCGGCAGTGTCGAATAATTGTTTTATCCTGAAAAACAAGATGAATAATACACCATTAAAATTGATTTCTTTTTTAAGCAACGCAATGATTTATAGCGAATTCGGTTGGTCGCACTAGTGCACATTCAGTGCACATTAAAGCCATTATACACTGCAATTTAATCACTGAATGTGAAAGTGAAACATTTTGAATAATATGTCTAATAAATATAAAAAAAATAGGACGATGAAGTAAAATGAATTAAAGATTGTGGTTTTTAACATGTTTCTATATTTATGTTTAGCATTTATCTTTACGTCGATTTATGTACAACGGCTTTAATGCGCACTGAGTGCGCACTAGTGCGTTCAACCGATTTCTTTCTATTACTTACGACGTGCCGTAATATACGTAATTGTTGAGATCTTTGGTATATGTGACATAGAATCTCAATATTGTAGATATCGTGGCTATTGTACCGAGTACAATAGCGCCGATCTTTGGTCTCTTATATAAGAGCAACACCATCACGGGTGAAATCGCGAATAGTTGCATATCTATTCCTATATGATGCGTGTGCGTAAGACACTGAAAGTGAAAGACAGAAAAAGATAATTTATTTCCCTTGATGAGGCTGAAAGTCAGATGCATCGAAATAACATATTTCTATTGCTAATATTTTTAAAAGATTTTTAAAAAACGTCCTAATCTTATCGTTAGATTCTTTTACTTGAAAGTCTTTCAGTCTGTCAATTTGTATACATTCAATTTATATACATACATTTTATTTTTTGCGTAACGATTATTTCCACGCGTTTTACCTACCATATTTTCAAATCCGAAGTAATTGTGAATAAATAAGAAATTACGCCACCATGTTCTTTTGCAGATTTCCGCGTGATT